>CM065593.1:77335920-77696416 GCA_033119425.1 Bufotes viridis
CCGCTAGTGACATGTTCATTGCCAAATACATCATCTAAATGGCCTCTTAAACCATACTAGGACTGGAAAAGGGACTAATTGGATTTTCATCATATGATTAATGGTAATAAGCCATTTTTCTATTTCTTGCTACAAGGGAAAGTGTTCATTTTTCAGGCAAGACAAAAAGTGTAAGTTACGTGTAGTAAAAGTGGACACACCTTGATTTACTTATAGCAAGGTTATTATTGACGAATAGAAAGAACTGTCCCGTGTTTTCTTTACGTGCTCTCGGTATTCCTATAGAGGTCAATTATCCCCATTTTAATGATACTTTTCACATGGCGGATATGATAGCAGCCGTATGCTCTCTGAATAAAAATAAAATAGTAATTGTACGTAATTACAGATTAATAATTAAGACATAATAAGACATAGAAATGTAGTACAATTCATTCAAGGGGTTGTCCTGGATTTTGATATTGGTTACCTATTCTCAGGATAGCCCATCAATATCAGATCGGCAGGAGTCCAACACTACATCCCCGCCAAACATCTGTTAGTTGGCTCCAGCTGGCACTGGAACTACACAAATTTCTCCATTCATCGATGAGCTTGTAAAACTGCATCCATTGAAGTGAATAGAAGCACCGCTGATGTTCCCAGCTCCGTCCACTACAAAATGGACAGAGCTGTGTAGTTCCGGTTCCAAACTAAACAGCCGATTAGTGGGGCTGCGGGGTGTTGAACCTCTGCTGATCTAATATTGATGGCCTATCCTGAGGACAAGTCATTAATATCAAAATCCTGGACAAGCCCTTTAAAGTGATTATCATGCCTGAATACTATGTTTTCTCCAAATAGGTTTAAAATACTGAGCTGATTTATTTCTTGATATTTATTTATTATATTTATGATATTTATTTTCTCTGATATATAATTCCACCCCTTGAAGAAATATTTTTTGCATTGACATATAGCTGTACTTCACCTGATTAAAACACTGTTTTTCTTTTGTTGATTCGAGGCTCCATTCTCAAGTTATGAGACTTTTTCTGACTTTGCAAATTAGGCCTTTGGTACAATAAGGACATCACTGTTGCTTATATTGCACCTAAGCTCCACTCTATTCTGTGGCCAGCCCATCCCTTTCTGCTTTGCCACTGCTTGGCCCTGACATTCAAAGCAGAAAAACAGACTGTCAACACAAAGGAATGGGGCTTGGATGCAACAAAAGCAACAATGACACACTCATTGCACCAAAGGCCTAATTTTAATATTAAGAAAAAGTATTATACCTCAGGAACTGAGCCTTGGATCAACAAAAGAAAAACAGCTTTTTAAATTGGGGAACTACAGCTATATATCTATGCAAACAGTTGGATAGGGAGGTTGCTGGTAACAGATTCCATGGAAATAAGATTTTTACTGCTTGCAGTCCCCACTAGGGGGCGCTTAAGAGCTCACTGCAAGAAATTATACTTTGAGCTCAATATTAGCTCAGTATGCAGAAAGCTCCCTCTAGTGGTGTCTGCAAGCAACAGGCATTTTTACTTTTAAAATTATGTCTATGTTTGGGATTTGGAGCAGTGTATCTGAAAGACGAATTTCCTTCCAGTATAAAATATATTAAGAAATTAACCAGGACAAAATTTTAGACCTAAAGACAGCAGAATGATAGGAGGAGGAGGAGATTCATTTTAAGGAGACACTGACCCTGTAATACAAGTAAACAGAAACTTGCACTCACTGTCGGTCTTCAAGATTTTCTGCAAGTTCATGATAACGAGCTCTGTGTAGACATCCTGCAGAGGACACATAGGCTTATTTCCCGATCATGTTTTTTTGGCTGATGGGCAACAGATGGGTGGGACCTGACCAAAGGGGGTGGGACTTATCTTTCTTTGTGTCCTATTGTGGACACAGCAGTGGAGGAGGCTCTATCTGATACCAGACAGGACTGTGAGAAGTAGGAAGGAAAATAGATGGTTTACAGGAACACGAGGAAGGAGTCCACATTGCTAAGAAGGAAAAAAAATGCCTGGATATTTTTCATTTGTTGTGTATTTTCTATGTTTGGTGTTCCTTTGGCTATGTACAATCATATGAATTCTTATTCCGCTGTCAACTATTACCAATCTTAAAGAAAATTTGCAAGCACATTTATATTGAGAAAAATTAGATTCCCATGGCTGAGATGGAGGTTACAACCGCTTGACTACTGACAAGATGGTCCAGTTAATAGGGATACAAAAACAGTTAGTAGGCAGAGCATCCATAGCAACCAGTCTGCATGAAATCCCTGTTATGCCATCATAAGGCCAACCTCTGGTTCCAAAATTTTGAATTAGCTGGAAAACGCGTAGTATTCTGAGTCGACATCAGGCCCCACTGTGATGCAGACGGCATTGGCAGTCCCAGACAATTCCCTCTGGACAAGGTGTAATCTGCAAATTTCATAATGTACTTTTCGGTTAAATTACAGCAAAAGTGTACAGTCGTGGCCAAAAGTTTTGAGAATGACACAAATATTCGTTTTCACAAAGTTTGCTGCTAAACTGCTTTTAGATCTTTGTTTCAGTTGTAGAGATGGCCCGAACTATTCGCCGGCGAACAGTTCCCGGCGAACATAGCTTGTTCGCGTTCGCCTCAGCAGGCGAACATATGCGTTGTTCGATCCGCCCCCTATACATCATCATTGAGCAAACTTTGACCCTGTACTTCACAGTCAGCAGACACATTCCAGCCAATCAGCAGCATACACTCCCTCTCAGACCCTCCCATCTCCTGAACAGCATCCATTTTAGATTCATTCTGAAGCTGCAGTCTTAGTGAGAGGAGGGAAAGTGTAGTTGCTGCTGATTTAATAGGGAAATTAATAGCTAGGCTAGTGTATTCAGTGTCTACTCCAGTCCTGAAAGACTCATCTGATCTCTGCTGTAAGGACAGCGTCCTGACAGCACCCCAAAAAGCCCTTTTTAGGGCTGCTACATTAGTCTGCTTTTATTTTATTTTTCTCCATATATATATTGCAGTTGCCTGGCCTGCCCGTGTGTGAGGAGCTGCAGGCCCACAGACTGTAGTGTGCCCACCGCCAGTGCCCACCACTCACACCGTGTGGAACAGGACTTTGCATCAAACAAAGGCATTTAATTTTTACCCTTAAATCTAAGGTTAGTTGCCTGCCAGTGTGTGTCAGGCTAACTTCCACTGACTGTAGTGTGCCCACTGCCAGTGCCCACCACCACTCATACCGGGTGGCACAGGCATTTAATTTTTACACTTTAGTCTAATTTCAGTTGCTTGCCTGCTGCCAGTGTGTGTCAGGCCGACTTCCACAGACTGTAGTGTGCCCACTGCCAGTGCCCACCACCACTCATACCGGGTGGCACAGGCATTTAATTTTTACACTTTAGTTTAATTTCAATTGCTTGCCTGCTGCCAGTGTGTGTCAGGCCGACTTCCACAGACTGTAGTGTGCCCACTGCCAGTGCCCCGACCACCACTAATACCGGGTGGCACAGTAGCTTGCCGATAAATAAGGCATTTAATTTTTACACTTTAGTCCGGATAGGGTACGTAACAGGGATTAAACTGATAGGAATAGTACTAGTTAAGACACCACTCATATAGGGTGTCACTGCACATTGCTCTGTGCACGCGCAGTGCCCCAATTTGGGAGTAAGAGGACCGACCAAGCTGCTTTTTCCATCTCCCGGTTCCTAAAATCAATTCAGTTTAGTGTATGAGAGTTTGGTCTGTCACTGTAAAGGCAGTCAAAGGTACCCGGCCTACATTTTTTTTCACAAAAGGTAATCCCTGATATGGGACGTAACAAGGATTAAACTGATAGAAATAGTACTAGTTAAGACACCACTCATATCGGGTGTGACAGTAAATTGCACGGCGCAGACGCAGTGACCGTGGATTAAAACAAAGGGGAGGGAGCCAGCGTTTTTTTAACCATCTCCCCGTTTGAAAAATCAATTCAATTGACCTTTCGGGGACCCTTGGTTTTGTACGTGGCTGGGTGGAGGAAGAAACCTTCAATGACATCACCGGGACATGGCTAGCTTGGTATCCAACCTTGTGCAAATGGGGAGTTTGCGGTTGTGCAAATGGACTGTTTGCGGTTGTTTGCGGTGCATTAAAAGGGGAGTTTGGTCTGTCAATGTCTGTAAAGCGGGCGTAACCCTTACACTACCTGATCGATACAACATCATACCTGATCGTATACACACACTGGATGTTTTAAAGCATGTTATTCCAAACAATTTAGGAATGTTAGTTGATTTATGCCCTTCATGGATTAAAACCCGACTCTGCGTCCACTACGTAATTTTCCATGGGAGTTTTGCCATAGATCCCCCTCCGGCATGCCACAGTCCAGGTGTTAGTCCCCTTGAAACAACTTTTCCATCACTATTGTGGCCAGAGAGAGTCCCTTTGGTTTTTAAAATTCGCCTGTCTATTGAAGTCTATTGCGGTTCGCCCGGTTCGACCGTTCGCGAACATTTGCGGAAGTTCGCGTTCGCGAACTGAAAATTTTATGTTCGCGACATCACTATTCAGTTGTTTCTGTGATGTAGTGAAATATAATTACACGCACTTCATACGTTTCAAAGGCTTTTATCGACAATTACATGATATTTATGCAAAGAGTCAGTATTTGCAGTGTTGGCCCTTCTTTTTCAGGACCTCTGCAATTCGACTGGGCATGCTCTCAATCAACTTCTGGGCCAATTCCTGACTAAGAGCAACCCATTCTTTCATAATCACTTCTTGGAGTTTGTCAGAATTAGTGGGTTTTTGTTTGTCCACCCGCCTCTTGAGGATTGACCACAAGTTCTCAATGGGATTAAGATCTGGGGAGTTTCTAGGCCATGGACCCAAAATGTTAACGTTTTGGTCCCCGAGCCACTTAGTTATCACTTTTTCCTTATGACACGGTGCTCCATCGTGCTGGAAAATGCATTGTTTTTCACCAAACTGTTGTTGGATTGTTGGAAGAAGTTGCTGTTGGAGGGTGTTTTGGTACCATTCTTTATTCATGGCTGTGTTTTGGGGCAAAATTGTGAGTGAGCCCACTCCCTTGGATGAGAAGCAACCCCACACATGAATGGTCTCAGGATGCTTTACTGTTTGCATGACACAGGACTGATGGTAGCGCTCACCTTTTCTTCTCCGGACAAGCCTTTTTCCAGATGCCCCAAACAATCGGAAAGAGGCTTCATCGGAGAATATGACTCAGCAGTCAATTCACCATACTTTCTGCAGAAGATAAATCTGACCCTGATGTTTTTTTTGGAGAGAAGTGGCTTCTTTGCTGCCCTTCTTGACACCAGGCCATCTTCCAAAAGTCTTCGCCTCACTGTGCGTGCATATGCGCTCACACCTGCCTGCTGCCATTCCTGAGCAAGCTCTGCACTGGTGGCACTCCAATCCCGCAGCTGAATCCTCTTTAGGAGACGATCCTGGCATTTACTGGACTTTCTTGGATGCCCTGAAGCCTTCTTAACAAGAATTGAACCTCTTTCCTTGAAGTTCTTGATGATCCTATAAATTGTTGATTGAGGTGCAATCTTAGTAGCCACAATATCCTTGTCTGTGAAGCCATTTTTATGCAACGCAATAATGGCTGCACGCGTTTTTTTTGCAGGTCACCATGGTTAACAATGGAAGAAAAATGATTTCAAGCATTACCCTCCTTTTAACATGTCAAGTCTGCCATTTTAACCCAATCAGCCTGACATAATGATCTCCAGCCTTGTGCTCGTCAACATTCTCACCTGAGTTAACAAGACGATTACTGAAATGATCTCATCAGGTCCTTTAATGACAGCAATGAAATGCAGTGGAAAGGTTTTTTGGGGGGATTAAGTTAATTTTCATGGCAAAAAAGGACTATGCAATTCATCTGATCACTCTTCATAACATTCTGAAGTATATGCAGATTTCGATTATAAAAACTTAAGCAGCAACTTTTTTAATTTCCAATATTTATGTAATTCTCAAAACTTTTGGCCAAGACTGTAGACTTTCCATAGTGTGAACAAAGGGGGAGATTGATCAAAACTGGTGTAAATGAAAACTAGCCTAGTTGCCATAGCAATCAGTCTCCACATTTAATTTGCCAAAGGAGCTCTGAAAAATGAAAGGTGGAATATGATTGGTTGCTATAGGCAACTAAGCCAGTTTTCCTTCATATCACTTTTGATAGATCTCCCCCATAATGCCCTGACAGCTCTGTTCATTTTCTTATTCCTCTTTGCTGTATAAGAGGCAAATCAAAGAGGACACACCCATGAGGGGAAGTTTCATGGCAGCCAATTAACCTGTCGTTATATTTTTGAGTTTGGGGAAACCAAAAACCCACACAAACCCAAGAAGAACATATAGCTCCATGCATGAAACCCCATGTGTTTGGTCAGATTTGAACCTATAATCCTAGTGCTGCAAGACAAGAGGGCTAACCGCTGTGCTGACCACCAGATTTTTCAGAAAAGTAAAAGGTAGCCAAAAACAATCACTGCTTGCTATGCAGTGTGCCAATTATGACACATACAGATCACCAAGCATTTTCATATCATGTTTTACATGGATGATATGGGCGCTGGATAGCTGCGCTCATTAAACATAGAATTAATAAAAAATGTGATTACTTTTAGGATGCATTTAACAAATATTAAACTGCGTTTTAAGAGCAGAAACCATTCAGCGAGGCAAATATGCAAAAACAGGTGACATATGGAAGGGGCAAATACTTTTTCCCAGCGTTGTGCTCTGCAAATATTAAGTATTCATTTGCATAGAGAAATAGTTACTTGCACCGAACCATGACAATATATTTGCATGTCAGGAGGCCCTATGTGTGAGCAAATTTGGTTTGGCCAAATAAGTCAGGGAAATTAGATTCAGGTCTGAATAAATTCTAGTCCTATATCGAAAGTCATTAATTTGCCCTGAGAAGTTGTGAATCACAGTCTGGGGTCTCCTAGGACTGTATGCAACTCATTTCAAGCTCTTTAACGACAAGATAATATTACTATATTGCTATGGGTAAAGATGAGCGAAGTTCTTAAAAATTCAATTTGGCTGCTTCGACGAACTTTACAAAAAAAATTAGCATCTTTTTTGAAGTTCCAGCCCAAAATCTCCCGTGGTACGTGATGACGTCATCACGTTGGCCGGCTTGGTGATGTCATACGTCACCGTGCACGAGATTTCGCATGGGATCTTCAATCAAGATGGCCGCGGCTGCCTCTTTGCACTCAAATTGATGAGGTGAGTATGTTTTATTTTTTTAATTTCACTGCCATTTCTGGGAAAATTGATTTGCTGCCCCAAAGCATGAGGAAATTCGGCTTTGTGGCAAATCAAATCTTTTCTGAAATTCGAATCGAAGTCCACTTTGGGTACTTCGATTTGCTCCACACACTCTACGGGTAAATGCATGGCAACCTGTTTGATAACACACTGCACTGTCAGAATTTTTATGTCCAAAGACATGCTTTTTGGAGGCAGATGCCTGCCGCTGTGAATACACACGCACACTATTTGGTGTTATGTGATCCTCCTTCTTCATCTTTCCTGTTTTTTGATCTGAAAAATGGCTAAAGCCATTTTAAAAGATTTGCCCAAATTAAATCGCCAAAAATTCAGATTTGACCTAATATTTTTTGTAAAATCTGGGCACAAATTCGATTTGGCTAACTACGAATATATATTTATATATCTAATGTATCAACAATTTTTTTAACTACCTAAATTATTATCCTCTTTGTTCCCAACATCTGCAGTATGGAATGTTTCTAAAATAATGGCTGATTTCATTTCTTTTTATGGTGCATTTATTTTGAAGCTCACAAATGGAAGGTTCGGTCTTTCCAAGGTACAATAGATGCTAAAGGCTTTACAAGAGAAAGCATCTGGGTGCACTCCTTTCTAGAACAAAAAGCGCCTCAAGGATCTCAGCCTTAAGAATCCCAGCATCTGTTACAGGTCTTTAAATATGGTGTACTTCTTGATAAAGATGAATGACCTTGGACAGTCTTAGCAAGGTGTTTAGAGGATAAAACCTGCACTATTGTTGTTATACCTGCAACACGGTCAAAGATTACTTCATACAGTGATAAAGTCATGTGAAAATAAAGACTCAAAGTGTAATGGACGTAATGTAGAATACACGATAAAAAGAAAAGATAAAGAATGAAGTAGGATATTCAGAGGTAAAGAATGAAGTAGGATATTCAGACATGTTAAATAATTACAATTACAAATCTAGAGGCTAAGAACTAAAAAAGCATAATTCAAAGTTTTTTCATTCAAAATATGTATCCTTGAGGAGGTAGTTGTATGAAAATGTTTCAACTAGAGATTACTCATATTATTCCTTATCAATGCATCTTTAAACTTGGCTTAACAGCAATAAAGGCTAAAAAGAATATTGTCAAAAAAGAAAAAAAACATTTTTAATCATAAGGTCTTATATAGTACAGGATATAAAAAATAGTTGATCTACAGAAAAAATTGGAGAACATCAGAATAGAAACAACATACAAACTGATAAGAAGTCAGCTTAAATGGACCTTTATTAAGAGTGATGGATGAACATCGGCCGGGACGGTTCGCAAATTCACGGACCCCATTGACTTTAATAGCAGGCGAACCTGAAAAACCTTCAGGTCATATTTGCAGCCACCAAATACTTACTAGAAGTGCACAAATAGTCCCACAACATGGACAGTGATATACCAGATGGGGATCATTTGCAAAAATTCCCACAAAAAATATGTATTTTGATCAGGGGCCATTTTTATGCGTCTTAAAGGGAAACTCTCAAACCTGTGCCCTGCTGGTGCCTAGAAATTTTTTATTTTAGGCCACGGGAGTACAGGTCACACAAATCAGGCATTCACCTGACTGAAAAGAACTTGTGATTATGCGGCTGGAGGCAGGGCTGGCTCCAGGTTCATGTGGGCCCTTGGGCGATAAATCCCACATTTACATGTTCATCTGTTGCTCCCACATGGTATGATGACCACCAATGGCCCGTATACAGTATAATGACCACTAGTGAGGATGCCGGATAACCCTCTTGCCCAACGGCTGACTGCTGGCTTGTCGAAACTGCTAGCCCTCCAACTACTGCCATATAAACTGGTGGACTCGGAGGCCTTTAGAAAATTTGTGGTTATTGGCACACCGCAATGGAAGGTCCCTGGAAGGAAATATTTCTCCCAGAAGGGCATCTCAGAGCTATATGACCACATTCAGCGGCAAGTGAATATATCTCTGGCACACAGTGTCGGTGCTAAGATACATCTGACCACAGACACGTGATCTAGCAAACACGGGCAGGGAAGTTACATAACTTTTACTGTCCACTGGGTGAACCTTCTGACGGCCGTCAAGCATGTAACCCGTGGCTCCCGTGTGGATTTGGTGTTACTGCCAAGGATTGCATGCAGGCCTGCCTCTTCTTCTCCTCCTCCATCCTCTGTCTCCTCCTCGGCTGAATCCTCCTTTTCCACCGGTACCGCCTCTTCCGCTGTGCCCCCCAAGCTCCCCAGAGCCTATTTGACGTCCCAGGTGAGACGTTGCCATGCTGTGCTGCCGCTGTTGTGCCTGGAAGCCAAGAGCCACACCGGTCCTCCACCACTTTTAGCTCTGCAGTTACAGGCCGATCAGTGGCTAACCCCGCTCAATTTGACAGTTGGTAAAGTGGTGTGCGACAACGGTGCCAATCTGCTGAGCGCGCTGAAACAGGGCAAAATTACACACTTGCCGTGCATGGCACACGTCCTGAACTTAGTCGTGCAGCGATTTGTTGCCAAAGACACTGGGGTCCAGGACGTCTTGCAGCAGGCCAGGAAAATCTCTGGCCATGTTAGAAGATCTTACACGGCCTTGGCTCGCCTTGCTGACGTTCAGCGGCAACACCACTTGCCCGTCAGACGTCTGATTTGTGAAAGCCCGACGCTCTTGAACTCCACCTTGTATATGCTTGATAGGCTGCTCCAGAAGCTTCGCGCCGTTAATTACTACCTGTACGAACTCTTCAGCATGACAGGTTCTGGGGAGCTTGGTTTCTGTTCACCGGGCCACTGGCTGCTCATGCGCGACGCATGCAGACTTCTGCGGCCATTTGATGAGATCATCAAACTGGTCAGTTGCAGCCAGGGCGCCATCAGTGACATCGTACCTTACGTCTTCTTTTTGGAGCATGCATTGCGTTGTGTCATTGATCAAGCCGTCAAGGAGAAGAAGCTCGAAGATGACTTTAAACTTTTCGGGGATCCCTAGTGTTGTCCATGGCTGGAAGAGGAGACCGTGGATGAAATTCTCCTGGGTGATGAGCAAGAGACAGGGTGCTCCACCGCCTCCAATTTAGTGCAAATGGGGGTCTTCATGCTGCAGTGTTTGAAGAGGGACCCCCGTATAAAAAGCATAAAAGGCAACGACCAGTACTGGGTGGCAACGTACTTAGACGCACAGTACAAACACAAAATGGCGGACACATTACCAGCATCACAGAGGGCAAGCAGAATGCAGCATTTCCAGGCCTTGCTGCGAGAGATGCTGCATTGCAGGCACTGGCAGAGGAATTTCCACCCACAGCGAAACAGATGCGGGTACCAATCCTACCACGCCTGCAAGAAGAGGGTGATTTGAAGGTGTGTTGGTCACTTCGAATATGAGATCATTCTTGCAGACAACCCATCGACAGCCACCCTCCGGATCCAGCCTCAGGGAACGCCTAGACCGACATGTGTCCGACTACATCGGGTTAACGGCCGATGTGGATGCTCTGAGAAGCGAGGAATCCCTGGACTACTGGGTGTGCAGGCTTAACCTGTGGCCAGAGATGGCACAATTTTCCATATAACTCTTGGCTTCCCCCTCGTCGAGTGTCCTGTCCGAAAGGAAGTTCAGCACAGTTGGGGGGTTCGTGGCCAATAAGTGCACTCACCTAGGTCACGACAGTGTGGACTACCTCACATTTCTAAAAATTAATGAGGTATGGATCTCAGAGGAATTCAACACCTGTGACGACCATGTGTAATTGAATTTCTTCATGCCAGCCCACACATATCCGTCACCACCCAGAACAAAGAATTGTCCCTGTCTTATGTATATACAGCATTTTGTGGAAGCAGGTAAATCGCAGGCCTCAATACATACTTGGTGGAAATAGGTATATCGAACCACTTATTCAGTATTTTGTGGAAGCAGGTATATCGCAGCCCTCAATCAGTATTTTGTGGAACGCAGGTATATCAAACCCCTAATCAGTATTTTGTGGAAGCAGGTATATCGCAGACCTCAATAAATATTTGGTGGAAACAGGTATATCGAACCCCTTAATTAGTATTTTGTGGAAGCAGGTATATCGCAGGCCTCAATCAATATTTGGTGGAAACAGGTATATGGAGCTTCTTAACTCCTTAAGGACTCGGCCCTATTTCACCTTAAGGACTCGGCCATTTTTTGCAAATCTGACCAGTGTCACTTTATGTGGTGATAACTTTAAAACGCTTTTTCTTATCCAGGCCATTCTGAGATTCCCTATATGTCTACTTCATGTATGGATCATTTTGGGAATGCCATTTTATTTTCTAGGGATGTTACAAGGCTTAGAAGTTTAGAAGCAAATCTTGAAATTTTTCAGGAATTTTCAAAAACCAACTTTTTAGGGACCAGTTCAGGTCTGAAGTCACTTTGTGAGGCTTACATAATAGAAACCACCCAAAAATGACCCCATTCTAGAAACAACACCCCTCAAGTTATTCAAAACTGATTTTACAAACGTCATTAACCCTTTAGGTTTTCCACAAGAGTTAATGGCAAATGGAGATAAAATTTCAGAATTTCGATTTTTGGGAAAATTTTCCGTTTGAATCCATTTTTTCCAGTAACAAAGAAAGGGTTAACAGCCAAACAAAACTCAATATTTATTGCCCCGATTCTGTAGTTTGCAGAAACACCCCGTATGTGGGCGTAAACTGCTGTATGGCCAAACGGCAGGGCGTAGAAGGAAAGGAGCGCCGTGTGGTTTTTGGAAGGTGGATTTTGCTGGACTGGATTTTTGACACCATGTCCCATTCAAAGCCCCCCGATGCACCCCTAGAGTAGAAACTCCAAAAAAGTGACTCCATCTAAGAAACTACACCCCTTAAGGTATTCAAAACCGATTTTACAAACTTTGTTAAATCTTTAGGTGTTCCACAAGAGTTATTAGCAAATGGAGATGAAATTTCAGAATTTCTATTTTTTGTTACCTTGCCTCAAAAAAAGTGTAATATAGAGCAAAAATCATATTTACCCTAAAATAATACAAACAAAACTGCCACCTTATCCCGTACTTTCCAAAATGCGGTCACTTTTTTACAGTTTCTACTCTAGGGGTGCATCAGGGGGGCTTCAAATGGAACATAGTATCAAAAACCAGTCCAGCAAAATCTGCCTTCCAAAAACCATATGGCATTCCCTTCCTTCTACGCCCTGCCGTTTGGCCATACAGCAGTTTAAGACCACATATGGGGTGTTTCTGCAAACTAAAGAATCGGGGCAATATATATTGAGTTTTGTTTGGCTGTTAACCCTTGCTTTGTTACTGGAAAAATTGATTAAAATTGAAAATTTGCAAAAAAATAGCTATTTTCGGACCGTTTTTATTTTTTGTTATTTACATCGTTGAACTGACAGGTTAGATTGTGTGCTATTTCTATAGAGCAGGTTGCTACAGACGCGGCAATACCAAATATGGTTACTTTTTGGGGGGTTTTGTTTCAGTTTTACATAATATAGCATTTTTGAAAAAAATGATTTTTTAGTGTCTTCACATTCTGAAAGCCATATTTTATTTTTATTTTTTGGGCGACTGTCTTATGTAGGGGCTCATTTTTTGCGGGAGGAGATGTTGGTTTGATTGGAACTATCTTGGGGTGCATATGACATTTTGGTCGCTTGCTATTACACTTTTTGTGATGTAAGGTGACAAAAATGGCTTTTGACACCGTATTTATTATTTATTTTTTTGTTGTGTTCACCTGAGGGGTTTGGTCATGTGTTTTTTTTATAGAGGAGGTTGCGACGGACGCGCCGATACGAAATATGTATACTTTTTATTTATTTATTTAAGTTTTACACAATATTATCATTTTTTAAAACAAAACAAATCATGTTTTAGTGTCTCCATAGTCTGAGAGCCATATTTTTTTAATTTTTTTGGGGTGATTGTCCTATGTGGGGTATCATTTTTTGCGGGATGAGATGACGGTTTTATGGGCACTATTTTTGGCTGCATATAACTTTTTGATCGCTTTCTATTACAGTTTTTGAGATGTGAGGTGACAAAAAAGTTTTTTTTACATTGTTTTTATTTTATTTTTTTAACGGTATTTAGCTGAGGGGTTATATAATGTGATATTTTTATAGAGCAGGTTTTTACGGACGTGGCAATACCTAATATGTATACTTTTTATTTATTTATTTTACTTTAACACAATAATAGCATTTTAGAAAAAAAAATTATGTTTTAGTGTCTCCATAGTCTGAGAGCCATATTTTTTTATTTTTTTGGGCGATTGTCCTATGTAAGGACTCATTTTTTGCGGGATGAGATGGCGGTTTTATTTTTACTATTTTGGGAGCCATACGCCTTTTTAATCACTTGGTATTACACTTTTTGTGATGCAAGGTGAAAAAAATGGCTTTTTTACACCATTTTTTGGGGGGTTTTTTTTACGGTATTTGCGTGAGGGGTTAGGTCATCTGATATTTTTATAGAGGAGATTTTTACGGACGCGGTGATACCTAATATGTGTAGTGTATTTGATTTTTTTTAATTTTTATTTAGTGATATGTATTTTTCTTATTTTTTCACTTTTTTGACATTTTTTTTTTTACCCAGACCCACTTGGTTCTTGTAGATCCAGTGGATCTGGTCTCTATATAATACAGTAAGTACACTATATAGTGTACTTACTGTATTTTTTACTTTACAAAGTCTGAATAGGCTTTTGCCTTTAGCAAAAGCCTATTCAGAGTTTCAGTACCATGGAGAGCAGGACGCTTCTGAAAGCGTCCTGCTGCCATGGTAACCATCACCCTCTACCATAACAGAGCAGCAGGTGATGGGAAGAGAGGGGAGCTCCCTCCCTCTGCTATCCTATCCTGTCGGGGGGCTGCAAAGGTACAGCAGCCCCACGATGGGAGAGGGAGGGAGCTCCCTCCATGTTAACACCTTCTATACCGCGGTCCGTACAGATGTCAGCAGTTTATAGCAGGGGGTCAGCAATGTGCTGACCTCCTGCTATACCCACTAGACACCAGGGAAAGCATTTGAAAGGAGCCTACCGCGCCGCCCACCCGCAATCCCCCCCCCCCCTGCACTGCCTGGGGGGACACTAATATGGCGGGGTGCAGGGGGGGGGGGTTAATATTTATAAGTTTGGGGCATATTTTAGTCTCTGATCCCTGCGGTCTGTGACCGCGGGGATCAGAGACTACAGAAAGCGCAGCAAACCGCAGGTCTGAATTGACCTGCGGTTTGCTGCGATCGCTGACATGAGGGGGTCACAAGACCCCCTGGGCATTGTGCCAAAGTGCCTGCTAATTGATTTCAGCAGGCATCTTGTTCCGATCACCGCCACGTGCGCAGCGGTGATCGGATATTCGCAGGGTGTACATGTACGCCCTGGGTCCTTAAGTACCAGGACACAAGGGCGTACATGTACACCCTGCGTCCTAAAGAGGTTAATCAGTATTTTGTGGAAGCAGGTATATCAAACCCCTTAATCAGTATTTTGTTGAAGCAGGTATATCGCAGGCCTCAATCAATATTTGGTTGAAGCAGGTATATCGAACCCCTTAATCAGTATTTTGTGGAAGCAGGTATATCGCAGCCCTCAATCAATATTTGGTGAAAGCAGGTATATCAAACCCACTAATCAGTATTTTGTAGAAGCAGGTATATCGCAGCCCTCAATCAATATTTGGTGAAAGCAGGTATATCAAACCCACTAATCAGTATTTTGTAGAAGCAGGTATATCGCACCCCTCAATCAATATTTGGTGGAAACAGGTATATCGAACTCCATAATCAGTATTTTGTGGAAACAGGTATATCACACCCCTCAATATTTTTTTTGCCACAACAGTTATATCAGTTCATCCTGTTTATTTGGGGCAACAGGTATATCGCAGCCCTTAATCAGTATTTTGTGGAAGAAGGTATATCACACCCCTCAATCAGTTTTTTGGGGGGCAACAGGTATATCACACCCATTGCAAATAGTTGTTCGAATAGCGCTTATCCCTTTATATACCTGCGGTATCGCAGCAGAACTGTACACAACTGCTGCACAATACAAATGCACTATAATATACTTTCTATGTTAGAAAGTATATTATAAGTATATCTCACCCCTCAGTATATCACACCTATCGATAGCACACCTATACCAGTCTTTAAAAGGACTTTTGTGGCCCTATTAGCTAGCATTTGGTGTCCCTGACAGCCTGTCCCTGCTCCACAAAGCAACCTCTCCCTACTCTGGCAAAACACAGAATGTAAAATGGCTGCCAGATCAGGTTCTTTTATAGGTTGGGGTTGTGTGTTGTGTCCATGTGCTGAAACGTCTCAATTGACTGTCCTGTCCCACCTAATGGATGTGTCATGGGTCAAAGTTCAGTGCAATGCAAAAGAATATGGCACCCGCAGACATCGCCATGTGTTCGCATGTTCGGCGAAATGCGAACGCGCAAAGTTCGCCGCTAAACGACCTCCGGGCTTCTATGATGGATTTTACTATTATACAGTGGGTGTGAACAACAGTACTATGTCAATCAGATTTGACTTAGGGCTACTCCTAAGGGCATTATCTTGGCAGTTCCCCGGTTTACACCCTTTAATCTCTATACAGGGACCTAGACTTTGCTGTAGAGGAACCACCAGGCCACTACCTCCTGAAGCAGTCTCTTTTTGGTGATAGCTGACCGACAGAGGTCAAGAGACACTAGTGCCGAGCACCAAGGGATCAAGCAAAGCTGTAGTCAGGGACAGGCCAAGGTCAGGGCAGGCAGAGTGCATAAAATCCGAGAAACAGTCCAAGCTCACGCAGACAGTATGGAGTCAGTATGGAGACCAGGCAGGCAGAAAAGGGTCAAATCCAGAAAATAGGCAGAAGTCTGTAAACAGATAAACATATATCAGCACACCTTAGTAGGTCACTAGAGAACTAAGAACCTATTAGTCAGGAACCCTTCCCTAGGGAAAGGTACCCTAAGTACCTAAAGGTGATCATTGGTAACCTCCCTATTTGCTTGTGCGCCAATGAGAAGGCTGCAATATCTTTGTCTGAGCTTAGCAACATCCCTAGCAACCAATAGGAAAGTTGCCTACCCCTTTAGTATATAAGAACCTCCCCACAATGATTTTCTACAGTTTATTACAGTTCTGAGAGAGACATCAGTGTTATTGCTGTGCTCTCTGCTTTCCACTCATTACATTAGATAGTTAGTTAGCTTATATATATAATACAGATAGTTAGTGGGAGATAGTGTAGGCAGTGGTGTATCTTGGTTTTGTGCTGCCCTAGGCGAGACTAAACTCGGGCACCCCCCCTAATATAAATTTGACCCACCCCTTCATGTCAAGACCAAACCCCTTTCTCTGTAAACCCCACCCCTTCCTCTTTAGGCTCCACCCTTTCCTGTTAGAGCTTCACAGCTTCCTTTCTGTATCTAAAAGTGAATAACCAAGGCCAATATTTTGTGTTTTCTGTATAAAATGTTGCATCTATTATTTAAAGAGAATCTTTAGATATCATAATATAAAGTGTAAATTCAACCACTTTACAAAGCTATACTCGCTGTATAAGATTACCCCTGAATGCCCAGCCCTCCCTGTCTTCTAGACGATCTTCTCCAGCCCAGGGAACTGACTGGGATTTGTGGATGGCACTGTTATGGAGAGGGGGGGATCAGTGGATGACACTGCTATGGGGAGGTGGATCAGTGGATGACACTGCTATGGGGGGATCTATGGATGACACTATATAACATCTTATGCTGTCATCCACAGATCCACCCCATGACAGTGTCATCCACAGATCCCACTCCCTATAACAGTGCCATCCACAGATCCCCCTAAACAGTGCCATCCACAGATCCCCCTCCCCATAACAGTGCCATCCACAGATCCCCCCCTAAACAGTGCCATCCACAGATCCCCCTCCCTATAACAGTGTCATCCACAGCTTCCCCCTCCCCATAACAGTGCCATCCACAGATTCCCCTAAACAGTGCCATCCACAGATCCCCCTCCCCATTACTGTGCCATCCACAAATCCCCCTAAACAGTGCTATCCACAGATCCCCCTCCCCATAACAGTGCCATCCACAGATCCCCCCTAAACAGTGCCATCCACATTCCCCCCCATAACAGTGCCATTTACAGATCCCCCCCCCCATAACAGTGCCATCCACAGATCTCCCCCCATGACAGTGCCATACACAAATCCCCCCCATGACAGTGCCATCCACAGATCCCCCTCCCCATAACAGTGCTATGCACAGATCCCCCATGACAGTGCCATCCACAGATCCCCCTCCCCATAACAGTGCCATTCACAGATCCACCCCCCCCCCATGACAGTGCCATCCACAGATCCCCCTCCCTGCCGCTCAGAGGATTATACATTTATTAACTGAAATCACTTTAACTTTAAATGAGCGCTTTAAATGAGCGCTGGCTTATCTTGTTAGTAGGGTATCTTACTCTCAGTCTCAGGTCCGGTAACAGGCAGCTGTGCGGGCGGCGCTCACTCACTGACGTCACGCCGCGCAGGAGCGGAGTGTTAAAAAGTCACTGGTAACTATAACTATCACTAAGCAAACAAGGCATTTTGCTGCCACATTGGCAAGTGCCGCCCTAGGCAAATGCCTTGTTTGCCTCGTGATAGATACACCCTTGAACTGTGTAGGTTAGATTGTGATATAGTGTTGCAGTGCAGGGTGTTAGGTAGTGTGCTGTCCATACATACATGCTACATACATAGTGCTGTATGTATGTATGTATGTATGTATGCTACATACATACATACATAGTGCTGTGATGTCACAAGTTCACAACAATACTTAGTGCACCAATCACTATTTATGTATTCAGACCTGCTAAAATGTGAAGTTGTGCATCATTAATTGCCGACATGCGGGGGGAGGAGACTGGCACATGATGGGGGGGAGAGTGGCACTTATTACTGGCACTTAAGGGGGGAGAGGAGACTGGCACATGATGGGGGGGAGAGGAGAGTGGCACTTATTACTGGCACATGGGGGGAGTCTGGTACATGATGGGGGAGAGTGGCACTTATTACTGGCACATGAGTGGGGGTGGGACTGGCACATGATGGGTGGAGAGAGGAGAGAGGCACTTGTTCCTGGCACATGACTGGGGGGGGGGGGAGAGGAGACTGGCACTTATTACTGGCACATGATGGGGGGATAGGAGAATGGCACTTGTTACTGGCACATGATGGGGGAAAGGGGAGAGGCACTTTTCACTAGCACATGATTGGGGGGCATCTATGGGGGCACCTCTTACTGGCACATTATTAGGGGGAACTATGGGGACATCTATTGAGGCCACAAAGAAGGGGTATTTTATATGGAGGCTCTGTGTGGTACTAGTATTATCAGGGGTATTATCTGTTTCTGCAGTATAATATTGGGGACCACAGCGGCACAGTATTGGGGGTAGTAGGATGAATTGTCTAGAAGATGGGAGGATGATGGAAAAATAGTAAACTGAGTTATTTTGTTGTCAAACTGCAGAGACGAAAAATGGTGGTCTGGTCTGCAGGTCTGAAAGGAGAAGATGAGGACAGAAAACATCTACATCAAAGGAGACGTCACTGTATGTAAGAGGTATGTGGGGCTGTATTTCTGTAGTGATCGGAGCAGGGGCATATCTATTGCCGGAAGTGCCCCTCCAGAGACCAGGCTCTGGATCCGCCACTGGGCTGCCTGCAGCTCAGACACCAAGTTCAACCTGACAGGATCCCTTTAATGTAAGTTGCTGTAACTGATGGAGAACAATGGGGCTACTGTTACTACTTGTGCAACGAAACAGAAGACCCACATGCTACTCCTACATCTTATAACATTTATGTTTGCATTTATTTCTATCAAAAGATGAAAAGTAGTTTATTTCGCTCACGGTTACATGAGCACTGAGTTCATAAAAATATAACTGTTATATATAGTTGATATATTGATGCAGTGGTCTAATAAAAAATATCACAACAGGAAAATAATATCCTGTCCTTGAAATAGTGCTACCTGCTTTTAATACCTTCCGAACCATTCTCTGCTTTTAGAATTTATAGGTTTTTGCTTTGCTTCAACGTTTCCCATAAAAGTCTTCTGCCTAATATTTTATATGATCGCATGTGATCTTGACCAAACCATAACATTTTATGCCATTAACAATGTCTCATAAGTAGCGCTAGACCTGCTGTAGGTGTAATAAACTGGAAAATATCATAAATCCAGATGCGTGAAACATAATTTACTCTTTTCAGTTGTGGGAAACATCATAGTAAGTGAAGATCAATGTCCCTGCTTATCACCTAACGTGGGACTAGTTCTTATTTTATCTTTCATGATAAAATGAGTCTGACCTGAAGATGCAGAAAGTCTCTCCATTTACTATTTAATATGACATCTCTAAAAGTTATTCTTAAAATAACATAATGGCTGACATTTACTAATGCAGTCCTTAAAAAGCACCTGTCACCTCTCCTGACGTGTCTGTTTTAAAAAAGTTTAGGAAAATTTTTATTTGCAACTAATCCAACATTCCATGCGCTTCATGGTAATGAATAGTTTTTTCTCTAAAATACAAGTGAAACTAAGAAGCCTGGGAACTCGAGATCACCCATAATGCCTTGCAGACAGGCAATCCACAGCTAGCCAGCCGATGTGATGTCCCTTTAAAAGCGTCATCCTGCGCTGTCTCCGCCATTTCAATGTGAGCTAAAAATAGGGAGAGACATGACAAGCACTAGGGACAGTGTTTAAGAAAGCCTTTAATTGGTAGAATATTGGATAGGGAGAGTGCAGGGATCGTGTAGGGAGATCGTAGGGAGAGTTTTCAGACACTGTAGGGAGAGCATAGGGAAACTGCAGGGACAGTGTGTGGACTGTAATCTGAAGCTGAAGGGATCCATAAAAGACAGTGCAGATTACATCAATCCCTGTGTAGGGCACAGAGCTTTCTAATTGAATGAGGTCCACCTTGTTTAATAGATAAGCCATTCCATTAGGCCTTTATTTTCAAATTGGGGTTTATAACTTGTCTCCTTCTACTGTTAATGGAGTGTCCACCTTGTTTAACCCCTTAAGGACCGGAGTTTTTTTTTTTTTTTTGCGTTTTTGTTTTGCGCTCCCTGCCTTCCCAGAGCCATGACTTTTTTATTTTTCGTTCACATAGCCATAAGAGGGCTTGTTTTTTGCAAAATTCCGAATGGGGTGAAATTGCTAAAAAAAAGCAATTCCACCACAGTTTTGCGGGTTTTTAAATTCCGACGTTCAATGTGCAATAAGAATGACTGGTTACTTTTACTATACAGGTCAGTACGAATCCGGCGATGCCCTATATGTATAGGTTTTCTTGCGTTTTGATAGTGAAAAACAAATTCAAAAGTGGGAAAAAATCTGTTTTTCTTTTTTGTGACCATGTTTTGACTCCTTAACTTTTTTGTAATTATATGTACAGAGCTATATGGGGGCTCATTTTTTGCGTCATAATCTTATCTTTTTATTGATTCCATTCTGGGGTGTATATGACTTTTTGATCACCTTTTATGTAATTTTTTGTGGAAAATGAAGCGACCAAAAATGGTGAATCCGCCATTTGGACGCTTTTTTCCGTTTTGCTGTTTGACGTATGGGGAATATTTTTAATGTTTTTATAGCATGGGCGTTTTTGCACATTGCAACACCCATGATGTGTATTTTTTTAATTTTTTAATTTTTTTAATTTTATTTTAGAAAAAGGGGGATGATTTGAACTTTTATGTTTTTTATTTATTTATTTTTATCTATTTATTTTAAAAACATTTTTTTTTACACTTTTATATAGTTCCCATAGGGAACTATAACTTACAATCATTCGATTGTGATTATCATACATTACAATGCAATGGCATTGGAATGTTTGAAAAAATTGCATATTTCCTATGAAGCCTATTACAGGCAGGGCTCCATACGAAATATTACAGAGCAGCCTTGGTTTCATTCATAGAGACCCAGGCTACTACAGGTGCACTCCGACTCCTCTGATCGCCACACGGGGGTGCCGGAGCGCAAACCAAAAGTAAAACTTTCAGTTTGTGCGCACTCATATGCCCTGGTCAGTATTGACCTACTGTTATTGGCATAGCCACATTGCCACTGAATAATTTATTTGACATATATACTTAGTCTTACTGTACAGTATGTCCAACAGACAGTTTCCAAGGCCCTCCAAAGGAACAGGCTGTGGGAAAAATGTTGCTGTAGCCAAAAGAAGTAGCAGCAGAAGAAGGGGGGTGGTGGCAGTAGCCACAGCAACAGGCTAGAGCTGCCACTGTCATCCAGCGGTCATGTTTTGATGACCAATCCCGCTGTCCTTGAATGGTTGACTCGGTCTTCAACATCATCTTAACTGACATCTGACACCCACAGCCAGGATGGCTGCCTCCAGGAATCCCTAAATACCTTGACCTATTCTACTTGTCAAGGTGGGTAGTGAAGCCATTGAGTGTTCCTGCCAGCTAACTAAAGAAGAGCTCTAAATCTGGTCCTAGAGGTACTTGGTAATCTCATATATTCATTGGTTCATCAGAATAGCACGATCAGGTAAGTCATTGTCCCAAGTAAATGTTCTGATGCATCTCAGCTGAACTGTGATGTTCAACCTCCTCAGGGGACCTTAAAAAGCATAGTGTATGGTTCTATGCTATACCAGTAGAAATCAGAGGCACCTCAGGTGGGCAGCCAAATCTCAATATCAAATATCAATAAAAACTACAAAATCACCCTGCAAAAAAATGAGCCCTTACACAGCTCCATAGATTTTGGGGATCAAAAAACGGCAATGCAGAGAAAAAAATATTTTTTCCAAAGTATTGAATTTTTTTTGTATTAAAACACAAAAAAAACTATAAAAAATGAGGTACCGCTGTAATCATACTGACTCATAGAATGCAGCTGATATGTCAGTTTTACCACAAAGGGAATTCCTTAACCACTACAGGACCGCCTAACGCACGGATGCGTCCGGCGGGCGGTCCTGTTGCTCTGACTGGACGCATCGGCGCGTCATCTCGCGAGACGCGAGATTTCCTGTGAACGCGCGTCTCACCAGTTCTACTGCAGCCTGCCAGCGATGATCAATCGCTGGCAGGCTGTAGATGCGAAATAAATCGCATCAAACTGGTTTTGTTAACAGCGTCTGATATACCTGCTACCTGGTCCTTTGGTGGTCCCATTTGCTGGGATCGACCACCAGAGGACCAGGTAGCTATGTAAAGTTGCACCAAACACTACACTACCCCCCCCCCCTGTCACTTATTAACCCCTTGTTAACCCCTTGATCACCCCATCTAGATTCCCTGATCACCCCCCTGTCACTGATCACCCCCCTGTCATTGATCACACCCCTTGTAAGGCTCCATTCAGACGTCCATATGAGTTTTGCGGATCCGTGAATCCACGGATCCGAGCCATGGATTAGCGGATCCGCAGATCCCTAAAATACGGACACCGGCAATGTGCTTTCCGCATTTTGCAGATCCACACATTGCCAGAACTATATAGATAATGCCTTTTCTTGTCCGCAATTGCGGACAAGAATAGGACATGTTCTATATTTTTGCGGAACGGAAGTGCAGACCCGGAAGCGCGGATCCGCAATTCCGGATCCGAGCGGGACAAAGTCTGTCCCCATAGAAATGAATGGGTCCGCAATTCCATTCCGCAAACAGAATTGAGGACGTGTGAATGGGGCATAAGGGTCCCTTATCACCGCCAGTTAGTTAGTTACTTGTTAGGTAGTTAGCGCCCAGCCCACCGCACCGCAGTCACTGATTTTGGCAGAGATTTTTTCATCCACATTTTTATTTATTTTTTTCAGCCCAGAGGCTGAACGGAAAAAAAAAATCTCATTACCCGTATGCTCAATATAAGGAGAATAGCAGAAACTCCTAATGCTGGCCATACGTGTAATGATTGCGGAGACCCTCAAATGCCAGGGCAGTATAAATACCCCACATGTGACCCCATTTTAGAAAGAAGACACCCCAAGGTATTCCATGAGGGATATGGTGAGTTCATGCAAAATTTTATTTTTTGTCACAAGTTAGTGGAATATGAGACTTTGTAAAAAAAAAAATATATATCAATTTCCGCTAACTTGTGACAAAAATTTTATTTTTCTGTGAGCTCGCCATGCCCCTCACGGAATACCTTGGGGTGTCTTCTTTCCAAAATGGGGTCACATGTGGGGTATTTATACTGCGCTGGCATTTTAGGGGTCCTAAAGCGTGAGAATCCAAATGCGTAAAAATGCCCTGTGAAATCCTAAAGGTACTCATGGGAATTAGGGCCCCTTTGCGCATCTTGGCTGCACATGTGGTATCTACGAACTCAGGAGAAGTAGGGCAATGAGTTTTGGGGTGTATTTTTATATATACCCATACTTTGTGTGAGAAATATCTCTGTAAACGACAACTTTTTAAATTTTTTTATACAAAGTTGTCAATTTAAAGAAATATTTCTCTCACCCAACATGGGTATATGTAAGAATACACCCCAAAACACATTGCCCTACTTCTCCTGAGTACGGTGATACCACATAAGTGACACTTTTTTGCAGCCTGGGTGCGCAAAGGGGCCCAAATTCCAACGAGTACCTTTAGATTTTACAGGGATCCTCACAATTTAGCCCCGCCCAAAATGCCAGAACAGTAAACACACCCCACAAATGACCCCATTTAGGAAAGTAGACACCCCAAGGTATTCACTGAGGGGCATAGTGAGTCCGTCTGAGGTTTTTTTTTTTTTTTGCCAGAAGTTAGCAGAAATGGAAACTTTATTGTTTTATTTTTTTTCCTCAGAAAGTGTCATTTTCCGCTAACTTGTGAAAAAAAATGAAATCATACATGAACTCGCCATGCCCCTCCGTGAATACTTTAGGGTGTCTTCTTTCTAAAATGGTGTCATTTGGGGGGTATTTAAACTATCCTGACATTCTAGCACCTGAAGAAACATGACAGGTGCTCAGAAAGTCAGATCTGCTTCAAAATGCGGAAATTCACTTTTTTGCGCCATAGATTGTAAACGCTATAACTTTTACCCAAACCAATAAATATACACTTATTGGATTTTTTTTTTATCAAAGACATGTAGAACAATAAATTTAGAGAAAAATTTATATAGAAATGTAGTTTTTTTAAAAAATTTACAACAGAAAGTGAAAAGTAATTTTTTTGCAAAAATGTCATTACATTTTTATTAATAGCAAAAAAAGTTAAAATGTCAGCAACAATGAAATAGCACCAAATGAAAGCTCTATTAGTGAGAAGAAAAGGAGGCAAAATTCATTTGGGTGGTAAGTTGCATGACGGAGCAATAAACGGTGAAATTAGCGTAGTGCGGAATTGTAAAAAGTGGCCTGGTCATTAGGGGGGTTTAAGCTAGGGGGGCTGAGGTGGTTAAAAACAAAACACATAAAACTGTGGTGGAATTGTGTTTTTTTTTCCCCAATTTAATCCCATTTAGAATTATCTTTTTTTTGCTTCCTATTGCATCGTTTGTCATATAAAGTGGTAATATTATAAAGTACAACTTGTCCCACAAAAAGACGCCCTGAGATGACTATGTGAATGGAAAATGTAAAAAAGTTATGGCATTGGGAAGGGCAGGAGTAAAAATGTAAAAACCGAAAAATGTCCACTCAGGAAGTTGTTAAGACAACTCTATGGCAGCTTTCATGTAGTATTTGGTCAGTGTTTGATCAGTGATTTTCAAACCAGGTGTAGGTCAAAATCACGGAACAGGTGCAAATCTTTCCATTATACCTTATCTCTGTGTAGGCTCCACTCCAACTTTTGGATCACAATTATTGATAAAGATTACTGATTAAACACTGACTAAACACTGAAGGCTCATTTAGATGAGTAGACATAATCATTGCAATTCGAACACCAGCATGTAATTGTGTAATGTGAATGTATGTAGCGACTGACCGATTTTACTGAAAAAAGCTAATTTAACGCTTATCACCAAGTAAATCATCATTTGTTGTTAATGAATTGCGGTAATGAAATTGCGCATAGTGTGACTTTTCGCAGGGAGGCACTATGACTAGACCTGTCTGAACACGGTCAACAATCATTGTTTAAGTGAGTATGCAATCAAATATGAAGAATATGTACACAATACCCCCTCCATGTGAATGCTTGTCATTATCATTGGCGTTATGTCGGTAGGTCACTCATGTCTTCAGTCGCCCAAATGACTATCTACTCATCTAAATGAGCCTTGACTGTGTGAAAGCAACCTCATTTGGCCTACTTTAGACCATTATTTTGTGCCAAAAAAATGGTACACAGAAATAATTAATTTGGTGCAGACAACTCCACTATCACTTTCTAGTGTGGGAGGGAAACCCCCACACCAAACGTAGGAGGGAAAGGGAAAAGGAGATAAGGCCTGAAAACTAGGGAAGGAAGATGGAGACCTCCTAGTGAGAATCCTAATCAAAGCCCTTAATGACTACCAGTATGAACAGACCCCAGAGGTAGGTGAGTTCATACACCGCAATACCTAAGGTCCTATCTAACCCTAAAGAATCTGGGTACTAATGACAGGAATGAGACATCCTGTTCCTCTAAAAGCAAGGATGAATGGGAGTCTCCCTAAGGCCTAACAAAAAAGTGCAACACACAAAAAAGCCAAAATACAAAGGGAAAGGTAACACTTAACTTCCAAGAAGCTATGGCAGCACCAGGAACTCAGCCAAGAACCAAACACCAGCTATCCACAGGTTCAACCGAAGTTATAAACCGCACAGCATTGTGGAAGAGACAGCTATAAAAAGGAAAAGTTAAATGACCACAAAAGCAACACCTGGAGGTTAAGAGTGTGGCCAGTACTAGAAACCACTTGTTGGCAGTCTCCAAGATCTCCTGCCACTCACTGTGGTGGGGACGTCCGTATGTCTCGGTACGTCCGTGACAGTAAACACCCCCCCACCCTTCTACGAGTGACTAGTGATGAGTGGCAGGGGCAATATTCGAATTAGCGATATCTCGCAAATATTTTAAAGAATATTCGTCATATATTCGCGAATTCGCGAATTCACAGTTATTTTTTTGAGTGCGAAAATCGGCAATGTAATATGCGCGTAATGCGGGCACAATACAGCCGTCAGTCTCTAAAGGTACATTTTTCAAGCTGCTAGAAGTTTCCTGAGACTAGAGAAAATGGTTGGCACGGCAGAAGATTACAATAGCAGAGAGAGTGCTCTGATATATTCGCGATTGTGGAAATCGGCAATAATGATGCGCATATTTTTGCACAATATGGGCAACTTCACATTTTAGCAGCTCTGACTACATATTAGTGATTGGTGCACTAAGTATTGTAGTGAACTTGTGACATCACAGCACTATCTATGTATGTATAAAGCATACATACATACATACATACATACAGCACTCTGTATTTAGCATGTATGTATGGACAGCAGAACCTAACACTATCTAACACCCTGCACTGGAACTACAGCTACACTATATCACAATGTAACCTACATTATCTCCCACTAACTATCTGTATTATATATATATATATATATATATATATATATATATATATATATAAGCTATCTAACTCTCTAAAGTAATGAGTGGAAAGCAGAGGTCACAGCAATAACACTGCTGTTTCTCTCAGAACTGTAATAAACTTTAGAAAATGGCTGTAGAGAGGTTCTTATCTACTGAAGCGGTAGGAAACTTTCATATTGGTTGCTAGGGATATTGCTAAGCTCAGACAAAGACATTGCAGCCTTCTTATTGGCCCACAAGCAAAAAGGGAGGTTACTGATTTAAAAAAGATGTAGAATATTCGAAAATACGGATATATATCACTATATTCTAAATATGTGCGAATTCTCAAAGCTGATTAAAATTCGTGATTCGAATATACGTGTCAAACACTACGAGTGACCTCCGGGCACCCAGGACCGACCTTATCCGGATGGGACCTGTGAAAAGTTTTCACCAAACGACTGGCATTCACTTCAGATGCCAGTACCCACATCCTCTCCTCAGGTCCATAACCCTTCCAGTAAATAAGATACTGAAGAGATCTACGGAGAGCTCAAGAGTCAATTATTTTGGCGATCTGGAATTCCAAACTGCCGTCCACCATGATAGGAGCGGGTGGCAAGGAAGACGGCTCCAAAGGTCCAACATATCTCTTCAACAAAGATTTATGAAACACATTATGTATTTTCAGAACCCGAGGAAGTTCAAGACAAAAAGCTACAAGATTAATAATGGCCGTGATCTTATATGACCAATAAACCTTGGACCCAACTTCCAAGAAGGTACCTTCAACTTAATGTTTCTTGTGGACAGCCACACCAAATCACCCACTCTAAGGTCCAGACCCTTCATACGTTTCCTGTCAATTATACATTTTTACTTGTTGCCTATATTCATCAAGTTATTTAGAATTTTCCGCCATAGAGTTGATGATCAGAGATGAGCGAATCAAAGTTGACAAAGTGGCATTCTCCCTGCAGGGAGAGACGTCAGCAGGCGCTAGGGACAGTGCTAGGAAAGACTTTAAAAGTTTTATTTTCCTGAATAGAAGTTCAGAGAAAGAGCATTAGAAGTGTAGGGAAAGGATAGGGAGGAATTACTCCACAGTACTGAAGCAGAACAGTGTGCAGTAGGGGAGTGTACAGCATAGGTAAAAGGAACAACCTTGCTGCACTGACTGGGGATCCAGTCATTATACTGCTGCTTTTAAGATTGCAATAGATAATACCTCTGTATTTCCAGCAAACCGTTCTTTTTTTGGGGGTGCAAGTGCTGTGTGATACAGCCATTAACAGGGTGTATTACTAGAAAATCTTTCTATTTCTAATTAGCACTTGTGGGGTGCAGTTATATGTTCTAAAGCCTTTTGTTGGCATGTATAAGTGGGAAAAAAGGGCTTATTTGCCATTTAGCAGTGCAGTTATGTGTTCTAAAGCCTTTTTGGTATGCATTAATGGCAAGAAAAAAGTATTATTTGCCATTCAGCGGTGCAGTTATATGTTCTAAAGCCTTTTTTGGCGTGTATTAGTGGCAAAAAAAGTATTATTTGCCCTTTAGCGGTGCAGTTATATGTTCTAAGGCCTTTTTTGCGTGTACAGGTGGGAAAAAAGGGCTTGTTAGCCGCTGTGTGGTGAAATGAGAAAATAACAACCCTTTTTGGCGTGTATAAGTCGCAAAAAAAAAGTATTATTTGCCGTTCAGCGGCGCAGTCATATGTTCTAAAGCTTTTTTGGTGTGTATTAGTGGGGAAGAAGGGCTTATTAGCCATTGTGTGGTGAAGTAAGAAAGTTACAGCCCTTTTTGGCGTGCATTAGTGTCAGAAAAAAGTATTATTTGCCGTTCAGCAGTGCAGTTATATGTCCTAAAGCCTTTTTTGGGGTGTGTAGGTGGGGAATAAAAGGCTTATTAGCCATTCTGTGGTGAAGTGAATATCTGCGCCATCGTCCATCCTCTTGCAGGTATGACCGGGGGGGCACTCTGCGCTCTTGTTCCACTGCCATTGCTGCTGTTGTGGTGGGGGGGGGGTAGGAGCAATTCCTCAGCAGTAGCTTGAGTCTAGAGTCAATGATGAGCAGCTTTCTTAACCCGCCTAGTGAAGAAACTACTTACCAGCAGCAGCTAGACCTGGAGCAGAACCTGCACCAGCAGGTGGTGGCATACTTGGACAGCACTCTGCCACCCCACATTGAAGATCCGCTGGACTACTGGGCGGGTGGTCAAACTGGATTTGTGGCTGCAACTGGCCGAGTTTGCCCTAGAAAAGCTGTCCTGCCCGGCCAGCAGTGGGGCATTTGAGCAGGTGTTTAGTGCGATGGGGGCCATAATTACCCCAAGGAGAACTCACCTGTCCACACAAAATGTGGAGAGACTGACCTTTCTCAAGATAAATCAGGCGTGGATCAGCCAGACAGACAGGATTTTCATCCACAAAGGCCTGATGCATCAGATTAGATCATCCATGCTGCCTCACACAAACCTTGACAAAAGAGATCGGTTTCCACTGGCTTACCGTCTCTTACTATTCTGATGCTGCACATCTGCCACATATCCGATGCCAAGTGCTCCATCTTACACGCACCATCGTCAGTGGGTACTGTTATTGTCACACACCTCCACACTATGACACTATGACTGTCACCGGGTCACTCTGTGGTCTCCTGATGCTGCTGCCACGTCACCACTCAGGTCTCCTCATGCTGCTGCTGCCACCTCCACATTCTGTCATTGTGCCACTGGCCTTCTCATCCTGCTGCCGCTACCTCCTCCCCACTATGTCACCTTGCCAGACTGTGGCCTCCTCATGCTACTGCTAACTCAACACTATGTCACGGGCC
The DNA here is from genome assembly GCA_033119425.1 of Bufotes viridis. NCBI lineage: Eukaryota > Metazoa > Chordata > Amphibia > Anura > Bufonidae > Bufotes > Bufotes viridis. The sequence continues at coordinate 77,365,616 of CM065593.1, forward strand.
ACTTTGTGGCTTCCTCATGCTGCTTCCACCTCAACATTATGTAAATGGCCCACTCTGTAGTCTCCTCATGCTGCTGCTGCTGCTGCCACCTTCCTATTATGTCACTGGGCCACTCTGTGGTCTCATCATGCTGCTGGTACCACAACACTATATCATTGGGCCACTCTGTAGACTTCTCAAGCTGTTCTCCCACCCTCCCCACTTCATGACAGAGCTACTATTTTGCCTTTTTGGCTTGGTTGATATCATCATTTATTTGACCCTTCTTCTGATCTGTCAGAATGAAGGTAAAATTAGATGCACAACAGATTCTGTGTAGCAGCTGTAAGGCAGGTATGGTCCCATCAGAATTGGATTATGATTTGGTAGCCAAAAGCAGGAGTGGGTACAAAACACAAAAGACATGCAAATATTCCACTCACGTGTCATCTTTGTTTTGGATCAACTCCTGTTTTTTTGGGGGGATTTAGCAATACTGATGGATTACTGACCAAATGCGGACCGAGTGAAGGCGGATGCTCAACAGACAGGATGCATTTTTTGGGGGGTGAGTGTTCTGACGGATCAGAGGAAGGGCAAAATAATCAGTGACATCAACACAAACTTAATGCTGACACCCTCTCCACTCTGTCAGGGGGATCTACTTGTATAAGCATTTAATAGAACAGGTTCTGTAGACATCTATGTGGAATCAGCTTACGACAGTGTAAAAGGAGTGCATTCTTTCATGCTACAGTAGGATCTTGGGCCTCTGCACGGTTCTTTATTCCTGGTGCTAACATCGACCTGTAAGGTTGAGTTCACACTTGAGTTATTTGGTCAGTTTTGGCCCATAACTGTCCAAATAAGTGAACTGTGCTTTGATTCTAAGAGTGCCACCTGTCATGTGCATGTCATACTGACTCACAGTATTGTTTAACTACCACAGCAGACTCCCTATGCTTGTTACTGCAAGGCACAGTGTCCTATACCACTATACAGGTTCTCTGCAGCCAGCAAATTGCTGTTTTTGACCGTGATTCCCACGAATAAATTCAGATCGAATTAAATATTTTTGGAAAATTTGACGAACCCGGCCAAATCTAATTTGAGACATTCGCTCATCTCTAATGATAATGATGACGAAAAACATTCCTCCTCAGGAATACCAGAAGTATTCCGTATCTTCACGGTAAGAGCAGTGAGACTATGGAACTCTCTGCCTGAGGAGGTGGTGATGGTGAGTACAATATAGGAATTCAAGAGGGGACTGGATGTATTTCTGGAGTGTAATAATATTACAGGTTATAGCTACTGGAGAGGGGTCGTTGATCCAGGGAGTTATTCTGATTGCCTGATTGGAGTCAGGAAGAAATTTTTCCCCTTAAGTGGGGAAAATTGGCTTCTGCCTCACAGGGTTTTTTGCCTTCCTCTGGATCAACTTGTAGGAAACAGGCCGAACTGGATGGACAAATGTCTTTTTTTGGTCTTATATACTTATGTTATTATGTTACTATGTTACTATGTATCTGAACCAGAAAAAGTGCCAAACTGCAGGTAAAACCTATATGCCCCAAAACACGGCGACTTACCAGTGGACTCCTGTCTACGATTATTTATGGCAAACTCTGCTAAAGACAAAAATGAGGACCACTCCTCCTGGTTCTCAGAGACAAAACATCTTAAGTAAGTCCCCAGGCTCTGATTAGTGCGCTCCGTCTGTCCATTCGAATGATGATGAAAAGCCAAAGAAAAAGACAGTTGTACCCCCAGCCTAGTACAGAACGCCTTCCAGAATCTGGACACAAACTGAATCCCACGATCCGAAACCACATCAGAGGGAATGCCATGGAGTTTCACAATGTTATTAACAAACACTTGAGCAAGTGGTTTAGCATTAGGTAGGCCAGACAGCGCTATAAAGTGCATTTTACTAAAACGATCAACCACCACCAAAATAACTGTCTTTCCTAACGAATTAGGCAGATCAGTGATAAAATGTGTCACCTTAGCGCGTGCACAGACACTACAGGCCGACACATAGTCCTCAACACACTTACGCAACCCCGGCCACCAGAATCTACAAGAGATGAGGTCAGCGGTAGATCTGCTCCCAGGGCGTCCCGTAAGAACCATACAGTCATGTTCCTCAAACACCTGGTAACGCAATTCCAATGGGACAAACAATTTCCCAGAGGGGCAAGAATCCGGTGTGTCTCCCTAGGCCTCTAAAACCTTCACCTCTAGGCCAGGGTATAGAGCGGATATTACCACCCCTTTTGACAGAATAGGACTCGGATTTTCAAAATCACCACCTCCAAGAAAACTACGTGACAAGGCATCTGCCTTGACGTTCTTGACCCCAGGACAATGAGTGACTGTGAAATTGAATCTGGTGAAAAACAAAGACCATCTGGCTTTCCTGGGGTTCAGTTGTTTAGCCAACTCCATGTAAGCCAGGATTTGTGATCTGTGAACACAGGGGTCGGATGAATCGCCCCTTCCAACCAATGATGCCATTCCTCAAAAGCCAACTTAATGGCCAGTCACTCTCTGTTACCTACATCGTAATTTCTCTCTGCGGAAGAGAGTTTTTTTTTTTTAAAAGGCACACGGACGCCATTTACCTGGTGACGGGCCCTGCGATAAAACTGCTCCTACTCCCACCTCGGACACCTCCACAATGAAAGTTTGTGATACATCCGGCTGCACCAATATAGGGGCAGAAGAGAAGCACTCCCTAGCCGCAGAAAAAGCTTGCAACGCCGAATCAGACCACACTAAGACATTCGTCCCTTCCTTAGTAATGTCAGTTAAGGTTTTCACCACTGTCGAATATTTCTGAATAACTTTTCAGTAATATTTAGTGAACCACAAAAACCACATAAGAGCCTTCAGATTTTCGGGTTGATCCCAGTCCAATACAGCACGGACTTTCTCCGGATCCATTCGAAAACCCGAAGATGACAACAGGTATCCCAAAAATTGCACCTCGTTTACAGCAAAACACACCTCTTAGGATCTGCAACACCTGTCTAATGTGATTCTGATGTATCTCAACATCTGAAGATTAAATTAGTGTGTCATCCAAATACACCACTACATACCTCCCCACCAAGTGATGAAAAATGTTATTCATAAAATGCTGGAAAACCGCACGAGGATTGGTCAACACAAAAGGCATGACCAGGTTCTCAAAGTGACCCTCGAGAGTATTGACAGCCGTCTTCCATTCATCCCCTTCCTTGATCCTGACCAGATTATATGTGTAGGACCTCAGAGTGGTGTTACCACTTCTGTACCTTGCTACTATCTCTATTGGTCTAACCTCATGTCATCTTATGCATTTATTTCCAGGTCCTATACACTGTGCATTTCTAATGTTATGTAAATGGAGGCCAAAGCTTGAACCCTTAGGAACCAGGAGGAAAGTTCCCTGGCATAACCTAGAATCAGACTACAAAGTGAAGTGCAGCATACAGAAGAAGCTAAGCTATAAAGCCAGCCTGTCAGTACAGCAGATTCAGAGAGAAACAGGTATGGCAGAGTGAATATGCCTGCCAGTTTCATGCTAGAGCCTGCTGGAACCACAAGACAAAGCCTGTAAACCGTCAAAGTCTGGACTTAAGTTATTCTTTTTTCCCTCAATTATTCCCCCTATTTATTGCTTCGGAGCCAAAGCCTGGGGTCCGGCCGTATCCCGGTAGAAGCACCATGACACCCATAAAGAGACATTTTAGGCCGCACTATACCACTTGGCAATTCCTACACCTGGGACGCATTATGTAGAGGGCCATAGGGGGAGGCGTTTGTTGCATATGTCCCCCTTAAGTCCAACTTGGAGAACACCTTGGCACCACCAATCTGGTTAAAGAAATCAGGAATCAAAGGAAGGGGGTAAGAATCATGAACAGTAATCCGATTGAGTTCACGGAAATCCAGACATGTCCAAAGACCTCCATCTTTTATTTTTTACAAAAAAAAAACATGCTGCCACTGGAGATTTGGAAGGTCTTATGTGTATACTCTCTCATAGCCAGTCTTTCAGGTCCAGAAAGGTTATACAACGTAGATTTGGGCAACTTACAGTAGCTCCAGAAATAAGGTTGATAGGACAATCACATTCCCGAAGTGGAGGTAAATCCTGGCATCCACTCTCAGAAAATACGTCAACAAAATCAGATATAAATGAAGGCAATGTCTTAGCAGTTAAAACAGAAAAATATGTATTAAGACAATTGTGAACACAATAATCACCCCAATCCAGAATCTGTCTAGCTTGCCAATCGATGGTTAGATTGTGCTTGCTCAATCACGGCAAACCCAGAACCACCGGAGCAGGGAGACCCTCAAACACAAAACACGAGATAAATTCCTGAAGAAAGCCACCCATTCTTAATCTGATATCATGCACCACTTGCGATAAACACTTCTGAGCTAGAGGTGCAGAATCAATAGCAAAAATGGAAATATTATTCTCTAATGCAGTCGGTGAACACGTGAATACGGACGAACTGAGCATCAATCAGGTTCATCCCTTCCCCGCTGTCGATAAACACCTCAATCGCCACTGTTTTTTACTTTAGCGCCACCTCAGCAGTCAGGAGAAATAGGGTACTACCAGTCAAAGACAAATGCACATTTTCTGACTCTCCTCTCACCCCTCCAAGAGTCAGATGGGAATTAAACGTCCTTTTTTTTTACGCTGAATGTATGGACATACTCCGATAAAATGTCCCTCCTGTCCACAGAAAAAACACACTCCTTCTTACGACCAGTATGCTTAAAAGAGGATCCAGGAGTAGCTTGGTTTCGGCCAAGGATGTCCGATCCGGATTGTCATAGACAAGACCCAAAGCTTCAAAAAATACATCCTGTGGTCTCTGAATCTGCGAGACGGTCATGCGGAGATCGGCCACTTCCAAAGACAGCCCTTGCAACTGTCCTGCCAGTGCAGTGATCCATGGCTGCACTGGAACAAACAAAAAAATGAGAGTTTTGGTGGTTTATAATGTCACGCTCTAGTGTGGAAGGGAAACCTCCACACCGAACATAGGTGGCAGAGGAAAAAGGAGATAAGGTCTGAAAACTAGGGAAGGAAGATTGAAAACTCCTAGTGAAAACCTTAATCAAAGCCCTGACTGACTACCAGTATGAACAGACCCCAAAGGTAGGTGAGTTCATAAACCGGCATACCTAAGGTCCTATCTAACCCTAAAGGACCCTGGTACTAATGACAGGAATGAAACATCCTGTTCCTCCAAAAGGAAGGATGAATGGGAGTCTCCCTAAGGTCTAACACAAAACAACAAAGAAATGCAACAAACAGAAAAATCTAAATACAAAGATAAAGGTAACACTTAATTCCGAAGAAGCTATGGCAGCACCAGGAACTCAGCCAAGAACCAAACACCAGCTATCCACAGGTCCAACTGAAACTATAAACCGCACAGCATTGTGCAAGAGACAACTATAAATAGGGAAAGTTAAATGACCACAAAAGCAACACCTGGAGGTTAAGGGTGTGGCCAGTACCAGAAACAACACAGAAGCCTATTGATTCACAAGGTAAACATGTCAAATCAAACCACTTGTTGCCAGTCTCAAAGATCTCCTGCCACTTACTGTGGCGGGGATGTCCGTATGTCTCGGTATGTCCATGACATTCACTCAATAAAGCTTCTTTCAAGCAGAAAAAAATATCAAGCCAGCGTGGTCCACACACAGTCATTCTTTTTGGCATAAACAGAAGAGAATTCCGCATTGGTGTTTGTCACCCAATAACCAAAAGGATGTGACCAGCCATCATTGGTCCACTTCTTTCCAAAAAAGGACCCATAGCAGCCAGATAGTATGCACTGAAGAAAATAAAAAATAAAAGAGGTGCATGGACTTGATTGTATTCCAATAAGCAAAAATGCAAAAAAAAGCCGCATTCTCCAAAATATATCCAAATATATGTGATCGGTAACAGATCTTTTGATATATTTTTACGTTTTGGAATGTGCTTTATATATATATATAAATATATATATATATATATATATATATATATATATATATATATAGTATGTACACATGCTCTCAGACATTAGGTTTTGCATCCTGTTTGTTTTGTAGCGTTGTGCCTCTGTTCCTTCATTTCAGACATTTCTGTAACAGATGTTTTTTCCCTGTGAATTAATGTGCACAAAGCATAGGGAAACATGAACTTATTAGAATTCAACAGATTGTTTTAGGACATTTAACAATCTGAGTATGCAACAAGCATAGAGCAACATCTGATATTCATTTAACACAACCAGATAGCAGATAGTGCCTTAATTAATTAATGCATGTGCCTGCATTGTCTCTGACTGTTTCTCTGGAGGCAATTGAACGGATTACAAATGATCAGACGTGACCCATGGAAAGGCAAATTTGGTGATTCCCAGCCTTGTAAAATGTAAAGGATTTCATATATAGAGATGGTCCAGAGATTTGTAAACTACAGCATTTGTCTTACTTTTTAAAGGGATGATTCACCTTTCTGTAGAGAGGTTGATGCTTTGGCTTTACAGAAATTCCAGTTGAAGAAGAAAAGGAGGATTAGATCCTGGCACAAGGTAAAGGGGAATCATTCCCATATATTTCCTTCTATAATGTTTGCCCTTGTATCACAATCTGATTTTTCTGTTGAGTAAAAAAAAAAAAAGACACATGGGAGAATGGATTCCTTGGAAGAGGTGTAAATCCGGAACCGGATGATGAAGTTTTTGGGGTGCACAACTAGGGGCAGGTCTAGACATGCTGTATGTGCAGAAAAGCAAAAGGTCGTTGTCCAGCTCACCTTCCAATTTTTGTAGCCCCATGCACAGAGTTGGTTGAGTCAGTTCATGCACTAGTTGTAACAAATTGAAGGAAGTATACTCCAGTACGGTTCCAATGTATTTAGAGTTGCACTTTATTTTCAATTCTCCAAACAACGTTAGCAAATACAGACAAAAAACTCCACCTCCACCACAACAGTGACGCGTTTCGAACAGTCGTTATTTTTTAACACTGTTATGGTGGAGGTGGAGTTTTTTGTCTGTACTGGCTACCGCTGTTTGGAGAATTGAAAATAAAGTGCAACTACAAATACATTGGAACTGTACTGGAGTATACTTCCTTCAATTTGTTAAAACTACCTTTAATGCTGTATGTGCAACCTGTTCAGCTGCAAAGAAGTCCTAATGGCTGGAGGGCCCACTGCTACTAAAATTATAGTGGATCCTTCTGTCTATCAGATCTCATGTAAGGGGCTACACTGTCACATGTGAGTTTCAGTCAGGTAAGCTACGGTGACATCAGAAGTTTTGAGTAAGATCAAATAAAGTTGTGACACTACAAATACTGTAGGTTTCAGACAGTTAATCCATTGTGATATCAGAAGTAGGTGTCATTGAGGTAAGTTACCGTGGCAGCACTAGTGTGTTTTAGTAAAATTAGAAAAACTATTATGACATCACAAGTGGCTTAATTCTGGTAAGCTGCTGTTACATCGTATTTATTCCAGTCAAGTTTGCTACTGTGACACCACAAATGGGTTTCAGCCAGGTACTGTAATCAGGGGCGTAGCTAACGGCTCATGGGCCCTGGTGCAAGAGTTCAGCTTGGGCCCCCTTCCCTCAGTGCTTTTTGTGTCTTCTTATGCGGCACAAAGGTCTTTGGGCCCCCTCAGGCTCCTAGGCCCGGTAGTGACTGCTACCTCTGCACCCCCGATAGGTACGCCCATGACTGTAATTTATTGTGACATCACAAGTGTCATTCTGTGGCATCACTAGTGCCTTCAGTCAGGTAAGTTTTTTTTTTTTTTTTACTTCACAAGTAGATATTAAACACGTTGCTGTGACATCACAGTGTGTTTCACTGCACACATACAGAAAAACAGCTGTTTTACAGGCTAATTTATGTAAATCAGGCATGCTCAACCTGCGGCCCTCCAGCTGTTGCAAAACTACAACTCCCATCATTCCCTGACAGCCCACAGCTATCATCGTGGGAGTTGTAGTTTTACAACAGCTGGAGGGCCAGAGATTGAGTATCCCTGATGTAAATCAATTGCTGATTAATCAGTAATAGTGTGCTAGGACTTGCTGCTGTGGTAGAGGCGGAAAGAACTGCTTTTATCAGTGTCTCTGCCTTAAAGCTGACAATGTGAAATAAAGATGACTGGAAACATTAGAGGGGTTGCTTCATCTGAGACATTGGTGGCATATTGCTAGGATATGCCACCAATATCAGATAGGTGCAGTTCCCACCTGTGTGACCTGCACCTGTCTCTAGAATAGGACTGCCAAAGTGAACATAGGGCAACTGCACATGTGCAGCTTCCCTGTATTCATTTGTATGGGACTGCTAAAAAGTAACCGAGCACTTGACCCGCTATCTCCAGCAGTCCCTTAAAAGTCCGCGTCTGCATGGTGTACTCTTCATTCACTTCTGTGCTCGCTTGGTTACAGTATTTTGCAAATCCCATAGAAATTACTGGAAAACACGCTGCGCTATCCTTCATTTTCGGGGGCCCATTCTGAAGATAGGTGCGGGTTCCAGAGGTGGCACCATACCACTCTGACATTGGTGTCATATCTTAGTGATATCTCAGATGAGACAACCCCCTTCAAGGCTACATGCACACAAACGTATTTTGTTTCTGTGTCCGTTTTGTTTTTTTGCGGATAGGATGCGGACCTATTCATTTCAGTGGGTCCGCAAAAAATGTGGACAGCACACCGTGTGCTATCCACATCCATATGTCCGTTCTGTAGCCCTGTAAATAAAAATAGAACATGTCCTATTCTTGTCCGTTTTAGGCATTGTTACAATGGAGCCGCAAAAAAAAATGGATGGCATACGGATGTCATCCGTTTTTTTTTTTGTTTTTTTGCGGATCCGCAATTTGCGGACTGCAAAACACATACAGTCATGTGCATGTAGCCTAAGCCTGATGATTTTGCTTGCTGCTAAGAACATAGTATTTTGTTTGAGGAATGACTTTTTTGTGTTTACAGAGATTTTAATGAGTTTGTCACCTTAGAAATCAAGTGGTGAATTAGCCAAATACATCGTCTCCAGATTTCAGAGCATTATGATAATCTGGCAATCTGCTCCTGGATTTTTGTCCATGAGGACTATCTATTCTATTTTGACAGTGTAGCCAGGGGGCTTACAACTCTTTAAACCAATGATTTCTGCTTCCAACAGATTGTAATTAGTTATAGATTTGGATGAAATTATTTGTTGAAATTTGGACATATTTGCAAGTATTAAAAGAAGTAGAGGAATGGAAAAGTAACATTATATAGTCAGTTGAGAGAGGTTTGTCGTTTCGTTTTTATTTATTTTACAGCAGTTTCTAAAGGAATATATTGAATATGTTTTCATTTGTTTTTTTCTTGTTTCTTCCCTCAGAAAAAAAGTTTGCTTTTATAAGACCTCATTAAAAAGTTTCTGCAGCAGAAAACTTTCAATTTCTTTCTGAGCGTATAGAGAACTTTTATGTTTGCCCTTCACTAACCCTCTATGACAGTTCTATACAGGGAATATTCTATACTCAACATAAACATTGGAGAGGAGATAATGATTTCTATACAAAAGCTTGAATACATTTTTAAAGGGCTAGAAAAACCTAGTTAGAAACGATGGCACAAATAAAGAGAAGAGGATTGGATACTGTGCTATTCTGCCATTCTAAAGAAGGCATGGACACATTTAAATTTTGCACAAAATTGTAATGTTGCAAAAAATCTTCCTAACTATAATTTATTAATTAATCTCCCAAATGTTTGGATTCTTCTTCACAAAATAGAGCTAGTAGAGAGCAAAGCTGAGGAACAATGGTTATATGCTATGTTATGGGCCAGGGATCAGCAACCTCCGGCATGCCAGGTGTTGTGAAACTACATCTCCCATCATGCACACTTGCTTGGCTCTTCTCTAAACTCCCACAGAAGTGAAAGGGGCATACTGGGTGTTGTAGTTTAAGCTGGAGTGCCGTAGGTTGCTGATCCCTGGTATAGGCACTGGGTTGGGTGAGTTGGGGTGGATGAGGATTAATAGCAAACATACATAAATAGCTGGGGGGGCGGGGTGCTTGACTTGAACCATCTACTGATCAGTGATCATCAGAGCATTAGAGCTGCAGGAATAAATAACATCTAAATGTCTGGTGGGATAGATGGGGACGGGGGGGCCGGGACCAGGGCAGCTCAGCCTATGTTGGTGGTGGACAATGTCCCAGCCCTGGCTGCCTTGCACCCCTTTCTTCCCAGAATTGCCTGGTGTAGAAGTCTCCTCACGCCAATTAAGGGGCTCTTTCCCCAAGAAGAGATAGTACCCCCCCAAAAAAAAAAAAAATGGATAGTGGGAAGCATGTAAAAAAAAAAAAGAAAATGTGCTCAGGTTATGAAAATGGGATGAGAGGACCAGGAGCATTGTTAAAGATGGTTAGGGGTCCGAAAAGAAGCTTTATTAAGATCGGCGATTTAGTTGCTGGTCTTAGTCCCTCTGCACGGCTGGTGGATGTGCCAAGGTTTTGTGGAGCGTACAACAAAAGGCTTATGGCCAGGATATCCCCTTTAATTACAATACAATAAAATGTAACTTATTAGTATTGTTTAAAAAAGTATATATTCCCCAAAAAGGTTAAAAATTTGCTGTCTCATTAGGAGGTTTTTAGTGTAGTGATATTCTTATATAGAATTTGTGGAGCACATTATCCTCCTGTATTTCGCAGTGTTTATAGGGTGTGCACGTGCACTTCAAGATTGCAGCAAGAACCCTGATATTTGTTAGATGTTTCAGAGGAATTTGCTAACAAGTAGCTGCTGTTATTTCTACAACAGTGCGCTAAGTTTTATATACAATGTCTTATATTTATCTATTTATTTGGGTTACAGTACAGGGCGTTTGCCCCTTGGCTATTATGGGGCAGCAGAATGTATGGCGGTATTTGTCAGGCTAGATTTTATTATAGCTACTATAGTAGCTTCACATATTTACTTATTCTACTATAAGTTAGTATTCTGTGGCTAATTTTTAGCAACTGACATATTGCTAATGTACTTAGGTAGCGACAGGTGCCACGTCTCTTATGTTCCTGCCTCAGGTTCACTCACTATTTGTGGGAGAGCCGGTCAGCATGGCCTCAGTACATAGTGCTTGGTTTTAATCGTGCATCCTTCATTCATTGACTCGTCACATCCACGCACACATTACTGTATTCTCCACTAATATCCTAGGTCAGTGACAGCTAACCCCCAGCACTCCAGCTTTGGTGAAACTACAACTCCCAGCATGCTCTATTCATTTCTATAGAGTTCCGAGAACAGCCAAGCAAGTGTGCATCTTGGGAGTTGTAGTTTTACGACAGGTGGAGTGCCGGAGGTTAGCCATCACTGTAGGTGATAACTAGAGCATGCGGCTGCAGTCCACACCATGTGTTTTCTCGCTAGTTAAAAACTCAGCGTCCAAACCCCCCCCCCCCCCCACATGTTTTGCCGTTATATGCAGCTTTGGCATGGGTAGCGGGGTTAATATGCCACCAAAACACTCCTGGAATGCCAGCAAATTTTAATCCATTTCTTTTTTTGGGAACCTTTTTGGGGAATATATACCTTTTTAAACAATACTAATTAAAGTTACATTTTAGTGAACTGTGATTTAAGGGGATATCCTGGCCATAAGCCTTCTGTTGTATGTAATATAATACATCCCACACACTACAGGGTCCTCCATTTACGTTTTGGTCAAAGTTGCTGGGGTAGATTTAAGTCATTTTGCACACCAAAAACTGGTGTGGAAAATGATAAATTGGATGGGCCTGCCAGGTGTCCTCTTCCCCACCCACAACGTGTCCCCTTTTCTCGTCATTCGGGAATCTTGCCATAAAAACCATTGCTACAAAATCTGTGACATTGATACTGTTTGTCTAGCCAGCTGAGTATGAGTAGTTGGTGCAATGTACAGGTAGTCTCCAACATTTTCCATTCATAGAATATCTAAAAGCTATGTTACTTCAGTGGTTTAAAGGAAATGTGTCACCAGAAGATGATCTAGTGTTTATATCACTTTTTTACTGGTCACTAGGCCCAAAAATATGTTGAGGCTTCCTGTTCTGTTCAGGCAACTTTTCAGTAGCCATCTCATTATCTACACTGGCTTGACTACAATGACAGATATCACCTAACACAGGATCCACCAATGAAAATAGTTAATATCACATCTTATCTACTCACTCCTGACTTCTGCACAGATCATGTCCAGTAAAATCTCCAATAGTCAATGAGGTTTCCTCCAGTTCATTGTGTCTATTATGTCAAAGAACAGAATGTCTTGAGATTTTTTAGGCTTAATGGCGAGAGTGAAAAATTACAAAAAATTCTAAAGATTGATAAAAAATAAAAACTTGATTTAAACAATAGGTCATTTTCTGAAGATGCCCTCCCTCTAATCATGACTAAATACAGTATGTGTAAAGTATGCATTACATTTTTAGAAATGGAACAAAGTCTTAGGTGTGGTCTCACGGACAAAAGACGATGAAACTGGCAGATGTTCCAACTTCCAAGTTAAGTTATTTCTAGTGCTAGAAAAATATCTCAAATTTCTGAAAGAAACTTTACCGTTATACTGTAAGATGCCTCATCTAAACCACTGTATATTAATGCTGTACAACTGGCAAAATCATTTCTTAAATCAATGACATAGAAGTGAGATAGAGGTTTGCGGACAACTTTTGTGCATATCAAAGACCTGTATGAAATCCCCATTTAGAGTTTTCTCCAAAGTTAAAGATGTTTTAAAGATGATGTACAGGCTTTTTTCCTCCCAGAAAAAGCACCACCATTGTCCATTGGCTGTGTCATGTTTTGTAGCCCATTCACTTAAATGTGGTTAATACCAAAAACAACCCATAGATAAGAGTGACCCATTTATCTACTGTAATTCTATTATTATTTATTTTAGGCACTTTATATATATATTCCCCTATCAGTATGTCCTTGGAGTGTGGGAGGAAACCACATTACCCGGATGAAACCCTCACAAACGCAGAGAGAAGATACAAACTCCATGTAGATGTTGTCCTCGGTTGGATTCCAACCTAGGACCCCAGCGCTGCAATGCACCAGTGCTAACCATTGAGCCATTGTGCTGCTCACAGTACTTGAGTTCTTATGTGTCTTTTCTTGAAGATTCAGACCCACCTGTAGCACCACCCTTTGTGGAAGCTGAAGTTAATTCACTCTAAATGTTCTATTAAAATGATATGGCACATTTACCTTATGGGCATGGGTGCCAAGTGGTGCCAGGGAAGGGAGTGAAGTCTCTAAGCCAGGGTATTTAAAGACAGGGCTAGGCAAGTGAACTATATCTTTACCCCAAGTGAAACAAAGCCTTTTTGGCTGTTCCAGCAGAGGAACATTCTAGAGTTCTGTGGATCTGCCCTAACTAGATACTACTCTTTACCGCTGGGGCCCATTGAGAATAATGAGAACTGGTGGGTATCCGCCAATTCCCGACATTTATGCCGAAATTCGGCAGGACAAAAGCTGCTGCGTGCTGCAATATTTGTCCAGACAAATCCCGTCATAAATGTCAGGGAGCATCCAGATTCCTGCCAAATTCCATTATAGTCAATAGGGCAAGCAGCACTATCCGGCTACCTCAGATCCGGAGAACAGCCTACCGGATTGCTTTAACGCTAGTTTAAAACTATCCTTACATTGCCCCAGTTTAGTGCTAGTTACTGACAACCATTGTGCCAAATCCACAGAGAACAATAGACAATTGTCTTAGTTGAAGTGGGATGAATTCTGTACAGCAGGGCTGTATAATCATGCATTACTGCACAATAAAAATCAATAACAATAAACCACTGTGCGCCACTGCTGCATTCAAGCTGCAGCACATTTGTATCACTTCAGTAATGCGAAAAAATGTAGCCTAGATCTTAATAAAATGTGATAGTATATTAAAGATCATTACATGATGTATAATTTACCATCTGAAATTACTTGTTACGTATTGTGTCATGTTGCAGTCCTACTGATTGCAATTAAAATAAAAAATATAAATTATTAACATTACTCATGTGTCTCAGCATGCTGAAACCACCCAATAATCATTCTCCTTCACTAAGATCTTATAGTTTGCACAGAGCCATTCACAAAGCATTCAGGTTTGATACTATTGTAACTCAGTCAAAGGAGCTTTAAATCCTTTTGTGCCAAAGCCAATCTATTCCAATAATATCTGACAACTGTTTTCAATGTTGGCAATTTGCTCATGAAGTCGTTACAACTTGGTAAGTTACATATCACCAAGTTGAGTCAGGTAGAAAAAAAGTGATGCTGCTGACAGCAGGACTAAAATGACCACGGTCCTATCTTATGTAGTCACCCTTCATGCCAATTATCCTTGGCACATTACATGAACAGACAAAATGTTAGAACAATAGGGGTTATTAAATTTATTGCATCGTCTTTAAGTGATGCCTGGGTGGAAAAATGAAATGGCTTGAAGTACAACCAGGTTTTTTATTGGTCCTATGCATCTAGAAAGAAAAACGAAACAATTATGGAAACAATATTCATTATAAATCTTCTACCATTCCACGTCTACAGCTAATGTGCAGAAATATGTGTTTCCTTGGCAACAGAATACGAACAAACCCTGCGTAGTCTGAGCCTGTAGTCATACTCCCTTCCAACTGTTCCCAATTTATTCCTAACATTTGCTAGGTTACCATGATGTAAGGGACAGATGGAAGAGAGCATGACTGTAGCATCAGACTACGGATTTGTTCCACTTTAAGCGCATACTTTGGGAAATACTCTCAGCATGTACATTTTGTCAAGGGTTGTCCTCAGGAAAAGGCCATTACTAGCGGATCAGCAGGGTTCTGACATCCTTCTCCCCCGCCAATCAGCTGGTCTGTATCGAACTGTTGTCAGAAGTCAGCACCTTGAGCTACACAGCACAATCGACATTGCAGTGACAAAAGATAAGGAGAAGGGAATGTGGGTAGGACCGCTGGAAACAAGGCAGGTTCTGCCAATTGGATGCTCATCTGCTTGTGTTGTGCAAGAGGCACAACACTCAAAAGAGCCTGTTAAAGTCCAGGAGCCTTCGGTCACCAGGAGTGGGTCGAACATAGGAAGGGCTAATGTTGAAAAAAAAAGTTGAAGAAGAGTTCAGGGGAGATCTGTGTTAAAATTACTTTATTGATATATGCGAAATCCATTTTGGGGCCCAACTGGCCCCTTTGCCAGATTCAAAGCAATGTGACAATGGGACATTGATTTGAATCTGACAAAGGGGCTCCATGGTCCATTCCCGTGATCAGAAGGGGTCCCAGCAATAGGACCACCACGTATCTAATAGTCATACTATAATCAGAATACCCCTTCAAGAACAAAAAAGATCCCAGTGGACATTGATCTGCGAGACTTTCCCTGGAAAGGGGCAAGAACTTGATCAAAATCATTCCTAAGAAATTATTCAATCATTTGCAGTAATGTATAATGAGAACAACCCCCATCCTCACCTATAGCCAAGTGTAGGTTCTCGTTCTTTGAGCAAAGGTCCCATTCCATACAGCAGAGCCAAATTTGGCTATTATATCCAGCTACATCTAAATGTCCAGGGTGTGAGCTTAAATTCCCTTGCAAGAAATGGCAGTTGTCCAGTTGGCAGCAGATAAAATATATATCCCTTATTGACAATAAATAAGCTCAGCTGAGAGTATAAATAATATTGCCCAGGGGTCTGTTATTGCAGCATTTGCCAAAAAAAACGGGTGTGTTGTGTGTTTCAGCAATTGTACTATGTTTTATTTTCGAGGATTTACTGGTACAAAAATAAAATTCTACATGAAATAGCATGAAAGTCTCCAGGAGATCTGTATGCTCCACTTGAGTAGGACTCAATTAAAATAAGTAATAAATTGGTAATGAATATGAAATACCCATATATAAAATTCATCTAACTCTAAAAATCTGAAAATCAAAACTGATATAATCAAATACATAAAAAAGATCATGATTGTCTAGAATTTCTGGTAATCCCAGGATGAGGCAAAAAAGTCTCAGTCCTGGGAATCCTGGATTTCTCCCCAGGTCTGGCACTGAAGGTGAGAAAACAACTTTGTCATATTGTCGTATTTCCCTCGCGCCCCTGCTATGTAGTGTTGGGCTGAAGGGGTGTAACTAGATATGACTGGTCCCCATAGCAAATTTTTGAATGCCCCCTTCCTTTCCCAGCTATATGTAACAAATATAAAAATAAAATAACCAGCAGGGTTGGATTTTTGCAATTTTGGGGTCGGGGAAAACTGGCAGTCATGCTTCAACCCCATTCATTTCTATAGCTGCACTGCTACACTGCAATCTTTGGTCACACAGCAACTGTCACGCCAAAGATCACTGTTTAGACCCCAGCCTAACACCAATGAATTTTGCACTAAACAGAACTGTGTTGTGCACTGCCATATATTGATATCGTAGTCTAAGGAGCAGCAACCATCAGCACTCCAGCAGCTTTGAAACTGCAACTTCGTGTGCACTTCCTTAGCTGTCCCAGGATTCTGGGAGTCGTACAGTAGTTGCCGAACAACTGAAGTGTCGAAGGTTGCTGATCTCTGTTGTAGGCCATCAATATTGATCATGAGTGTCTGAAGTCAAAGTCTCCAACCAATCATCACAGTAAAAGGAGCTCCAAGTTCTTGCAGGTCATGCACCATTTTTTGTTTACACAGACACAATGGCTGCTCCATAAGATGGCTGCATCTTGTTCTTTTACAATATATAGATAGAGGAATGGATGGAAAACTCATAAGATCACCAAGTTCTCTTTAGTGTGATAATTGGTGGGGCACTGGACACCCAAAAATCAAACAAGGCCTAAATTCCAATGGAAATTGATATGCTGTACATAGAGCAAGATGATAAATTGAGGGACCCTATACTCCAGCTGTTGTAAAACTACAACTCCCAGCATGCTCAATTCACTTTTTCGGTTCGGCCGGTTCGCCGAATTTACTTAAAAAGTTTGGTTCGATCCGAATTTATTCACGGCGAATCTCGTTAAAAAACTGCTATTTTCTGGCTGAAGAGAGCCTTTATACTGGTGTAGAACACTGTGCCTTGCAGTAACACGCATAGGGAGTCTGCTGTGGTAGTGAAATAATACTGTGAGTCCGTATCACTGCATACTTCACTTTTTTGGGCAGTTACGGGGGAAAACTGACCAAATAACTGAAGTATGAACTCAGCCTTACAGGTCGATATTAGCGCCAAGAAGAAGCACACTCCTTTTACACCGTTGTCAGCTGATTCCACATAGATGTCTACAGAACCTGTTCTATTAAATGCTTATACAAGTAGAGCCCCCCAACAGAGTGGAGAGGGTGTCAGCAGTAAGTTTGTGTTGACGCCACTGATTATTTTGCCCTCCCTCTGATCCGTCAGAACAATAACCCACACAAAACAGATCTTGTCTGTTGAGCATCCGCCTTCAATTGGTCAGCATTTGGTCAGTAATCCATCAGTATTGCTAATGCCGGGAAAAAAACAGTAGTGGATTCAAAACAGAGATGACACGTGAAAGGAATATTGTGCATCTCATTTTCCCTTCCTTCTGACAGATCAGAAGAAGGGTCAAATAAATGATTATGTCAGCCAGGCTGAAAGGCAAAATAGTGGCCCAGTCATGAAGTGGGGAGGGTGGGAACAGCATGAGAAGTCCACAGTGGTCCTATGACATAGTTGTGAGGTGGAAGCAGTATGAGGAGACCACAGAGTGGCCCAATGACAGAGTCTGGAGGTGCCGGAAGCATCAGAAGGAGACCATAGAGTGGCACAATAACAGTGTGGAGGTGTAGGCAGCATCAGGATGCCAAAGAGCGACACAATGACAAAGTGTGGAGGTGGCGGCAGCATCAGGACTCGGAGGCCACAGAGTGGCAAGGTGACATAGTGCGGAGGTGGCAGCAGCATTAAGGGAGACCACAGAGTGGCAAGGTGACATAGTGCGGAGATGGCAGCAGCATCAAGAGGCCACAGAGTAGCAAGGTGACATAGTGTGGAGATGGCAGCAGCATGAGGATACCACAGAGTGCCAAGGTGACATAGTGTGGAGGTGGCAGCAGCATCAGGAGACAACACAGTGACTCGGTGAGTGGGGAGGAAGGCGCCAATAACAGTACCCGCTGATGATGGTGGGTATAAGAAGGAGCACTTGGCATCAGATGTGTGGCATCAGCTGGAGGACAGCTAGGGATGAGCGGCAGGGGCAATATTCAAATTTGCGATATTTTAAAATTTATTCATCATAAATTTGTGAATTCGAGAACTCGCGATTATTTTCTTGATTGCGAAAATCGGCAATTTAATATGCGCGTATTGTGCACGCAATACAGGCGTGGGTCACTATTGCTACATTTTTGCAAGCTGCTAGAAGTTTCCTGAGACTGGAGAAAATGGTTGGCACGGCAGAACATTACAATAGCTTTATATGCAGATAGAGTGCTCCAATATATTTGTGATTGCGCAAATAGGCAATTTATGATGCGCATATTTTTGTGCAATACGTGAAACTTCGCATTTTAGCAGGTCTGACTACATATTAGTGATTGGTACCCTAAGTATTGCTGTGAACTTGTGACATCACAGAACTATGTCTGCAGCATGTATGTATGGACAGCAGAACCTGTTACACTACCTAACACCCTGCACTGAATCAGCTACACTATATCACAATCTAACCTACACTGACTATCTCCCACTAACTATCTGTATTATATATATAAGGAAAAAAAATGGTGATTGCAGTCAGCACAACCCAATACGCAGGTGCACGTTGCTATGGTGAAATACACATACAAACGTAAAAACTAAGGTGCAATGGCACACTGCAGCTAGAGCTCCGTCCTGCCACTATGCTGGATGTTAGATGAGGCATTAGTGTATATTTTGGCCAAATTATGTAAGCCACCCACCACTTCACGGTTGCCTCACGAGTGGTCCCTAACATTAATTCTTACCTTTTATGGGCCATATCAGCCACACAAAACCCAGGGAGTGCAGGTGCAGCATGCATGCCAGATACACTCTGCTTGTAACCCCGTCTGGTGCCATACAGCGTTCATCAGATCAAGGGATGCAAATACCAACATGCATGCTGAGCCCACTAGTACTTCTCCTGGAACCAAATGGCTTCTGGTAAGTTCAATAAAGCAGACTCAGTTTTATACTGACTTTAAAACCAGCCTACAGGGCGGATTCACTAGTCAGGTGTGCATGACTGCATGGAGGTCACCACGCCTCCCATATATGCTACAAAGGAAAAAAATGGTGATTGCAGTCAGCACAACCCAATACGCAGGTGCACGTTGCTATGGTGAAATACACATACAAACGTAAAAACTAAGGTGCAATGGCACACTGCAGCTAGAGCTCCGTCCTGCCACTATGCTGGATGTTATATGAGGCATTAGTGTATATTTTGGCCAAATTATGTAAGCCACCCACCACTTCACGGTTGCCTCACGAGTGGTCCCTAACATTAATTCTTACCTTTTATGGGCCATATCAGCCACACAAAACCCAGGGAGTGCAGGTGCAGCATGCATGCCAGATACACTCTGCTTGTAACCCCGTCTGGTACCATACAGCGTTCATCAGATCAAGGGATGCAAATACCAACATGCATGCTGAGCCCACTAGTACTTCTCCTAGAACCAAATGGCTTCTGGTAAGTTCAATAAAGCAGACTCAGTTTTATACTGACTTTAAAACCAGCCTACAGGGCGGATTCACTAGTCAGGTGTGCATGACTGCATGGAGGTCACCACGCCTCCCATATATGCTACAAAGGAAAAAAAATGGTGATTGCAGTCAGCACAACCCAATACGCAGGTGCACGTTGCTATGGTGAAATACACATACAAACGTAAAAACTAAGGTGCAATGGCACACTGCAGCTAGAGCTCCGTCCTGCCACTATGCTGGATGTTAGATGAGGCATTAGTGTATATTTTGGCCAAATTATGTAAGCCACCCACCACTTCACGGTTGCCTCACGAGTGGTCCCTAACATTAATTCTTACCTTTTATGGGCCATATCAGCCACACAAAACCCAGGGAGTGCAGGTGCAGCATGCATGCCAGATACACTCTGCTTGTAACCCCGTCTGGTGCCATACAGCGTTCATCAGATCAAGGGATGCAAATACCAACATGCATGCTGAGCCCACTAGTACTTCTCCTGGAACCAAATGGCTTCTGGTAAGTTCAATAAAGCAGACTCAGTTTTATACTGACTTTAAAACCAGCCTACAGGGCGGATTCACTAGTCAGGTGTGCATGACTGCATGGAGGTCACCACGCCTCCCATATATGCTACAAAGGAAAAAAATGGTGATTGCAGTCAGCACAACCCAATACGCAGGTGCACGTTGCTATGGTGAAATACACATACAAACGTAAAAACTAAGGTGCAATGGCACACTGCAGCTAGAGCTCCGTCCTGCCACTATGCTGGATGTTAGATGAGGCATTAGTGTATATTTTGGCCAAATTATGTAAGCCACCCACCACTTCACGGTTGCCTCACGAGTGGTCCCTAACATTAATTCTTACCTTTTATGGGCCATATCAGCCACACAAAACCCAGGGAGTGCAGGTGCAGCATGCATGCCAGATACACTCTGCTTGTAACCCCGTCTGGTGCCATACAGCGTTCATCAGATCAAGGGATGCAAATACCAACATGCATGCTGAGCCCACTAGTACTTCTCCTGGAACCAAATGGCTTCTGGTAAGTTCAATAAAGCAGACTCAGTTTTATACTGACTTTAAAACCAGCCTACAGGGCGGATTCACTAGTCAGGTGTGCATGACTGCATGGAGGTCACCACGCCTCCCATATATGCTACAAAGGAAAAAAATGGTGATTGCAGTCAGCACAACCCAATACGCAGGTGCACGTTGCTATGGTGAAATACACATACAAACGTAAAAACTAAGGTGCAATGGCACACTGCAGCTAGAGCTCCGTCCTGCCACTATGCTGGATGTTAGATGAGGCATTAGTGTATATTTTGGCCAAATTATGTATGCCACCCACCACTTCACGGTTGCCTCACGAGTGGCAGGACGGAGCTCTAGCTGCAGTGTGCCATTGCACCTTAGTTTTTACGTTTGTATGTGTATTTCACCATAGCAACGTGCACCTGCGTATTGGGTTGTGCTGACTGCAATCACCATTTTTTTTCCTTTGTAGCATATATGGGAGGCGTGGTGACCTCCATGCAGTCATGCACACCTGACTAGTGAATCCGCCCTGTAGGCTGGTTTTAAAGTCAGTATAAAACTGAGTCTGCTTTATTGAACTTACTAGAAGCCATTTGGTTCCAGGAGAAGTACTAGTGGGCTCAGCATGCATGTTGGTATTTGCATCCCTTGATCTGATGAACGCTGTATGGCACCAGACGGGGTTACAAGCAGAGTGTATCTGGCATGCATGCTGCACCTGCACTCCCTGGGTTTTGTGTGGCTGATATGGCCCATAAAAGGTAAGAATTAATGTTAGGGACCACTCGTGAGGCAACCGTGAAGTGGTGGGTGGCTTACATAATTTGGCCAAAATATACACTAATGCCTCATCTAACATCCAGCATAGTGGCAGGACGGAGCTCTAGCTGCAGTGTGCCATTGCACCTTAGTTTTTACGTTTGTATGTGTATTTCACCATAGCAACGTGCACCTGCGTATTGGGTTGTGCTGACTGCAATCACCATTTTTTTCCTTTGTAGCATATATGGGAGGCGTGGTGACTCCATGCAGTCATGCACACCTGACTAGTGAATCCGCCCTGTAGGCTGGTTTTAAAGTCAGTATAAAACTGAGTCTGCTTTATTGAACTTACCAGAAGCCATTTGGTTCCAGGAGAAGTACTAGTGGGCTCAGCATGCATGTTGGTATTTGCATCCCTTGATCTGATGAACGCTGTATGGCACCAGACGGGGTTACAAGCAGAGTGTATCTGGCATGCATGCTGCACCTGCACTCCCTGGGTTTTGTGTGGCTGATATGGCCCATAAAAGGTAAGAATTAATGTTAGGGACCACTCGTGAGTCAACCGTGAAGTGGTGGGTGGCTTACATAATTTGGCCAAAATATACACTAATGCCTCATCTAACATCCAGCATAGTGGCAGGACGGAGCTCTAGCTGCAGTGTGCCATTGCACCTTAGTTTTTACGTTATTATATATATAAGCTAACTAACTAACTATCTAACGTAATGTGACACAGAAAAGCACAGAGCATAGCAATGACACTGCTCTCTCTCAGAACTGGAAAAAAAAACAGCAGAAAATGGTTGCTGGGGAGGTTCTTATATAGTAAGGAGTAGGCAACTTTCCTATTCGTTGCTAGGGATGCTGCTAAGCTCAGACAAAGACATTGCAGTCTTCTCATTGGCCCACAAGCAAGAAGCAGGGAGGGATCATGGGTTCAGAGAAAAAAAAATCTAAAATATTCGTGAATATGAATAAATAGCAGTATATTCTAAATCTTCGCGAATTCTCGAAGTGGGAATATTCGCAATTAAAATTCGCAATGTGAATATTCGTGCCCAACACTAGTGGGAGCATCAGAATGGTAGCTGAGGCAGGTAGCCAGACGGAACCTGTCTCTTTTGTCAAAATGTTGGTGTGGCACCATGGATGATCTAGTCTGATGCATCAGCAATTGGTGGGTGGAAATTTGTTCAGTTTGTCCTCTCTCTCAGTGGGTGTAAAAAAGCCACCATTTTGGACCAATATCGGGGGTCCAACAAGGTGGAGAGCCAGAAGTCATACCTCTGCCAAATGGTGACAATTCAGCTGTCACTACTCAAGCAAGTGAGCATGTATTGGGCCATTTGTGCAAGTGACTCGGAGGGACTCCCTGCCTCCATCTACACTGCATACTGCCACGGTGTGTCTGGGTCCTTTGACTCCTCTTCCTCATCACCCTGTAGCTCCTCTGGCTGCTCCTGCTCCTCCTCGCCTGTCACCTGTGTAGAAAAACCACCCATTTCGCTACACGTTTCTTGTGCTCCAATGTCCTCCTCCTCCTCCCGTTCAGCCCCCACAGGGCTCATATGGCCATGAGATCTAGGCGCTTCATGTCCAGTCCCCTGACACGCCAGATTTAAAAGTATCTGTTCCAGGACATGAAGCAGTGGAATGACAAAGTTCATCCCATAGTCCTGGCGACTGACAAATAATGTGGCCGACTCAAAGGGCATAAGCAAACGGCAGTTGTCACGCATGAGCTGCCACTGGCTAACATTGAAATTACACAGGGGAGTACTCCTGTCCACTTGGATCATCAAGAAATCGTTTGTGGTCTTTCTTTGTTCGTATAGTCGGTCCAACATATGGAGGGTGGAATTCCAACTGGTGGAATCGCCGCATATCAGCCTATGTTGGGGGATGCTGTTATGCCGCTGCAACTCAAGGAGGGTGTGCTTTGTGGTGTACGAGTGGCTGAAATGCATGCAAAGTTTCATGGCCATTTTTAGGATGTCTTGCAGATGGGTGGAAGACTTCAGGAACCGCTTTACAACCAGATTGAACACTTGTGCCATGCAGGGTGCATGGCTCAGCCCTCCTTAACTCAGCGGTGACACCATGTTCTTCCCATTGTCGGTCACCATGGTTCCAATTTTCAGTTGTCACTGAGAAAGCCAGGATTCGATTTCTTGATGAAGGACATGGAGTAGTTCCACCTCTGTGTGACTCCGTTCATCCAGGCAAACGGTGTGCATAATTGGGTTCCGCAATTTGCCGACCGCACATGACCGCAACCATAATAGAAAATGCCTATTCTTGTCCGCGATTGTAGACAAGAATAGGACATGTTTTATCTTTTCCGCTGAGCCATCTTTTGCTGCCCCATTGAAATGAATAAGTCTGCTCCCGTTCCGCAAAATTGTGAAAATGCTGTGCAATGTGCCGGCAGCCTGTTATAGAGAAGGAGGAGCTGGGCAAATTTATATATAGTTTTAAGGGAAAATGATTCTTGTTTTTTCGTCACATATTGTACTTCATGACAGTGCTAAAATGGAGTCAAAATTTTCATTTTTATTTATTAAAAAATACCAAATTTACCAAAAATTAAAAAAAATTAGCAATTTTCCAAGTTTCAATTTCTCTACTTCTATAAAAAATAGTAATACTGCCAAAAAAAGTTATTGATTTACATTCCCCATATGTCTACTTCATGTATTGATCATTTTGGGAGTGCCATTTCATTTTTTGGGGACGTTACAAGGCCTAGAAGTTTAGAAGCAAATCTTAAAATTTTTCTAAAATTTTCAAAAACCCACTTTTTAGGGACCAGTTCAGGTCTGAAGTCACTTTGTGAGGCTTACATAATAGAAACCACCCAAAAATTACCGCATTCTAGAAACTAAACCCCTCAAGGTATTCAAAACTGATTTTACAAACGTTGTTAACCCTTTAGGTTTTCCACAAGAGTTAATGGCAAATGGAGATAATATTTCATAATTTCGATTTTTTTTTGAAAATTTTCCATTTTTTCCAGTAACAAGGCAGTTTTTTTTTTTTTTGTTATTTACATCGTTGATCTGACAGGTTAGATTGTGTGCTATTTCTATAGGGCAGGTTGTTACGAATGCGGTGATACAATATGTATACTATTCTTTTAGTTATTTAAGTTTTACACAATAATATCATTTTTGAAACAAAAAAATCATGTTTTAATGTCTCTATAGTCTGAGAGCCATATTTTTTTTATTTTTTGGGGCGATTGTCCTTTGTGGGGTATCATTTTTTGCGAGATGATGACGGTTTGATTGGCACTATTTTTGGGTGCATATAACTTTTTTTTTTTTTAATAGTGTCTATTTATCAGTTTTAAAGATAAGTCATAACAATACATCCGGTCACAAGGGACCAACACAGGTAACAAGACACCATCAAGTTCCAGTACAGTGTTCACCAAGGAATCAGTACATAGTATCATGAAATCGTAGCAAAATAATGCAGCAGTATAGTGATTCCAGTGGATCACAAACCCAGGACAGACAGCCGACGGTGACAACATTCATGCACACACTCACGCTCCTCAGAGTCCCCCCCCCCCCCCCACGGAAACCTCAAACTGTACCCTGAGCCTGTAGCCACAGCCCCCAAATACGTTCAAATTAATCCGGAGTACCTCTGGCCTTATACATAAGTTTATAGAACTAAAGGTCTGCGTTAATCAGTTGGATCCAAGATCCTAAAGTAGGGGACTTGGGAGGCTTCCAATTTAGAAGAATCGTTTTTACCATAAAACATGAGAGGGCGCAGTAGTTTCCTACCATACTTGGTTGGGTCAGCCTCTCGTACCAGTCCCAACAGACACATCGATGAAGAGAGGATCCCCGGGAGCCCCAATTTAGACGTAAGGAACTCACAAATCTCCTTCCAGTATTCCTGCAGAACTGGACAACTCCAAACCATATGAAAGAATGTACCCCTCTCCTCCCCGCATCTAGTACAAGAAGGATCAGGAAATCTACGCATAAAATATAAGCGTACAGACGTAAGATAAACCCTATGGACCCACTTTAACTGGATAACCTGGTCCCGAGCACTTATCACTGCCGATTTCCATTTGAAAGACAGTTCCTCCAAGTGCAACGCCTCAAGTTCCGGGATATCGGCTCTCCAACGCTCAAACGAACGTCAGAGCGGCGAATCCTGCATTTCTAAGATCTCTACATAAAATGAAGAAATAGGTTTGTACAGGTGAACCTCTAATGTCCCAGGGACTCAGCCAGTCCCTTTCTGGCCTGAAAGAAGCACTTAAGAAGGACCACTAGGATGCTAGTGTGGTGTTAAGGAGCACAAAGCACATCAGACAGTACCTTCCAGATTATGAAGATCTCAGCAGCCTGTCAGCCGGGTATGTAAGGTTAGTATCCCCAGCAGTGTGTCCATCAGGGAATCGGTAGGCCAAGAGAGTCCAGGATTCACCTCTCAGAGTGCCAGGAGGACAAACGGGTCCTCGGAGGCAAGACTGCAGAGGCAGCACACCGGGAGCCAGGGGGAGACAAGGCCGGAACACTTCCCTCCAACTGTCACATGGATTCGGGCCGCCGAGACCACAGGATCGCGCCGCTACAGGTGAACTCCGCAGGAAAGCATCGGAGGGAGAGTCAGAGGATTGGAGCCCTCACTCCTCTTCAGGTAAGCCACCCGCACCGCCACCTTTCTTCCCCGCCGAGACGCGCCGGGACAGGCCTCCAAAATGGCACCCGGCCTCTGCAACGCCCGGCCGTGCAGGCCGCACGCGTGACGAGGGTATGGAGGAGGAATTCGGGGCCCAAAACACAGTCAGGAGACAGCCGACAGTCACAGGGTCCCACAGCCAGCAAAGGAGTGTAGGTTCAGCCACGGATGCCCAGGATAATAACAGGATGGAACTTTTTTTTTAATTTTTTTTTGACCCAGACCAACTTGGTTCTTGTAGATCCAGTGGATTTGGTGTCTATATAATATAGTACAGTATACTGTACTGTTTTTTATATAGTCTAAGCAGACTTGTGCCTTTAGCACAGGTCTGCTTAGACTTTCAGAACCATGGAGAGAGCAGGACGCTCCTAAAAAAGCGTCCTGTTCCCATGTTACCATCACCCGCTGCCAGAACAGAGCAGCGGGTGATGGGGAGGAAGGGAAGCTGTCCGGGGGCTGCAAAGGCACAGCAGCCCCCCGATGAGAGAGGGAGGGAGCTCCCTCCCTGTTAACTCCTTCCATACCGCAGTCCGTATGGACCGCATTATGGAAGGGGTTAAACTGCTGACATCTGTATGGCACAAATGTCAGTAGTTTATAGCAGGGGTCAGCAATGTGCTGACCCCCTGCTATACTCACTAGACACCAGAGAAAGCATTAGAAAAGAGGCGGGTGGGGGATCGCAATTGCCCACAGCACCGCCCGCAATTCCCACCCCCCTCCACCACCCCGGGGGACACTAACATGGCGATGTGCAGGGGGGGTTAAAATTTATAGGTTTGGGGCATTTTTTAAGTCTCTGATCCCCGTGGTCATAGACCGCGGGGATCAGAGACTACAGAAAGCGCAGCAAACCGCACGTCTGAATTGACCTGCAGTTTGCTGCGATTGCCGACATGGGGGGGTCACAGGACCCCACTGGGCATTGTGCCAAGGTGCCTGCTAAATGATTTTAGCAGGCACCGTGTTCCGATCACCGCCACGTGCGCAGCGGTGATCGGAACTTCACAGGGTGTACATGTACGCCCCTGTTCCTTAAGTACCAGGACACAAGGGCCTACATGTACACCCTGTGTCCTAAAGAGATAATTAATTTAAATATCTGCTCTTTCGAAGCTTAGGAGTCATTTAGGCGGTTTTAGTCAGTGATTGACAGCCTTCACTGTCAATAACTGATAAGACTGCCCATATGACTCCTGAGTAGAAATTAGCGAATTTTGCTTAGTGACGAATTACTTCGACCCAAAGTTTTATGGGTTTTGTTTTTGCAGTGTTCCCTATATGGTAAAACTGACCTGTTACTTCCATTCTCCAGGTCAGTATGATTACGGAGATACCCTATATGTATCGTTATTTTTTTCTTTTCATTGCCAAATTCTGACCCCTATAACTTTTTTGTAGTTGGGGAGCTGTATGAGGGCTAGGGTATGGTGACTTTAATATATTATGTTCCTCAGCACTCAGCGCCCCAACTCTGCAACTTTACGTGGTCTCCACTAGTGAGCGGGAGGTGCCATATTAGATTTCGCAATATTTCGTGAATATTCTATTGAATATTCATCATTATTCTATATATTGCCTATGTTACGCAAATTTATATTCGCATTCGCATTGCGAATAAAACTTAGAGCTGAGTTCCTAATGGTTGCGTTGCTAGAATTGACGAAGATAACGAATATCTCAAATACAGCACTATATTCTCAATCTTCCATATATTCTAGAAAGCCAACCATTAGGAATTCAGCTCTAAGTTTAATTCGCAATGCGATTAATATAACCTGTATTACTTGCATTACTCGCACTGCGAATTCAACTTAGAGCTGGGTTCCTAATGGTTGTATTGCTAGAATTGACGAAGATAACGAATATCACGAATATAGCACAATATTCTCAATCTTCGTTATATTCTAGCAACAACCATTAGGAACTCAGCTCTAAGTTGAATTCGCAATGCGAACATATACTCGCATTGCAAATTCAACTTAGAGCTGGGTTCCTAATGGTTGGCTTGCTAGAATATAACGAAGATTGAGAATATAGTTACACATTTGTGATATTCGTTATATTCTAGCAATACAACCATTAGGAACCCAGCTCTAAGTTGAATTCGCAATGCAAGTAAAGGTTATATTAATCGGCATCATTTAAAGTTACAGTACTGAATTTATTATTAATATAAGTCACCCCAACACTCCAATCTATGACATAATTCACAATCACGGACAATCAGGCTTCCTCCGGGAGTCTGGAAGCCATTTTACTGGGTGCTGTGTATCCCAATTACGGTGGACTCTGTAAAAATAATTTCATCACAGTGTGCCTGCAGCCTGATGTATCTGAAAAAAAAGGCTTGTTTTGAACTTTGAAATAGTGTTTTTTTTTTGTTTGTTTTTTAGAAAAATGGCCAATCGGACAAAGTCCACTATGACTATATGTTTTTAAGGTGTCATAGTGGACTTTGTCTGATTGACCATTTTTTCTAAAAAAAAATTAATAATAATTTCAAACTTCAGAACAAGCCATTGCTTTCTCCGATACTACCATGTATATAAACATGGGCAGGCATCATCCACCAAAAAGAGAACATTTTTAGACATGTTTTTTTTAAAGCATAACAAATCTGACCTTGCAGTGTGTTCTTAAAGAGGCTCTGTTACTACGAGCTGCCATCAATTTTCCCATAGCCAAATATCACTGTGACATTACTAATACTGTCTTAGGGTTGGATACACTCCTAGGAGACCCCAGAGTGTCAGACATGACTTTTTAATGCAATTGGTACACTTTTGTTTGGGGTCGAATTTATTCGGACCGAATATCTGACAGCGGAACCGATAGAATGGGAACCAAAACAAATTTCAGGAAATATGTTTATGTCGAATACTTAGGATTTTTTTAGCAGTGTGTGGCTGAGGTTTCTTAAAATGTCATCCACTTTGATGATTCTGTAATATGCTGCAGATGGAAATTTGCGTTGATAAACACATATGCCTCTCGTGTGGGCATTCTCCTAAAGAGGTGCTAAAGCTTTAGTCCTTGAGGAATCACATGTTGAGTGCAGATGGCTGTACTTTATGGGGTATTTTCATTGCGCACAATGGAAGCATATTGCTCGGATATGCCACCATTGTCTGATACAGTTGTGTTCAAAATTATTCAACCCCCAATGCTGTAAAGAGTTTAAGGGAATTTAGTGTACATTTGTAATTGTGTTCAGAATGAAATCTTACAAGGACTTTTTAAAGAACCAAATGCAACTAAAATGACATCAATTGTTTTTGCAATACAGTATTAAATGTTTTTTTTTGTGATTTCTTTATTGACACAAATATTTAACCCCTTAAAGACTACCACTCTTAAGAACAGAGGTTCATTCAAGTGTTTTCGATCAGGTATTGAAAACACCTGTGGATGTCAAGGAGCAGCAATCAAGCATAATAAGCACCAATTAGGCAGATTTAAAATGACTGTGATACTCAGCTCCTTCTAGACATTTACTGGTGTGTTTACAGACATGGTGAAGTCAAGAGAAGTGTCCAGGAAGACAAGAGAAGAGGTGATTTCTCTTCACAGGAAGGGCAATGGCTATAAGAGGATTACAAAGATGTTAAACATACCAAGAGACACCATAGGAAGCATCATTTGCAAATTCAAGGCAAAGGGCACTGTTGAAACGCTACCTGGTCGTGGCACAAAGAAGATGCTTACTTCGACTGCTGTGCGCTACCTGAAGCGCAAAGTGGAGAAAAGTCCCCGTGTGACTGCTGAGGAACTGAAAAAAGATTTGTCAGATGCAGGTACTGAAGTTTCAGCTCAGACAATAAGGCCTCCATGCCAGAACTCCCAGGCGCACCCCCTTGCTGTCTCCAAAGAATAAGAAGAGTCGACTGCAGTATGCCAAAAGTCATGTGGACAAACTACAAAAGTTTTGGGATGGTGTTCTGTGGACTGATGAAACAAAATTAGAACTGTTTGGGCCCATGGATCAACGCTATGTTTGGAGGAGGAAGAACAAGGCCTATGAAGAAAAGAACACCTTGCCTACTGTGAAGCATGGCGGGGGGTCAATCATGCTTTGGGGCTGTTTTGCTTCTACAGGTACAGGGAAGCTTCAGCGTGTGCAAGGTACCATGAATTCTCTTCAGTACCAGGAGATATTGGATGAAAATGTGATGCAGTCTGTCACAAACCAGAGGCTTGGGAGACGTTGGACCTTTCAACAGGACAATGATCCCAAGCATACCTCCAAGTCCACTAGAACATGGTTGCAGATTAAAGGCTGGAACATTTTGAAGTGGCCATCGCAGTCACCAGACTTAAATCCAATTGAGAACCTCTGGTGGGACTTAAAGAAAGCAGTTGCAGCGCGCAAGCCTAAGAATGTGACTGAACTGGAGGCTTTTGCCCATGAAGAATGGACGAAGATACCCGTAGATCGCTGCAAGACACTTGTGTCAAGCTATGATTCACGTTTAAAAGCTGTTATAACTGGAAAAGGATGTTGTACTATGTACTAAGATTGAATGTCACTTGGGGGTTGAATAAAACTGATAATGATGTGAGCACAGAAAAGACATTTGTGGTTATTTCATTATAAATGTTATGTTATATTTGTCTGACTTACAAGTGCCTCTTTGATTTAATTGTAAACAAGATGACTGAAATGATCAAAATAAATGTCAAACTGGCCAAAACACTCAATTTCAGTGGGGGTTGAATAATTTTGAACACAACTGTAGGTGGGGGTCCCACCTCTAGGGCCTACACCTATCTCGTAAACGCAGTGGAAAACAAAGCTGTCAAACTGGTTACTTACAGTGCCAGCTGCGGCCACCAGCAAGCGCTCCTATAGGCACGCCGAAAATAGCGGAGTGGTGCACTAGGCTATTTTCGGAATCCCCATAGAAATTAAATGGAGTGCACACCGCTTGCATGGCCCAAGCTTCTATTCACTTCTATAGGGGCCAACGGAAATAGCCAAGCCGGTGCTCAGCTATTTTTGGCAGCCCCATAGAAATGAATGAAGGGCAGCCGTACGTGCGTGGTGCGCCCTCCTTAACTTTGCCGGCTGCATCCCAGAGGTGGGACCCGCACCTATCAGACAATGGGGGCATATCCTACTGAAATGCCCCCATTGTCTGAGATGGGAAAACCCCTTGTAATGGGTATTTAAAAAAACATGGCTGCCTTCTTCAAGAGACTACAATACATCTGTCCATGGGGTGAGTCTATTATTGCAACTTGAAGTACCTTTAATGTACTGTATTCCAAAGTCTGACAAATGAATACAGTGCAATATAATGAAAAGCTTCAGTGCTTCTTATGTGTCCTTGTGGTCAGTGGAATGAGTTAGTTGAGCATATAACTTCATTTTCAGGACAAACTTGGTTAATTACTGCCCACCATGTTCAAGGTACTTTTTTTTTTTTTCCGAGAAACATCATCATATTTGTCCATTACCTGTGCCTGGTACTGCAACTAATTCCCATTTAATTGAATAGGGCTGAGTTGCAATACCAGACCCAACCTATGAACAAGAGTGGCACCTTTTCTGAAAAAATACAGAACCATTTCCAATCTTGGACAACCCCTTTAATAAGTTTCTAACAGTAATATAATTTACCATTATTTGTCCCAGGTTTCAGTTTTTGCTATTTTTCTATTTATAAAACCTAAAAATAACAAAATGGATCAAAGTCTATGAATTATTAATGACCATTTATTCTATCTCTGAAACTGTGGTTTATGCGTTCTCATGCCTATGTGTGCTCAGGATATCAATGTATGCATTCACGAGTCATCTTGTATTAATTTAAAAGCAAACCTACATTTCCTTAATCCGGTCCACTGAGCCTAAGATTTCTTACAAGGACAAATTCCATTATCTCATCATTTCTATGACTCTTTCAAGTACATTTATTTGGGTAAGTAATGAAAATATCCTTGTTATAAAAACTGGTTTAATATCATCTGCGCCTGCAAAGAAGCTTGATTTATAGAATATATTCAGATTGTATTGGCTCCAGAAATAGAATTACATTATACGACTGCTCATCTCAGACGTGTTTAAAAAGTTGCAAAAATTCCAGTTTTTAATGAGGATGACTCTTTTACCAGTACTTGTCTTCCTAATCATTTCTGTATTTTGATACTTTCTCAAACTATGTTAAAGAAAAATTCTGAGTTTTTTGGTTCCGTTTTCAGTATATTATAATTCACACTTGAAAACTGTTGCCTTCTTTGCACTATAATTTTATTTCTTAAAATATACTTTTACAAATGCAGGGGCAATGCATATGAACAGTTGATGTGATGGCATGAGCACTGCCATTGGTTGGCACTGTGTCAGTGGCAGTGAGGAGTATTATATCTTTCTACCTACATAATGATGTGGGTACAGGTTATATTGCTCAACTATATTTCACTGTAGTTGGAAACAGATAGCACTTACTCCCCGTCTCTCACTGTAATGATCTAAGAACAGATAGTACTGCCTCCTTGTCTCCCACTGTAATGATGTAGGAACAGATAGTACTACCTTCTTGTCTGACATTGTAATGATGTAGGAACAGATAGTACTACCTCCTTTTCTCTCGCTGTAATGATGTAGGAACAGATAGTACTACCTCCTTGTCTCTCGCTGTAATGATGTAGGAACAGATAGTACTACCTCCTTGTCTCTCGCTGTAATGATGTAGGAACAGATAGTAGTACTTCCTTGTCTCTCGCTGTAATGATGTAGGAACAGATAGTACTACCTCCTTGTCTCTCATTGCAATGAGGTAGGAACAGATAGTACTGCCTCCTTGTCTCACACTGTAATGATGTAAGAACAGATAGTATTTCCTCCGTCTCTCACTGTAATGATGTAGGAACAGATAGTACATCATCCCTGTCTCTCATTGTAATTAGTGTTGAACACGAATATTCGAATAGCGATTTTTTTTTTTACAAATATTGACACTTCGCTAAGTCGAGAATATTTAGAATATAGTGCTATATATTCATAAAAATGAACATTTTTTTTGTTTGCTTTTTTTTCCTTTTTTTTTTCAATCAGACCCCAAGAATAAGATACCGTTAACGAAGATAGAGAATATAGCGCTATGTTCTCTATCTTCGTGAATTCTAGCAAGTCAACCAATAGGAAAGTCATAGCCGTTCAAAGTGTCATTCACAGTAAGCGAATATTACATTATGTAATATTCACATACTGCGAATGAAACTTTGAACGTGGTATAACTTTCCTATTGGTTGGTTTGCTAGAATTAACGAAGATAGAGAATATAGCGCTATATTCGTATTCTTTATCTTCACTAATTCTAGCAAGACAAGTAAACTTGCCTATACACAGCTCTTAGTTGGATGCGCAATGCGAGAATATTAAGTAATATTAGTCGCATTGTGCATCTAACTTAGAGCAGGGTATATGCAACTTACTTTACTATTGTTTGGCTGGGTAGAATTAACGAATATGACGAATACGCATATAGTGCTATATTCTCTATATTCGCTAATTCTAGCAAGCCAACCCAATAGCAAAGTTCACTGTACTCATCTCTATGTTGGATGCGCAATGCAAAAATATTACTTTGTCTATTTTTTTGCAATAAATCAAATACTGAGTCATTATTCTATTTATTGCAAAAAATAGATACAGTAATATTTTCGCATTGCGCAGCCAACTTAGAGCTGTCTATAGGCAACTCTCCTATTGGCTTGTTAGAATTAGCGAAGATAACGAATACGAATATAGCGCTATATTCTATATATTCGTTAATTCTAGCAAGCCAACTAATAGGAAAGTTGCCTTTATACCCTGTTCAAAGTTCAATTCGCAATACGAATATTTATCATTATTCTATTTATCGCGAATAATATGCTATTTAATTATTCGCGATAAATAGAATAATGATGAATATTTGATTTCGACAAATATATGATGAATATTCAATTGAATATTCATGAAATATCGCGACATCGAATATGGCACCTCCCACTCATCACTAATTGTAATGATGTAGGAACAGATAGTACTGCCTCCTTTTCTCTCACTGTAATGATGCAGTCACAGATAGTGCTTCCTCCCTGACTCTTACTGTAATGATGTAGGAACAGATAGTACTGCCTCCTTGTCTCTTGCTATACTGATGCAGTCACAGATAGTACTGCCTCCTTGTCTCTCACTGAAAATGATGAAGACACAGATAGCATCCATGCCTCTCCCATTATCCAGGAAAAGTTCATAGTGATGTGCTCTTATTCCATGTAATTTATGTAGACACAAATATTACTGGCTCACTATCTCTTCGTGCAAATGAGAGATGTCCCTCCCTTTAAGTTATGTAGGAACAGCTAGTACTGTTTCTGTCACTCCCTGTAAGTGGTGTAGGTACAGACGTACTGTAATTGTCTTCCTATCTCTTTCTACAGGTAAGACTTTCCATTTCTCTTTATTTAAATTATGTAGTCACAGACAGTACTGCCTCCATGTAGCTCCCTGTAAATTACATACTGTAGATGCGGATTTTACTGCCTCCATGTCTCTCCCTGTAGATGATTTTGGTACAGATAATACTGCTGCAATATCTCTCCTGGAAAATTGTGTTTTTACAGACAGTACTGCATCCATGTATCTCTCTGTAAATTACATACTGTAGATGCAGATATTACTGCCTCCATGTTTCTCCCTCCATTTGCAATGGCCTTTGCAGATCTCATTGGCTTCAGGCGTAATGCCATGTCACGTACGAGGGTAAACGATGAGGTAGGTTAATTAACACTTGGAGAGCCAGGTGCCTGTGAGGAGGGCTTTGGCAGCCCCCTTGGGATCAGCCCACCAGGAAGTTTCCCAATTATGCGCATATAGATGATACTGCCTCTATGTCTTACCCTGTAACTTATGTAGATGCAGATAGTACTGCCTCCATGCCTCTCCCTGTAAATTATGTATTGACAGACAGTAACGACTTCAATGTCTCTCCCTGCAAACGATGTAGGCACAGAGAAAACTGTCTCCCAATCTTTTTCTATAAATTATTTAGTCACAGTCACAGACAGTACTGCCTCCATGTATCTTCTTGTAAATAATGTAGATGCAAAAAGTACTGCCTCTATGTCTCACCCTGTAAATGATGTATTCATAGATAGTATTGCCTCTTTGCCTCTCCCACTAAGTGCAGTATTCTGAGATAGTACTGCCTACATGTATCTCCCTGTAAATTATGTATTCACCAACATTATTGTCAATGTCTATCTCTATAAATTATGTATTCAGGGACAGTAGTGCTGTCAGGTGCTCTCACAGCCAAATCCCTATGCAGGGTGGCGCTAGGAGGGTTGTCATATCCCAGCTAGCTCAATCTGCCAGTGTGACTAGTCAGTGTTTTTTTTATTGACTTGCCTGTGAATTTTAGTTTGTATTAGACTTTATACTGTACAACTTCCTAATGACTTTTCTGGTACTGACTTCTGGCTTGTTTTTGGATTTACCATGTGGCTGAAGTTCCTGCTTATATCAACTCTCCAGGTAACTAACCTTGGCTTGCCTCTGGATTTACCTCTCATTTATTTCATTGTCCATGTTTGCCTCTTCTGAATTTGACCCTGCTTGCTGACTTTCTATTTGTACCTCCCATTTTATTTTGGCAGGTCTGCTACTGGTGTGCCCTGCACCAGTTTTCTGTTATCTGCTCTGCAGACGTAACCTGAGTCCCTAGCACCAAAGTCGATTCAACCTGGTAGTGGGCTCTAGTGAATAATCTGCTGCTTGTTTCTTGCAGCACTTCCTTAAGGGCCGGCGCGCATCACTCCCTGTGCTATATGGGTTAGGTCATTTGACCTCACTGACTAATCCTAGCCCTCCTGCACATATATAAGTGACTCAGCCCCCTTCCCAGATTCCTCAGTGTCAAGGTCTTTGTGTCCTGCTAAGGTTCCAGTTATCCGCTTGTGTTCCTGAATCATACTTGTATTCCTGGACTCTGCTATCTGTTTGATCCCTGCCTGCTTGCCTTGACTTTCCTGTTGCCGACCTAGATTGCCTGACCTGTACCTACTGCCCTGACTTATTGCCTGTCTGACTTCGCCTCTGCCTCATCCTTCGGTGCTGTACTGTTGCTCCTGGTTACAACTCAGCCTGCTGATAATGCCTGTACCTCTGGTACCTTTCTCAGGTACCTTTTGGTCCACCTGGACCAGCTACCTTGTGTGCCTATCCTCCTCAAGAGGTATCGACCTGGTATTACCCTCAGGAAAGTCTATCCCCACCACCAGGGCTACTGTGCAGATCAAGGGGTTTAATTAGACAACACCCTTAGAGGAGGTAGGACACGTGGCACAGTGGGTTCACACACACTGTGGTCATAGACAGCACTGCTTCCATGTTTTACCTAGTAAATGAGAATACAGAAAGTACAGCTGCATTGTCTTTCCCAGTATATGTATCTGTCTCTTCCTGTAGTTTCTACTGCCTTTTTTATTTCCTTTTTATTTAGTATTTTGGGTTTTTATTTTGTATTGTTC
The DNA here is from genome assembly GCA_033119425.1 of Bufotes viridis. Lineage (NCBI taxonomy): Eukaryota > Metazoa > Chordata > Amphibia > Anura > Bufonidae > Bufotes > Bufotes viridis. The sequence continues at coordinate 77,402,431 of CM065593.1, forward strand.
TTATTACCAATACAGAACTGTCTTTCTTGTATCATAGAGCATATAGTGTATATATGTGTATGAGTATGTATAGTACCCCTTTAAATCATACTTTTACCGTGAGCATTTACGTTGATATTATGTTGTTGTCATGGACAATCTATTATAAAATTGTACATGTAAAGACAAATAGTAAGTACACCATTAACCATAGATAATTGCACTATCCTTAACATGGCCAATACATTGAGTGACATGCACTTTCTCGTGAGGTTCACATGTCATATATCTCAAGTGCAGGTCAATAGCCTGTACAAATCAATCAGTCAGCAGTATAGTCAGCAGTTCAGGAAATGATTGCCGACCACAGAGGAATTGGAGAGAAACATCAGTAAACACAAGATAAATTCTTATATTGTCCAAAAATAAAAAAGAATTCTGAAATGTTTGTGCAGCAGTTGCAAAAAATAATGAAAAATCTGGATTTTAGCCTTACAGGTGGGCTTTATTTCATAGGTTGTTGCTGATTTTTATAGCATAATGTTTGCTTTTCCATTATTCCTTAATTTTATTATTCAACATATTTTGCAGCACCTTGTGACATAAGGGGAGTTCTGCTAAAAATATTCAAGGAGGATCTACAAAAAAATTTAGAAAACTATTGACAATGTAACATTAGCATATGTCATTTTTGATTAGTTTGTTGCCTTATCGTTCAGGTTTTCAGTTGAGTTCACGCTTGAGTTTGCCGTTACTTTTATGTGCACTTTGTTTTCTATATTAATTATGTATGCATCCTGACGATCAGGGTCCAGATTCATAAATCCCCGGCAATCAGCTGCTACAGCCAGTCATATATTTCTCCTGTGAATGAATGGCTGATCATGTATAATATTGGTAGGCCATAAAGTGACTCTCCTCTTTGGCCCATAAACCTGGGACTCAGGGGCAATAGACATCCATATGTTTTATTCATCATATGGAAAGAAATTGTCTTCATGAGTTTTCACCCTTAAAAGGTTTATGTCATGACTGATGTAAAAAATGAAAATCAGAGATCATATAGTACATGGCAATCTCTTTCTAACAAAGCTAGACCTCACATGGTTCCAGAGCTTCCCCCATTCATTTCTCCAGTTGCTCTGCTAGAATTATTTCAAGCAGGTACCTTCGGGTGTGTGTCCTTTCTCAGGGGGTGTATGCTTTCTGCTGCAGCTTTCTCCCTAGAACAGCGCAGGGGGTGTGTCATATCTCTTTGTAACTATTACAGCTTTTAACAGCTCAGTAAGTGGACATGCACATTACTACAGAGATCGAACACTAGGAAGCTCCATGTAAATAGAATATCTCATAATTCGATCATGTTTTGTTATTTGTTAGGCCCCTTTCACATATGTGTTTTTCATTTCCGTCCTAGAGTTCCGTCCTCGGGGCTCTAGGACGGAAAGATACTGATCAGGATTATCCCCATGCATTCTAAATGGAGAGCATTCCGTTCATGATGCATCAGGATGTCTTCCGTTCAGTATGTGAAAGTTTTTTGGACGTTGACAAAACCGCAGCATGCTCCAGATTTGTCTCCATCCAAAAATCCAAAAGACATGCCGTAACGCCGGATCCGGATTAATACCCATTGAAGTTCATTAATCCGGATCCGGCTTTAAGCTAAACATCGTTTCGGTGCATTGCCGGATCCGACGTTTAGCTTTTGTGAATGGTTACCATGGCAGCCAGGACGCTAAAGTCCCAGCTGCCATGGTAAAGTGTAGTGGGGAGGCAGGGGAGAAGTATACCTACCGTCCATGCGGCTCCCGAGTCCCGGGGAGCTTCACAATGACGTCAGAGTGCCCCATGAGCATGGATCATATAATCGCATGGATCACGTGATCCATGCGCGTGGGGCGCTCTGACATCATTGTGGAGCGCCCCGGGAGCCGCACAGACTGTAAGTATACTGCTCCCCTGGCTCCCCACTACTTACTATGGCAACCAGGACTTTAGTAACGTCCTGGCTGCCATAGTAACACTGAAAGCATTTTGAAGACTGATCAGTCTTCAAATGCTTTCAGTTGTCTTGCGTTGTGACGGATCCGGTGGGCATTTCCTCACAACGCAAATGTGAAAGAGGCTTAATTGAATTATATTAAAATACTGTACCCTTCAATGTCGGCACATCTCTTGTAAAGGAAGCTGTTTATTTCTATGGGATGTAGTTCAGAATAAGTGTTACTGAAACACTATAAATGACATTCCATGGAAATAAAAGGGTTCTATTAAAGGGGACATCTAATGAAGTTAACCTCTGGAAGACATTTTAACAATTGAATGAAAAAATAGAAACAAGGCCAGTGCGGGAGCATGCTGAGAGTAGTGATTCTATAGCAACTAAAAAGCCATCAGCTATGGCCCACTGGTCTACAGGAACAAGTGCAAACTAATACATTTTATTCAATTTGTTCCCTACAGGAATTCTTTGGATTTGCATAGAATCAGACATTGTTCTTTAGTAATTTGCATTAAAGGGGTTATCTAATAGTACAAATACCCCCCACAATGCCCGCGCCCCTCCCTTAGACAATACTTACCTGGACCCCTGCACAGCCACTGCTGCATCTCCCCATCACACGGATCCAAACATCAGGCCGTGACGGTGACCAGAAATCGTGGCATTGTGGGCGTATTTGTAAGATTGAACAATCCTTTTAGGAAAAGTTTGATTTATTTCCAGAACAATTGATAAGCAATACATTGCTAAGAAATTCCAGGCATTGAAACAGATAAAGTCAATTGCCTCAATTACCTCGGTAGGTGTTTTGCACATTGTGTGCAATATTATAATTTAGTTTTTCGTGTCTATTTGCTATTTTAGTGGCTTCTGAGCAGGGTAGATAGGTACATTATAGCACTCGTATATGTAAAGAGTGAGTTGAGCCCACAAGTGCCCTGACAGGATTCCGGTTGGACAAGACCATTCGTGAGCCATCAAGATCTTGTATAATTTATTGAACTTGTGTGCTGTTAGTTGTTAATGGGCCATTAATCATTTTGGTTCCTTGTACATTGCACCTTTTATTGACCTACCGCACAGTAAGAGATCACTATTCTTTTGCTTGGTTTTAAAGTATTGATTAGTTCATATCTTCAGAGAAGATACATATTTATTTTGCTGATAGATTATTCACATATGACATAGATACATGGTTCTTCTAGCAACATCTGGACCTCAACCATATTATGTGATTTATGTTACTGGCAACGTATTCTTTAGGGCCTGCTCAGATACCAGAGTCTGGATACAACTGTAACCTCTGCACAATAATGGCTATGGGGCACAAAACCATTTTGTAGTGTTTCTTTTTGGTACATGTAGAGGATTTGACATGCATTTCCTTTTCTTTTTACTGTATATTACAAGGGCTACGTAAGCTGTAGCAGCTACAGCTGATGCTATGGAGTCTAAAAGCTGAAAGGACCCCTCTAGAGGAAAAAACACTGCCTCTTTTTTTAGAACAACACAAAATGGTGACCTCTGTTGGTAGTCCAAGGCACATCCTGCTGCCCTTGAATTGGCCAGTACTGCCTATGTGTAACAGGCCTTGGATATGGAGCCCCTGTACAAACTAACCAGGTTGACTTTGGGCTGGTTCTAAGGGCATTATCCTGGTGATCTCATGGTCTTCACCATTTTACCCCTGTAGAGGAATCAGGTCTTTACTGCAGGAGACTCATCAGGCTGCTACATCTTGAAATAATCCCGGTGTAGCTGACTCACAGGGGTCAGAGACACCGGTGCAAAGTAACAAGGGGTCAGGCAATACTCGTAGTCAGTAAACAGGCAGAGGTCAGGGCAGGCAGAGCTTATGCAATTCCATGAAATTAATCCGAGGTCAGGGCAGGCAGCAAAGGGCAGTACAGGACAGGCTAAGGTCAAGGTAGGCAGCAGAGTATCAGAGTCAGTTACATACAGGCATAAATTCAGTAGACGGGCAGACAATTAGAATAGCACATGTTCACTGGATAAAACTAGGAACCTGAGATCAGGCAAGGAGTGGGAGAAGAATGTATAGCATAAGCTGATTAACAATTACAAGCAGCCGTGCAACTGCACACAAGGCAAGGAGAGGGTGGGAGTGGTGGTGATGGCACAAATGAGAGTAGTTGTAGCTAAATGAATAATGTTCCCAATAGAAATAGTGGGGCAGCGACAGACACTGGCTAACAACGTAACATCATATGAGCAGGGCTGGCCAATCCAAGAGCAGAGCTGGACAAGCAGGAATTGTCTTGGACTACCAATGCACAGTGTACATCAGGTAGTCTGAGAAGAGGTGCGGCCATCTTGGATGACAGGAGTAGTCTGGGAATTGGCTAATCTGCTTCTGAAATTATGAAAAGGGGTTACAGTGAATGTGATTTTTTTTTTCTTTTTTTCGTGAACCAGTGGGTCGCTTTTAAGACAGTACATGAAATTGTACAGGCGTTTGTAAGAATGATCTTATTTACTGGATATGTAATACAGATAGAAAGGGTCCTCCATAGCCAAAGGAGTTCTCGAAAGGGATCCCCAGTATAGGATCCCCCTATATGACATGATATTAATTATATTAATAGAGCATACAAAAAGGGGCTTCTTTTTAGACAACTCCTTGAAGGTAGTACTACGACTAATGACAATAAGATGAAATTAGTAACAATCAGTATATTTTATCTTTGCTGAACTGGAGGATTTCTGGTTGATGGACCATAGTGCAATAAGCAACTTACTAATAACACTGAACTTTTAAAGGGAACCAACAGCAACGGATCCGTTCATCATGGCGTTGCTAGAACCATATTATACATACTGTAGGTGCTCCGCATATGTCTCTCATCCATTATGATTGAAGAGAATAGTCTCTGGCATTGTCATTTACCAGTGATGTCATGCATATGTGTTAACCCCGCAGCTTCCAGGGGGTAAACAACAGTGTTATATTGCCAGATGCTATAATGCACTTTTAACAACAGCAAAAAATAATAATTAATGTAGAAACGCTGGATATGGTTGCTGTGGCTTGTGTTTGTCATGTCTAAAGTTTCTGTTACTTAAAAACAAAACCCTTAGCTCAAAGTGATAACTGCCAAGTGAGCGCACAATGCTCTTACCTCTGCAGTCAGGCAGGCAGCACAATGTGCCCTCTAATTGCCACTTACCAGCAAGTGTTTAAGTTCTTCTCCTGATAAACCATTGTTCATGTTCTTACCAGAAGGGAAATAGTGACATCTAGTGGACACTTTGTATGTCCTGACGTTTTTCTGACTACAAAGTCTGAGTTAAATCGAGAATCCATAAGAGATAAGCACAGTATTTTGCAAATTCCTTCCTGTCTTATCAAGCGGCATATGGCTAGGTTATGCCATCACTTTCTGATCAGTGGGGGTGTGACCTCTGAGACCTCCGCCTGCCCTATAAATGGTTCTGTTTTGAATTTCCCTGCAGAGTGGATGGAAGGGATTTGTGCTGTATAGTCAAAAAATGTGACAGAACTGCATTACTTAAAGGGGTTTTCCTATGTTATATAGTGATGCCATTTGCAGCGGCCTATTGCCAGTGCCTGGGGTATCCCTTACCCCTTAAGAGGTATTTACGATTATATGTCCCTCTATTAGAGCAAGTACTCATGACCCAGGGTAGGAATGCCAGAGTGATGTAGAGTGGCCTACAGTGTCTCTGTAGATGTTATAGACCCATGCAACGGTGCTCCTACCTGGATATCCTTGGATCACAGTCATGGTATGGTCCGAAGGAAGTGCAAAAAGGGGGTTGTTGAACTTGGCTGATGAATAAATGGATTCCAGACTTTGTAGTAATGTTGAACACAGCTTTACTTGGCATAAACGGTAATCCAGACAGTTTCCAAACTTTATCTTGGTCATCAGCAGGTATTGGCTTAAATGGCATGCAAACACGTATGCAACAATCTCAGCTCTTTTATGTTGTAGCTCTCTCAGCTCTGCAATGCTGGCTGGGTAAATAGGAAACTCTTCCTCTTCTGCTGGAACTTATCTGTCTGTAGTCTGTCTCTTACTTTATCTTAAATCCTAAGAACTTCTTCCTGGCATCAAGCTCTCTTAGCTTGGGATTAAGGCAATGTAAGCCTAGGAGGGGACAAGCAATGATAAAGGACTTTTGCAGGAAGGGCCCGCAGGCCCAGGAAAGCAGACAGTGCTCTGCTGGCTGACACACAACCTCTCCCCAAGATGAAGTAGGTTAGACTGAACTGATCTTCACTATCACTAGCTCTGAACTCCTCCTTCTCTAGAGAGGGCTGGAATGGACAAAAAGGCTCCACTCCAGGCTATGTAGCTCTGCACAGATTGCCGCCATCTGATGGTAGACCAGGCACATTACACGCTAACAGTGGTTTGCAAGGGAATATATACACACATTGCAGGATATGGTAATAAGTATATATGAGATGACACAGGATCACACATTACAGATAGTGAGGTACAAAAGGAGGTGGTAATGCCACTCTGGGTCATTACACATGCTACGAGGATATGCCATCTCTTTATGATGGGTAAGGGGGTCTAAATTTTGAGACTCATACCAGTTTTAAAGGGGTTTTCGAATCGGAGACAATGGGGGAATATTGCTAGGATATGCCCTCATTGTCTGATAGGTGTAGGTCCCAACGCTGGGACCCGCACCTATCTCCTAAATGGATCCCTGAAAGTGGTGAAGGGCGCACTGAGAATGCATAGCCACCCTTCATTCATTTATATGGGGCAACCAAAAATAGCTGAGTGGGTGCGGTGACCGTGCATGCACGGTGCGCTTCCATTTACTTCTATGGAGAGAGCCCTTGGTGGTGGCCGGACCAGAGTCCTCCAGCTCGGGCCCCAGCACCTATCAGACAATGGTGGTATATGTTAGCAATATGTCTCATAAGAGAATACCCCTTTAATTCAAGTGAATGGAGCAGGCTGCAGTTGCTTGCACAGTGGCTAGCAGTGCAGGAAAAGCATAAAAGTGAAAGCAGCACTTAAAGGAGTTGTCCCATGACAACACATGATATGGGATAGAAGTCTCATTGGTGGGGGTGTGACTGCTGGGGCCTCCGCAGATCACGAGAACAGGTGCCCATGTTCCCCAATAGAGTGGCAGACATGCATGCGTGTCTGCAGCTCTATTCAACTCTGTAGTACTGCCAGAGATAGCCGATCACTTGTACTAAAAGCTATATATGTCTGTCGCACCATTTAAACAGGGAACACGGGCCTTCATTCCAGTGAATGGCAGAGGCCCCAAAGGTCGGACCCCGACGATCAGACACTTGACGTATTTGTAAAAATATTATTGTACTTATTCAAAATTGTATACAAATTTCCAAATACACCACAAAATAATATCACACTAAAAAACAATAAAAACACAATGATACACTCATATAATACATGTCTAGTACAATCACGTTTAGGTACAGGCGTCTAACCCAAAAAATGTATAGTGCTATTTAAAAAGCAGTGTCTGCAGATATATGCGCATGATATCGCATCATTAACCAACTGTTAGAATATCACATATCGATATTTGTGGATAAACATCACAATTAATATTCCAGTTGGATATATAGCAAAATTGATGTTAAACAATGATGTGGATTTTCTTATTAGTTTTACTCGATATAGTAGGTATTAAATGTCCTTTGGGCACAATATATATGTGTCTGGTATCAAATATCCTTTTGGCACACTGGTTATGGTATTAGAAATATCCACCGTATACTTGTTAATGTATTATCCTAAGGAAGTCCACATACATTGATACACACTGAGGTAGTGATATTTGTAATTATACACACATTAATGCAGTTTGGTTGCCTATTACTCACAGTTCGATGAAGCTTAGCGGAGTCCTGGACCTGCCGTGGCGCCACACGTGTAATACGGTATAGGGAGTTCTTACCTCCGTATCAGTGAGTGTTGTGGCACTGCAGAGTGTGTAATTAGAAGATCAAGCCGGCATCTCCTATGTGGAGCGTTATTGAAGTCGTCGTCCCGCGTGTCTCAGAGGGCCGGATCATAGTCCTCTCAGCTGTATCTCTTAGCGGTAGAAGCCTGGACAAATATGGAGCGCTCCATGTATTGTATATTTAATAGACAAAACTCGGGTACATTTCACAAGGGGACTGTTCAGACCAGACCAGACGCATTTCGGAGCCAGTGTTTTGCTCCTTCTTTAGTGGTTAAGTCCCCTATAAATGTTGTGTCCTTAAATACTACAGTATATCTGGCATTGTTTTGTATAGGGTATACCCAAATTATGGAATGGATCTTCATTCACATTATCAATACCAACTATGTAATTACTCATAGTCAATAAATCCTCAGCTGGTCAATATAGTATCTGTATATAATCTTGAAAACCTTTACCCAACATGATGCAGTCACACTTTAAATACATGCGATTAAGATGCGTTTTTCATGCGATTATACAGAGGATTTTTTATACGGTTTTTACTGTTAATATCTTATAATTCACACTGTCTATGCACATTTTGTATTTAAATAACCAGCTAATATTATTGCTACCTCATGGGATAAAAGGACATCGTACACTTTTATATGTCTTAATACTTTTTTACCATTTACATAACTGGGAGATCTTCATATGAGGCTAATAGACCAAGATCTATAACCTGGTTTTACCGCAGGCGATTGGTTTGCGTTTTCTATGCGATTTTTCAATAGGCAAAAATGATGAGTCATTTTTATTTGAACCTTTATTTTCTGAAAACCCATATAGTATCGGTATCTATCAATAATTTACTGTATCTCCCAAAGTATTGCCCTTTCCAGAATAAGTTATTTAATTCTCTTTAATCGTTAAGATATGTATATGTACTTCTTCATACGTGGAAAGTAAGCTTTTGTTGGATATTAGGTGTTCAGTGTATTTCATAAAACTAGCACTGCCTCTGCCGCACGCCCATAAGAGGTCTGGCAGTGGTAGTGGCTCTGGCTGCAAAGGTCTATCATAGTGGCTCTCCTCACACCATCACTCCCTAGGACCAGGGCAATGAAACTAAGGTACACCCTTTCTTCCCTCAGAGCACACCCTGATGTTGGGGCTCCCACTTGATGATAGTTGTGGGTGCAAGGCAAGATATGTTGGTACTGTGGCCAGCAAATGGTGTTGGAGTCAGTAACAAGGCCAGATGTAACAGAAGAAATGACTCTTACTGAAGTGTAAAATGAGGTTTTAGTACTTCCAACAGTCTCAGAAGACAGTTCCAACAATATACAGTACAAAGCTCCCCAGATGGTCTTTGTATGGTATCACCCAGGCTTAGGTTTAATGTACTCCGACTGTCTTCTCTGCAGAATCTGAGGCTGGAAGAAATGTTTTAGTGAATGTTTGTAATCCGCAACTGAGGCATACAGGGTTTAAGATATGCAGTACCCCAGTTGAAAGGGGTATGTGTAATTGTTTGGTAATATACTGTACTGTAATGTTATGTTATGTTATACACTGCTATGTAATGTGACACACCCAGTATGCTTAAGCATAGTTAACTATGCTGGCCCAGCCCTCTCTGGATCTTAGGTGTGGGCTGGCCCCTCCCCCTAGCTCCATAAGTTTCTTGGTATACTAGGAGTAGGCAGTGTCAAGACGGGCCTGGAGGAGGACGAGAGAAAACAGTATGTGCTCCTCTTCTCAAATATTCATCTTGAATGCTTCTGAAGACTAACAGATCCCTGGGTGTCCGCCAATATCATCAGAGAGAAAGAGAATAATTGAAGAATTTTCATGGCTACAGAGTGAGATTTAGCAAGGCAACCAGCGTAGAACCTTACAGACTTTGCTTCTGCTTAGAGCAAACAAGTTAAGATATCCAATGGACCTCAGATTAGTGGATTCAAGGGCTACAGCATGTTAGTCAACAAGGTGATCACCGAACAGCAGTCTCAGGTCCTGCTGCAGTGGAGGAATGATGAGATAAGACACCCTGCACACTTCAGGTACGATTTTGTCAGTCATATTATTGGAACCACAAGGCACTGTGCTGGTGTTCAGCGAGCATGCTCGGCCGAACACCAGTTCGACCTCAAGCATCGCTATGCTCGGCACATTGCGCATGTTCGGCCAAGCACCGCGTGTGCTTGAGTCAGTGTATTTAAATCTAATTTAGCCTCTATTTCTGAAAAGTTTTTGCTGGGATCTGAACTCACAACCTTGTACATTATAGGCAAGGACCCTATCCACTCAGCTATAAAGCTGAAAGCTAAACTGTGTCAGAAAAAACTCATAGTAGTTTCTTTTTCTGATGTAGTTAGTTACTACATCACAAAGAGAAACTACTATGAGGTTTTTCTGACACAGTTTAGCATTCAGCTTTATAGCTGAGTGGATAAAGTTCTTGCCTCTAATGTACAAGGTTGTGAGTTCAAATCCCAGTAGAAACTTTTCAGAAATAGAGGATAAATTAGATTTAAATACACTGGGTGTCCCCAAGCACTGTCACTCTATATATATGTATATGGAGTCAGAGCAGGGAGTCCTAAGCCGAACTAGAGTGCCGACACCCTCCCCTCTTCAGAGCAGGGGGTGCCTGGTTTAATGCTCATGTTCTCCTATTGACTTCCATTGTACCAAGCATCGCGAAGTGTTCTACTCGAGCACATGAGCACTTTGGTGCTTTATTAATACTACTCTGTGTGAATTCCAGACATTGTGACAGATTATGGTTGCTAGCCAGAAATCCCAGTACTAGAGACTGTAGCAAGAGAAAGAGTAATCTGAGAGCCATCGTTTCCAACTACTTGCTTAGGTTATGCTTGTACATCTGGAGAAAATTTGCACTGTGTTAAGATAACTGCTAGATGTACTACAACTCCAATTTGGTGCACAGTAAATACAGACTTTTCTTAAGTTTAATCTAGCCTGGTTACTGACTTTCCTAACATCACACACTGGCCATTGTATTTCCATCAAAATTCCTGCCTTGCACCTACACTGACAATATCATAGTCACCACCATAAGGCAGGAGCCCTAGCTACAAGGAGTTACCTGAGGAAACAGAGGGTGCCCCTCCTTCACTGCACTGACCCCAGGAGGTGACAGTGCTTAAAGGGGTATTCCCATTACGCTCTTTCATACTTACCTGCTCCTGGAGCGCCGTTCACTTCCTGGTTTTGGCAGGGGGCAGGCTCCATCTTGATTGACGCCTTCTCCCGTCCGGGCCGCGCGCTGGACTGAACGCGCACATCGCCGCGCACTATACTGGCCAGGAAGAAGTCACCATAGCGCATGCGCGGCGTCGGTGTGCGCTTTCAGGACTGCGCGCGGCCCGGCCGGGAGAAAAGAAGAAGTCGTCTGCGCAAGCGCGGCCACCACGATTCGGGAAGAGAGCAGTGACCGTAACCAGGGGAGACGGAAGACAACAGTCAGGTAAGTATATCTTCATTTTCTTCTAAGGGGTGGGAATTAGTTAATTAAACATATTTAGAAAAATGATCACTGTTAAATCATTAACAGATTTAACAGTGATCATTAAGATGGGAATACCCCTTTAAGGGCTCACTGCAGATACAACTGAGCAGGTCATGTCTATGAGTGGATGGTGTAGTTTCCGACTCACAGCAGTAATTATCTATAGCTTTTGATAACGGTGTACCTTACTGACACCATTTGCTGTTACAGATTCTGGAACTTCCTCTCTTTCTCTCTCTCTCTCTCATTCTCTCTCTCTCAGGTATTGTATAAATTGTGAGGTCTTTTTTTCAGCAGATAATCCTCAGAGATGGTGAATCTCTGTAATATTGGTCATGTGAGAAGGGGGCATAAAGCACAGCTCTACCTTCCTCTGACCTTAAGTTCACAGCTGAGCGTAAAACGCGCGTTTCTAGAACACTCAGGTCTAAACCCAGGGTAAAACTCTGAACTAACTAGACTGAGCTAGGGGCAGATCCGGAATCCACACCCAAGCTTCCTGTAGGGGCTGTATCAGAGTTTGTTAACTTCATCACATCCATACAAAACTATGCTGGGTATACATAGCATTAAATAACATAACCAACAGTAAACAACGGACAATTTTCAAGTACCCACAGCTCTGGGGCACTGCACCTCCCCTTGATTCTCAGAATCTGTGGGGATCCCAGAAGTAAAAACCTTACCAATGGTAAAGTGATGGCACAGACCATCAATATTCTATTGCCTTACAATGTATGGTGTAAATAATAAAATTGCAGAATGGATGTAGACAGAAAATATACGGTCTTGTGAATGAGCCCTTAATAGTTGCAAAGTCCCTTAAAGCCCACATCAAAATTTATGATTCTAACTTTTTAGCTGCTTGGGATTAAAAAATTGAGCATCGGGAATAAAACTTCATCTGAAATTGCAGTGGCTACTTACTGTACATATTTCCGGTGAAGACCACCCTTACTCATAGCTAGCTTGCACAATGCCTGCATTTCTCTTAAAACATAAAATGCCAGCAATTACAAGTGTTACAAATTGCATAAATGAAACACATGATGTGTTTAACTATAGTGGGTCAGGGTAAAGATGGTCATACTGCTTTATAGTGGCAGCAGGGTTACTGTAGGTTGTAGGTTTGTCTGAAGAGGTGGTTTTTCAGGTTTCTTTTTAAGTTTTATTTTGAAAATTGTGGGAAGAGGTGATAACAGGAGAGTAGAGAAAGAGGTCCTCTGAGGAACGAAGATTGCATGTGGGGATGTATCAGGAAAACAATTCAGAGAGGTACGGGGCAATTTTAACTGGCGCTTTATAGGGGCACTTTGGGGGAGAGGAGCACTATGAGGGCATCTGGTGGCACTAAGAAGGGGCATTTTTTACTGGCACATTATGGGGGAATTATGGGGTAGAGGAGCACTATGGGGGCATCTGGTGGCACTAAGAAGGGGCATTTTTAACTGACACACTATGGGGACACTATGGGAGAGAGAGAACTGTGGGGGCATCTGGTGGCACTAAGAAGATGGATTTTTTTACTGGCATATTATGGGGCATCTGGTGGTACTAAGAAGGGGGATTTTTTACTGACACATTATGGGGGAGACGAGCATTATAGGGGCATCTGCTGGGGGCACTACGAGGGGGCATTTTTTTACTGGCATATTATGGGGGGCACTATGGGGAAGGGGAGAGATGCACCATGGAGGCAGGTGCTGGGGGCACTAAGATGGGGTATTTTATACTGGCAAATTATCGGGGCACTATGGGGGAGGGGGAGAGGAGAACTACAGGGGCATTTACTGGGGCACTATATAGGGGTATTTTATACTGACATACATTATGGGGACATTAGCTTAACTGCGGGCACTAAGCAGAGGTATTTCTTGTACTGTCATATTAAAAGGAGAATTTCTACTACTAGGGGGCATCATGGTGAGCTACTAGTAGTGGCTATGGGGAACATGATTACTAGTATGGGCACTATGGGGGGCATTATTACTAAGTGTGCTCAGGCAGAGAATTATTTCTATTGGTCGGAATTTGGGGAGCACTGTTACTTTGGTGGGCACCCTGACACAGTATTAGCTTAGCACAATTATTTTTGGGGACATTATGTTTATACTATTAATGTCCACAATACTATTTACTGGGCACAGTTATTTTTTTTAGAGCACTGTAACATAGTATATAATATAAGACCGAAAAGTACAAGTTGATCCAGAGGAAGGCAAAAAACCCCTGTGAGGCAGAAGCCAATTTTCCTCACTTAAGGGGAAAAAAATTAGTTATCAGAATAACTCCCTGGATCAACGACCCCTCTCTAGTAGCTGTAGCCTGTAATATTATTACACTCCAGAAATAAATCCAGTCCCCTCTTGAATTCCTTTATTGTTCTCACCATCACCACCTCCTCAGGCAGAGAGTTCCATAGTCTCACTGCTCTTACCGTAAAGAATCCTCTTCTATGTTTGTGTACAAACCTTCTTTCCTCCAGACGCAGAGGATGTCCCCTTGTCACAGTCCTGGGGATAAATAGATGATGGGACAGATCTCTGTACTGACCCCTGATATATTTATACATAGTTATTAGATCTCCCTCAGTCGTCTTTTTCTAAAGTGAATAACCCTAATTTTGATAACCTTTCAGGGTACTGTAGATCCCTCATTCCAGTTATTACTTTAGTTGCCCTCCTCTGAACCCTCTCCAGCTCTGCTATGTCTGTCTTGTTCACAGGAGCCCAGAACTGTACACTGTACTCCATGTGTGGTCTGACTAGTGATTTGTAAAGTGGTAGGACTATGTTCTCATCACGGGCGTCTATGCCCCTTTTGATAGAACCCATTATCTTATTGGCCTTGGCAGTAGCTGCCTGACACTGGTTTTTGCAGCTTAATTTGCTGTTTATTAAAATTCCTAGATCCTTTTCCATGTCAGTGTTACCCAGTGTTTTACCATTTAATATGTACGGGTGACTTGCATTATTCCTTCCCATGTGCATAACTTTACATTTGTCAGTGTTAAACCTCATCTGCCATTTTTCTGCCCAAGCCTCCAATCTATCCAGATCCCTCTGTAGCAGAAAACTGTCCTCTTCAGTGGTATTTACTTTACACAGTTTAGTGTCATCTGCAAAAATAGATATTTTACTGTGCAGGCCATCTACTAGATCATTAATAAATATATTGAAGAGAATAGGGCCCAGTACTGACCCCTGAGGTACCCCACTAGTTACAGTGACCCAATCTGAGTATCTACCGTTAATAACCACCCTCTGTTTTCTGTCACTCAGCCAGTTACTTACCCACATACAGACATTTTCTCCCAGTCCGAGCATCCTCATTTTATATACTAACCTTTTATGAGGTACGGTGTCAAATGCTTTGGAGAAGTCCAGATATACGACATCCATTGATTCGCCGCTGTCAAGTCTAGAACTTACCTCCTCATAGAAGCTGATTAAATTTGTTTGGCATGACTGATCCCTCATGAAGCCATGCTGATATGGCGTTATTTGCTTATTTTCATTGAGATACTCCAAAATAGCATCTCTTAGAAACCCTTCAAACAGTTTACCAACAATAGATGTTAAACTTACCGGCCTATAATTTCCAGGCTCTGTTTTTGGACCCTTTTTGAATATTGGCACCACATTTGCTATGCGCCAATCCTGTGGAACATTCCCTGTTATTATAGAGTCCGTAAATATCAGAAATAATGGTCTGGCTATGACATCACTTAATTCCCTTAGGATACGGGGGTGTATGCTATCTGGTCCTGGCGATTTGTCTATTTTAATCTTTTTAAGTCGCTGTTGTACTTCTTCCTGGGTCAGACAGGGCACTTTTAATGGGGGATTTACTTTTACATTCTGCATTTCATCTGACAGTTTATTTTCCTCAGTGAATATAGTGGAGAAAAAAATATTTAATAGTTTTGCTTTATCCTCGTGGCTCTCTGCAACACCCCCCTCATTGTTATGTAGAGGGCCGACTCCTTCAGATTTATATTTTTTACTATTTATATAATTGAAGAACATTTTAGGGTTAGTTTTACTCTCTTTGGCAATTAATCTCTCGGTCTCTAGTTTGGCAAATTTTATTAGTTTTTTACATATTCTATTTTTTTCCTTATAGTTTATCAGTGCTTCCTGACTCCCTCCTGTTTTAGTGATTTATATGCTTTCTTTTGTCATTTATTGCCTTCTTTACGGTTCCATTTATCCACATTGGTTTCTTATTGTTCCTTAGCCTTTTATTCCTATAAGGTATGTACCTCTCACAATTAGATGTTACAATGCTTTTAAAAATCTCCCATTTTATGGTTGTATTTTTATTTTTGAGGACTTTGTCCCAGTTAGTTAGGCCTATGGCCTCGCTTAGTTGGCTAAATTTAGCTTTTTTGAAGTTTGGTATTTTTGTTCCTCCCTTTAGAAACTCTCGTTTGAAGGATAATTGGAAGGTTATAACTTTATGGTCACTATTTCCCAGGTGTCCCCCAACCTGCACATCTGTTGTTCTATCAGGTCTATTGGTTAATACTAAGTCCAGTATAGCCGTCCCTCTAGTGGGGTCCTGAACCAGTTGGGAAAGGAAATTGTCTTTGGCTATTGCCAAGAACCTGTTTCCTTTTTGGGATGTACAGCTTTCAGTTTCCCAGTATATATCTGGGTAGTTGAAGTTCCCCATGATAACGACTTCATTATGATTTGCCGCCTCGTCTATCTCGTTTAGTAATAGATTTTCTGTGGACTCTGGTATATTAGGTGGTTTATAATACACTCCTATTAGTATTTTATTATTGTTTTTTGCTCCATGTATTTCTACCCACAGTGACTCCACGTGTTCATGTCCCTCAGAGATGTATTCTCAAATTACGGGATTTAGACACGACTTCACGTAGAGGCAGACCCCATCACCTCTCCGGTTTTGACGATCCTTTCTAAACAGATTGTAACCTTTTATATTAACTGCCCAGTCATAACTATCATCCAGCCATGTCTCAGTTATTCCCACTATGTCATAGTCCTCCTCACACATCACTAATTCCAGTTCACCAGTCTTGTTAGTCAGGCTTCTGGCATTAGTATACATACATTTGACAGGTTTATGTGTATTTTTTACCCTACATCTTTCATTCTGAGCTGTTCTAGTCCCCCCTTCCATTCCTCCCCCAGTCATACTACCTTGCCCCCGGTCTCTGTCTGCACTATCTTCCCCTCCTATAATGTAATTACCCTCCCCCCCAGTCCCAAGTTTAAACACTCCTCCAACCTTCTAGCCATCTTTCTCCCCAACACAGCTGCCCCTTCCCCATTGAGGTGCAGCCCGTCCCTACGGTAGAGCTTGTAGCCAACAGAGAAGTCGGCCCAGTTCTCCAGGAACCCGAACCCCTCCTTCCTACACCAGATCTTGAGCCACTTGTTAACCTCCCTAATCTCCCGCTGCCTTTCTTGTGTGGCTCGTGGTACAGGCAGTATTTCAGAAAATACTAATTTTGAGGTCCTTGCCCTAAGCTTTTGACCTAAATCCCTGAGATCATTTTTAAGGACTGTGTGCCAATAATTGTTGAAGGGTGCACTATCTGTGTGGTACTAGAATTTTTCAGGGGACAGTTTCTGCAGTATAATATTGGGAAGCACAGCGGGCACAGTATTGGGGGTGGCAGGATGGGGTGTTCAGAAGATGTGAAGATGATGGAAAATTGGGAAACTAATGTCTGTTTGTCAATCTCTGCAGATACGGGAGATGGCTGAAAAATCATCATGGCGGTCTGGTCTGAATTTGAGAAGATGAGAAAAGAGAACATCTACATCAAAGGTGACATCACTGGATGTAAAAGGTATGTGGGAGAGGAGATGCTATGTAGGAGAGGAGATGCTCCGTCTCCTCCCCTTGCCATTTGCAGAAGGAGGATTCAGAGCTAGGTGAGGACAGCCAAAGGGGCGGCAGGCCACGGGCGGGTGGCAGATGGTGGGGGGAACCACAGGCCTTGAGCAGGATCTGGGGAGGGAGGAGAGTGGAGGAGCTTTCTGGCTGCAGCCTGCTGTTGTCTATTGTATAATGTGAAGCAGGCAGTGCGGCCAGGACACGCCCTCCCTTCTGTATGATGTGTAGATACAGGCTCCTCCACCCAGATCTACACACCTTCAATATCGTGCAGCTCCTCCTCCACTCCTCTTTTGGTGCCTTCAGGACTAGGAGGGAGGAAGTGGAACTGCAACAGCTCCTGCCACAGAGCTATGTGGGAGGCAGTGTGAGTGTGAATACAGGAGCTTTATGTTGGGGCCCTGTATGGTGGAGTATTGGGTACAGTGTGTCTATGTAAGATGAGGGTGAGACTCTTACCTTCATCCTCAACAATATCATTTGTGGCCTATTATATGTAGGATGGGCTTAGAAAAATGGACGGGGCAAATTTTTTTGCGACGCACACTTTTTTTTATTTTCGGACCCCCCCCCCCCTAGACAAAATTTCTGAGTGCTCCCCTGCTTGTACTCATTGCAAATGATTCTATGATACTATGTCAAAGCTTCTCAATCTCTACTCCCAGATGCATAATGTTAATTATGTCCTACATGTTTGGCATTTGACTTGTCCTCATGGATAAAACCCTACATATTTGAGATATATACCAGCCCTACATCTGCTCATAAAAAAAACTGGGAGACAACAACCACTATACAACCACTTAATAAAATGTTGGCTAATATATTATCTTGATACAGTATAAGATTGACAAATTTATATTAATGATACTGTTAATATCTTTGTACTTTTTACTATACATGGTGGAAAAAATAATGGCCTCTTGTTATGTGTAATCATGTTGTGTATAATTGTACTGTCTCTTAGTAGAGAATCCCAGGTGTTATAGGTGGATATATGTGTGACCTGAGCCAATTTACATTGTCGGTATCTTTGTTGTTTTAATCTAGTGCATGTCTCATTATCTTGGGATTTGTAGTCCTCCAGATTGGTATAGGCTCATTTCAGTGTAATTAGTTCACCCACAGGGACAGACTTAAAAACATTTGGTGGATGACGACTAGATGCAAGGAGTAGTGTTGAACGAAGTGAAGCATTCGAATCGGTATTCAGTCCGAAGTTTAGGAAAACTTAGATTCTAAATGAATCCGAATTTTCTTGCGCTTCCTGGTAACAAATTAGGTTTTTCTAAAATGGCGGCTGCACATGTTACAAAGTGAAACTAAGTGTAAAGGAGAGGAGACTGCCAATGCCAGATCACCCAGCCAGCCATCTGCAGATCCTGTGAGCTGAGCATAGGGAGAGATATGGCAAGCGCTCATGTGCTAGGGACAGTGTTGCTGTAAACTAAGATATGTAATTTAATACAAATAAGATGGAAGCCTTTATTATTCCAGTGCCCAGCGTGCCAACCAATACCATCCAGTCTGCACCCCTTAGGAGGGCCAGGTCTTAATGATGACCATGCTCATATTTTGCTGGCTTTACTTCTTCCAGTATCATCCTTCAAAGTCTCCATCTCCTAGAAAAGTCAGCAAGAGGCAGAGAGAGGAGGAGCTGGATGTTCCTGATGACAGATTCTTATCAATATTAGATGATGTGTAAAAGGAGGAAAAGCAGATGGCAGAAGAAGCGCTCTCATCTGTAGGACAGGAGAGCGCTGGGGTTGGAGAAGTGGGTATGCCAGAGCTGACTAATATTCTGCCTTTACTGTCAAATAACCTGCAGGAGATTTTAATGGGCTTGGCCAGTGAAACGCAAATAACACAAATTCTCTTAAATGTAGGTGATCAAATCTGGCATGGATGCTCCACCGTCACGCCACCCAATGTGTTTGTGTTATGGTCTGTGGATGTGGATCCACTGTGCAAACCACCAGGAGTGTTCAGCTGTTAACCCACAGGGACCAGAGACACAAATGCAAGGCAACAAGGGGTCAGGCAATACTCTTAGTCAGGATACAGGCTGAGTTCAGGGCAGCGTACATAGAAATCACTGGGCCCCATAGCAGAAATCTAAATTGGCCCCCATGCCCCCCACTACCCGTTCCTGGAGAGTATATACAGAAGTGTACTGATATGTGAGGTATGAGGTATAAATTATAGCTCGTACCTCACATATCAGAACACTGCTATATATACTATGTATCTTAATACATTGTATGTATTATACCTTGTACCTCACATATCAGTACACTGCTGTGTATACTATAAATCTGTACACATTGCATCTATTATACCTCGTACCTCACATATCAGTACATTTCTGTATATACTATATATCTGTACACACTGCATTATACCTCCTACCTCACATATCACTATACTACTGTATATACTATATACCAGTACACACTGCATCTATTATACCTCGTACCTCACATATCATTATACTGCTGTATATACTATATATGTACGGAAATCACTGGACTGGTTCATGACCTGTTTACGGAGGAGAGAACTGTGAGCAAAGGGTTACGGCCACCATGTTCCCCAGACTTGTCCACATGCAGTCTTTATCTGTGGGGAACAGAAAGTGTCCGCTAAAAATCCACAATCCCTGGATGAACTCAAGGAGAACATCACAAACACCATCCGCAGCATCACTGCTGAAGAGCTGCAAGCGGTATCAGCCAACATAATGCAATGTGCCCAAAGATGTGAACGGGGACCACTTTCAGCAACTTTTGTGATTTCAGAGTAATTAAAAAATTTTTTTTTTTTGTTTCTCCACTGATGAAAGGAATACTATACTGGAGCTGGACAATAATGAGTGCAATTAGGGGGTGGGCCTTTGGTTCACTGTAGGCGCCTTTTCTCCAAGGGCCCCGTAGCAGATGCGTGGTCTGTCTTTATTGGAGGTACGTCACTGGTCTACAAATCCAGCAGCAGTCGGTACACAGAAAGAAATAGGTTATAGCTCTTTCAGCAACATCTAGCAGAACCAGACTGGACCTGGTGATCAGGTAATGGGTGGAACATGGAGCCAACTTATTTACCCTGGGAACACACCTGAGCGTTTTTCAGCGCGTTCAAACGCGCTGTAAAACGCACAACATGTGGAAAGCCATGCTTCCCTATGGGCATGGTTCACATTTGGGCGTTTTACAGCGCGTTTGAACACGCTGAAAAACGCCAAACGCTGTCGCTTCAGCATGAGCTTCTTTTGGGCGTTTTAACGCGCCTATGGACCATGCTGAAATAGGGGAGAATCACTGAATCGCACGTATGATGCGCGTTTCTTAGTTACAAAAACGCGCATCCAAAAACGCGCGTAAAACGCGCGTCATACGCGCGATTCAGAAACGCTTACGTGTGTTCCCAGCCTAAGGGGAGTAGATGAGTTCATTAGTCGTCAGGTGGAAAGCAGCACAAAGAGCAAGGAGAGAAAGGGTGTCACCCTTGCAGTGCTGAACCAGAGTTGACATACATTGAACTAATCTCCAGTTTACACATACATACCACACAGACAGACACCTAGCGAGAGGGGCAGCAGCTACAGGTCGCCAGCATAACAATATATCATTGATGTAGCTATCATACCAGTATCTCCAATCAGAAAATGGATTGTTCTCAGTATACTGTATATTATAGCACTGCACTGCGACCTGATGACGCACAGCGTTAGGTTATTGTGGACACCTAGACGCACTACATCCTGACACTGTACACAGTCAGGTCACAGTGCAGCACAGCACCCGAAAGAAACACCAGGGATCGTGAGTACAGTCAGCAATAGCAGCAGTATATTCACCATTTCCTGAGCCTCCTGCATACTAATGAGCACTTCCATAATGAAGGCAATCGTTAGTATTTGCTTTATAAGACGTACTGCCATTTCCCCCCACTTCTGGGAGAAAAAAGAGAGTCTTATAAAGCGAAAAGATTTATCAAGTGTGGTAAGGTGCAAGGTACCGTGGTCGATGGCAGGTACGTGTCACCGAGGTTCCTGGCCTCGGTGAGGTAAGAGCCGGGTTTTCTTGCGTGTCAGCAGCAGCTAGTGCTGTTTTGACACATTGCTATTTAGTTTGGCTGCAAAGCCAATCCGGGCCGGCTCTTACTGGGAGTAGGCAAAGAGTTGGGTGGGTGCCTACTCCCCACGGTCCAGGCCGGGTTTTCCCGGGCCTTTATAACACAGCCAGCAGCTGGGTGTGTGTGTGGTGATTATCCTGGAGCTGGTGTTAGGCTGTGGAATCATTTGCATTTGGGAGTTCTGATCCATTCTGTGCTGTGTGGAGTTCACGCTGGAAGCAAGAGCCCAAGCAAGGAGGAGTGCAGACGGCCTGGAAGCATGAGGTCGATCGCCTTGCGGCTGGACTGACAGCCAGGTGCGAACCAGCACCTAAAACCTCCCAGGTGACTGGAGCCTGTTTTGGACTGTCTTGTTTTTCCTCATGATTTCTTATGTGTGTGAACTAACACCAAGAGACTGTTTATTGTTTATTTTGTGCAAAGTGTGAATAAAACACTGGCTATTGCACTTTCTGGACTCCTTGTTGCCTCTGTACTGCACCCGCACCGCTATCTACCAGAGCGACTCCCCACATTTGGTGTCGGATGCGGGCATGCGCAGTGAGGCTGGCGTGAACGCCGAACTTTGTTTGTTTTGCTGAGCAAAAGTGAATGTCATATGTCAAGCCGGCAAAGTTTCAACACGTGAACCCTGACAAAATGGAGGCAGTTGTAAAAGCTCTCGTGGAGGCCAGTGGCCTGACGATGCGCTAGGTGAAGCGCGAAACGGCCGTCGCCCCCGTCCAGCCACATGATAAGGCGTCCGCCCCCGCTACCTCATCGCCTTCTGTCTTTTGGAGGATTCAATAAAGGTATACTTTTATACAGCTGGTGAGTTCCGCTTCATCTCCTTCTCTCTCATTCATGCTTACAGCAGCGGGAGGCCAACAAGCAGCAGGAAACAAACCAGCTGCTGTTGCAACATGTAATGGCTTTGCAAGCGACTGGAGCCTCTCACCGTGCCCATGATGCCCGGAAAGCGGTCCGTGCGGCGATTCCCAAGATGACCCCCGAGGACGATGCTGAGACCTACCTGGCAGTCTTCGAAAAAGTGGCCGTGAGGGAGAAGCTGCCCCGCGACCAGTGGGCTGAGGTGGTCGCTCCGTTCCTGGCTTCCGGACCCCAGCAGGTGTTTTTCGACTTGGCGGACGACCAAGCGGCCGATTATGACACCATGAAAGGAGAGATCCTGGCCAGGCTGGGGGTGAACGTGCTGGTCCGCGCTCAAAGAGTCCACCAGTGGGACTTTAAAACGACTGAACCTGCTAGGCCGCAGTACTACGATCTGCTGCACAGGCTGCTAAAGTGGCTGCAGCCCGATCTACTGAGTCCCACTGTCATGTTGGATCGCCTGTTGGCGGACGTCTTTTGGAGGGCCCTGCCTTATCCCCTCCAGCACTGGGTCGGCCAGGCGTCTCCGGTAAGTGCCCTGGAGATGGTCGACCTGGTGGAGCGTTACGAGGCCACCAGAAACCTGCAGGGGAGTCCTGCTGGGAAGGGGCAAGTCAAACCCCGGAGGCCTCCACCCCAGTTCCGACGACCGGCGACAGAGAGACCTGCACGGCATGTACCCCCTGCAGATCCGCCTCCCGTGGTGTGCTGGAGGTGTCAGGAGCCAGGCCACATCAGGGCCGACTGTCCGCATCGGGGTGAGCCGATGGAGGTGAATCTACGGGGTCGCCACTCCCTGTATGCACGGAAGCTGTGCGCAACTGGCACCCGTGAGGTGCAGGACAATAACCACCTGTGTCAGGTAGAGGTGGGAGATTCTCTGGCGGTGGCCCTGCTGGACTCCGGGAGTCTAGTCTCCCTGGTAAGGGCTGCCCTGGTACGGCCTGCGGAGTATACCGGCCGTAAAATCGGGGTCCTGTGCATCCACGGAGACTTAAAAGACTACCCCACTGCACTAGTGACTTTGTCCACAGCGGCTGGTAAGTGGACCCACGAGGTGGCTGTCGCTACTAAACTCCCACATGAACT
This sequence comes from Bufotes viridis, assembly GCA_033119425.1. NCBI lineage: Eukaryota > Metazoa > Chordata > Amphibia > Anura > Bufonidae > Bufotes > Bufotes viridis. The sequence continues at coordinate 77,425,857 of CM065593.1, forward strand.
AATAATTGGGAGAGACTTCCCTGGTTTTCCATCACTATGGCCTGAGGTGAAAGTGACTAATAGCCCTGAGACAGGGGTAACCCTAGCAGAGTGGCCTGGTTCCAGTGGGAGGCCAGAGCCCTGGGAGCCCGAGTCCGAAGGGCCTGCGGTAGGGGTATCCACCACTTCTGTGATAGAGGGGCAGACACCCCCACTGAGTGTAATGGTGGGAGACATGGAGGACTTGCCACCAGGGCCTGAGTTGGCAGACCTCCACGTCTCCGGAGATAATTTTGGGACCGCACAACACCGGGACCAAACCCTAACCAGGGCCTGGGAAAGTGTTGTAATGATTGATGGTAAACCCCAGAAACCTGGTGCTGAATTAATGTTCCCACGATTTATTGTTCTTCAGGATATGTTGTATCGGGTGAACCAAATCCGAGGTGAGCCCGTTGAACAGTTGGTGGTGCCCACCGCATATCGCAAGCTTGTTATGGAGCTTGCCCACCAACATGTTCTTGGGGGACACATGGGGTGGCAGAAAACGCAGGACCGTGTACTACAGCGATTTTACTGGCCCGGTTTGTTTAAGGAAGTAGAGGAGTTCTGTAAGTCCTGTCCGACCTGTCAGGTAAATAGCCCCCAGCCGCATTACAGAAGTCCCCTGGTCCCTCTCCCAATAATTGAGGTCCCATTCGAGCGTATTGCCATGGATCTGGTCGGACCCGTACCGAGGTCTGCTAGGGGTCACCAACATATCCTGGTGATTCTGGACTATGCTACTCGATATCCAGAGGCGGTGCCTCTGCGACATACCTCGGCTAAGCTCATTGCCAAAGAGTTAATGGAAATGTTTTCCCGTGTGGGCCTGCCAAAAGAGATTCTGACCGACCAAGGGACCCCTTTTATGTCCGAAGTTATGAGGGAACTGTGTAAATTGTTGCGTATAAAGCAGTTACGGACGTCCATTTACCATCCGCAAACAGACGGTCTTGTCGAGAGGTTTAATCAAACTTTAAAAAATATTTTAAAAAGGGTGGTGTCTAGAGATGGGAAGGACTGGGATCTGCTTCTGCCCTATCTCATGTTTGCAGTGCGAGAGGTGCCCCAGGCCTCTACTGGGTTCTCGCCCTTCGAACTGCTTTATGGCAGACACCCTCGGGGCCTGTTGGATATCGCCAAGGAAGCGTGGGAACAACAGCCTGTCCCCCACAAAAGTGTCATTGAGTATGTCACCCAGATGCAGGAACGGATGGAAAGGGTGTTGCCGCTGGTCCGAGAGCATATGGAGGCAGCGCAACAAGCCCAGAGTAGGGTGTATAATCGTCAGACTCGGGTACGGAACTTCAAACCGGGAGAACGGGTTTTGGTTCTGGTGCCCACCCTTGACAGCAAGTTCCTATCTAGGTGGCAGGGCCCCTATGAGGTGATCGAGAAGGTAGGGGAAGTAAATTACAAAGTACACCAGCCAGGGCGACGCAAGCCGGAGCAGGTGTACCATGTGGATTTACTAAAGCCGTGGAAAGATAGGGACGCGGCCGACGACAACAGCCCCCGGCCAGGGCTTCTAGGTGACAAGGGTCCAGCCCCACAGTTCGAGGCCTGCGAAGTGGTAACCACGGTAAAAATTGCAGACAGCCTGTCTTCCAAACAAGTTCAGGATGTCAGGGAGTTCGTCAGTCGGAACACGGATGTGTTCTCGGACCTCCCTGGCCGCACGTCTCTCATCCAACATGACATCGTCACTGAGCCTCAGGCCAAGATCCGGTTAAAACCATACCGGGTACCCGAGGCTCGGCGACGGGCCATCGCGGAGGAAGTGCAATTAATGTTGAAGCTCGATGTCATTGAGGAATCGAAAAGTGAGTGGGCCAGTCCCATAGTCCTAATACCCAAGCCGGATGGGACGTTGCGGTTCTGCAACGATTTTCGCAAGTTAAATGAAGTGTCCAAGTTCGATGCGTATCCCATGCCCCGGGTAGACGTCCCATATCCCATTTCGATGCGTATCCCATGCCCCGATTGTTGAGAATTTAGGACAAGCCCGGTATTTTTCTGTGCTAGACCTCACTAAAGGGTACTGGCAGGTACCCTTAACGGAGACGGCCAAGGAAAAAACCGCTTTTGTTACCCCGCAGGGCCTGTATCATTACAAGGTGTTACCCTTTGGCCTGCATGGCGCCCCCGCCACCTTCCAAAGGTTAATAAATATTGTGCTGCGACCTCATCGTCGGTACGCCTCGGCCTACTTAGATGATGTAATCATCCACAGCACCGACTGGGAAAGCCATTTGCCCAAAGTGCAGGCGGTAGTAGATGCCCTGAGTAAAGCTGGTCTGACCGCCAATCCAAAGAAGTGTGCGATTGGGTTGGAAGAGACCAAATACCTGGGATATGTTATTGGGCGGGGAGTCATCAAGCCGCAGGTAACTAAAGTAGAAGCCATACATAACTGGCCCCGACCGGTCACTGCCAGGCAGGTAAAGTCCTTCCTGGGAATTGTAGGGTACTACATGCGGTTTGTGCCCCACTTTGCCACAATAGCAGCGCCATTGACAGACCTATTGAAGGGGCGAAGGTCTGGGAAGGTTAGCTGGAGTGAGAAGGCGGAGGAGGCTTTCTCTGCTCTGAAGTCGGTCCTGTGTGGGTCCCCGGTTTTGGTGACGCCCGACTTCAAGAGAGAATTTGTGGTACAGACCGATGCCTCTGAAGTGGGCCTCGGGGCTGTACTCTCAGGAAATCAATGGGGAGGAGCATCCCGTGGTTTTCCTGAGTCGCAAACTCACCCCAGCCGAGACCAGGTACAGTATAGTGGAGAGAGAGTGCCTGGCCATCAAGTGGGCACTAGAGTCTCTCCGCTATTACCTGCTAGGGAGAAAGTTCCGTCTGGTGACCGACCATTCCCCTCTAAAGTGGATGTGCCAGGCGAAAGACAGGAATGCTAGGGTCACCAGGTGGTTCTTGTCGCTGCAGAATTTCAAGTTTTCGGTAGAACACAGGGCAGGCCGCTTGCAGGGTAACGCCGATGCCCTGTCCCGCGTCCACTGCCTCACTTGTGTTCACCCCTCAGGGTTGAACAAAGGGGGGTATGTGGTAAGGTGCAAGGTACCGTGGTCGATGGCAGGTACGTGTCACCGAGGTTCCTGGCCTCGGTGAGGTAAGAGCCGGGTTTTCTTGCGTGTCAGCAGCAGCTAGTGCTGTTTTGACACATTGCTATTTAGTTTGGCTGCAAAGCCAATCCGGGCCGGCTCTTACTGGGAGTAGGCAAAGAGTTGGGTGGGTGCCTACTCCCCACGGTCCAGGCCGGGTTTTCCCGGGCCTTTATAACACAGCCAGCAGCTGGGTGTGTGTGTGGTGATTATCCTGGAGCTGGTGTTAGGCTGTGGAATCATTTGCATTTGGGAGTTCTGATCCATTCTGTGCTGTGTGGAGTTCACGCTGGAAGCAAGAGCCCAAGCAAGGAGGAGTGCAGACGGCCTGGAAGCATGAGGTCGATCGCCTTGCGGCTGGACTGACAGCCAGGTGCGAACCAGCACCTAAAACCTCCCAGGTGACTGGAGCCTGTTTTGGACTGTCTTGTTTTTCCTCATGATTTCTTATGTGTGTGAACTAACACCAAGAGACTGTTTATTGTTTATTTTGTGCAAAGTGTGAATAAAACACTGGTTATTGCACTTTCTGGACTAATGGTTGCCTCTGTACTGCACCCGCACTGCTATCTACCAGAGCGACTCCCCACACAAGTTACATTCCATTCCATTTCGGATGAAAATAATCCAGGGCTGCAACCCTGGATTTGATGGGTTAAAAAGAGGGATTTTTTTTTTTTTTCTATCAACAAGGACACTATGTTTATCTCGTATATATTCTTAGGTGGAGTCTTGTTCTAGGCTTTTAAGATTTGTAAGGGCAAACTGTTCCTGGAAATTGAAATCAGTAAACTCATTAGCAACATTGGGAATCATAATTTTCACATCTAAAGTCTGATCTGTAGGGCCCATATAGAAATGTCTCTTCAATGTCAGTAATCTCTCTCATTTATTAACATCTAACACAGGCATCCTCAAACTGCGGCCCTCCAGCTGTTAAAAAACTACAACTCCCACAATGCCCTGCGCCTGCTGCAGGCTGATACCTGTAGGCTGTTCGGGCATGCTGGGAGTTGTAGTTTTGCAACAGCTGGAGGGCCGCAGTTTTAGGATGCCTGAACTAACAAGTTGCAAACATGTCAAATGCTTTGGAGGTACAAAATGTAACCCTTTGGAAAGGACATCAATGTGTTTCAGCAATAGAGGAAACGAGGACAAGTTTAACACACTTTCCATATCTGATACTAAGTTTAAAGCTTCTTGTTACAGGTAGAATATCTCCTTTTCATTTCTGTATTTTCTGCCTGTCCTCCCTCTCCATTTTTTTTTTTTTTTTTTAGATTTAGATAGATTTTTCGCATTCAGATTACCGTATTTTCGCCCTATGAGACGCACACGCCCATAAGATGCACCTGGGTTTTTGAGGAGGAAAATAAGAAAAAACATATTTTTAACCAAAAGGTGTGCCTTTGTGGTGTTATGGCGGTCTGTGGCTGACACTGTTATGGGGGTCTGTGGATGGCACAGTTATGGGGGATCTGTGGATGGCAATGTTATGGGGGTATCTGTGGATGACACACTGTTATGGGGGACCTGTGGATGACACACTGTTATGTAGGATCTGTGGAAGACACACTGTAATGGGGGATCTGTGGATGATACACTGTTATGGGGTATCTGTGGATGATACACTGTTATGGGGGACCTGTGGATGACACACTGTTATGGGGGATCTGTGGATGACACACTGTTATGGGGGATCTGTGGATGACACACTGTTATGGGGGATCTGTGGATGACACACTGTTATGGGGGATCTGTTGATGACACACTGTTATGGGGTATCTGTGGATGACACTGTTATGGGGGATCTGTGGATGACGCACTGTTATGGAGGATCTGTGTAGGAAACTGTTATGGGGGATCTGTGGATGACACACTGTTATGGGGGGATCTGTGGATGACACACTGTTATGGAGGATATGTGGATGACACTGTTATGGTGGATCTGTGGATGAAACACTTTTAATCTGGGATCTGTGGATGACACACTGTTATGGGAGATCTGTGGATGATAGACTGTTATGGGGGATCTGTGGATGATACACTGTTATGGGGGATCTGTGGATGATACACTGTTATGGGGGATCTGTGGATGACACTGTTATGGGGGATCTGTGAATGGCACTGTTATGGGGGTCTGTGGATGACACTGTTATGGGGGATCTGTGGATGACACTGTTATGGGGGATCTGTGGATGACACACTGTTATGGGGGATCTGTGGATGACAAACTGTTATGGAGGATGTGTGGATGACACACTGTTATGGAGGATGTGTGGATGACACACTGTTATGGAGGATCTGTGGATGACACTGTTATGGAGGATCTGTGGATGATACACTATTATGGGGGATCTGTGAATGACACACTGTTATGGAGGATCTGTGGATGACACACTGTTATGGAGGATCTGTGGATGACGCTGTTATGGAGGTTCTGTGGATGACACACTCTTATGGGGGATCTGTGGATGATACACTATTATGGGGGATCTGTGGATGATGCACTGTTATGGAGGATCTGTGTAGGACACTGTTATGGGGGATCTGTGGATGACACACTGTTATGGACGATCTGTGGATGACACTGTTATGGAGGATCTGTGGATGACACACTTTTAATCTGGGATCTGTGGATGACACACTGTTATGAGGGATCTGTGGATGACACACTGTTATGGGGGATCTGTGGATGACACACTGTTATGGGGGATCTGTGGATGACGCACTGTTATGGAGGATCTGTGGATGACACACTGTTATGGGGGATCTGTGGATGACACTGTTATGGAGGATCTGTGGATGACACTGTTATGGAGGATCTGTGGATGACACTGTTATGGAGGATCTGTGGATGACGCACTGTTATGGAGGATCTGTGGATGACGCACTGTTATGGGGGATCTGTGGATGACGCACTGTTATGGGGGATCTGTGGATGACGCACTGTTATGGGGGATCTGTGGATGACGCACTGTTATGGGGGATCTGTGGATGACACACTGTTATGGGGGATCTGTGGATGACACACTTTTATGAGGGACCGGTGGATGACACACTGTTATGGAGGATCTGTGGATGACACACTTTTATGGGGATCTGTGGATGACATACTGCTATGGGGAAATCTGTGGATGATATACTGTTATGGGGTATCTGTGGATGATACACTGTTATGGGGAACCTGTGGATGACACACTGTTATGGGGGATCTGTGGATGACGCACTGTTATGGAGGATCTGTGTAGGACACTGTTATGGGGAATCTGTGGATGACGCACTGTTATGGGGGAATCTGTGGATGACACACTGTTATGGGGGATCTGTGGATGACGCACTGATATGGAGGATCTGTGGATGATACACTGTTATGGGGGATCTGTGAATGACACACTGTTATGGGGGATCTGTGGATGACACACTGTTATAGAGGATCTGTGTATGACACTGTTATGGGGGATCTGTCAGTGACACTGTTACGGGGGATCTGTGGATGACGCACTGTTATGGAGGATCTGTGGATGACACACTGTTACGAGGGATCTGTGGATGACGCACTGTTACGGGGGATCTGTGGATGACGCACTGTTATGGAGGATCTGTGGATGACACACTGTTATGGAGGATCTGTGGATGACGCTGGTATGGAGGTTCTGTGGATGACACACTGTTATGGGGGATCTGTGGATGATACACTATTATGGGGGATCTGTGGATGATGCACTGTTATGGAGGATCTAAGTAGGACACTGTTATGGGGGATCTGTGGATGAGACAGTTATGGGGGGATCTGTGGATGACACACTGTTATGGAGGATCTGTGGATGACACTGTTATGGGGGATCTGTGGATGATACACTGTTATGGAGGATCTGTGGATAACACTGTTATGGAGGATCTGTGGATGACACACTTTTAATCTGGGATCTGTGGATGACACACTGTTATGGCGGATCTGTGGATGATACACTGTTATGGGGGATCTGTGGATGACAAACTGTTATGGGGGATCTTTGGATGACGCACTGTTATGGAGGATCTGTGGATGACGCACTGTTATGGAGGATCTGTGGATGACACTGTTATGGGGGATCTGTGGATGACATTGTTATGGAGGATCTGTGGATGACACTGTTATGGAGGATCTGTGGATGACACTGTTATGGAGGATCTGTGGATGACGCACTGTTATGGGGGATCTGTGGATGACGCACTGTTATGGGGGATCTGTGGATGACACACTGTTAATGGAGGATCTGTGGATGACACACTTTTATGGGGGACCGGTGGATGACACACTGTTATGGAGATTCTGTGGATGATGCACTGTTATGGGGGATCTGTGGATGACACACTGTTATGGGGGATCTGTGGATGACATACTGCTATGGGGGCATCTGTAGATGATATACTGTTATGGGGTATCTGTGGATGATACACTGTTATGGGGAACCTGTGGATGACACACTGTTATGTAGGATCTGTGGATGACACACTGTTATGGGGGACCTGTGGATGACACACTGTTATGTAGGATCTGTGGATGACACACTGTTTGTAGGATCTGTGGATGACACACTGTTAAGGGGGGTATGTGGATGACGCACTGTTATGGAGAATCTGTGTAGGAAACTGTTATGGGGGGATCTGTGGATGACACACTGTTATGGGGGGATCTGTGGATGACACACTGTTATGGGGGGATCTGTGGATGACACACTGTTATGGAGGATCTGTGGATGACACTGTTATGGAGGATCTGTGGATGACACACTTTTAATCTGGGATCTGTGGATGACACACTGTTATGGGGGATCTGTGGATGATACACTGTTATGGGGGATCTGTGAATGACACACTGTTATGGGGGATCTGTGGATGACACACTGTTATGGAGGATCTGTGTATGACACTGTTATGGGGGATCTGTCAGTGACACTGTTACGGGGGATCTGTGGATGACGCACTGTTATGAAGGATCTGTGGATGACACACTGTTATGGGGGATCTGTGGATGACACACTGTTATGGAGGATCTGTGGATGACACACTGTTATGGAGGATCTGTGGATGACACACTGTTATGGAGGATCTGTGGATGACGCTGTTATGGAGGTTCTGTGGATGACACACTGTTATGGGGGATCTGTGGATGATACACTATTATGGGGGATCTGTTGATGATGCACTGTTATGGAGGATCTAAGTAGGACACTGTTATGGGGGATCTGTGGATGAGACAGTTATGGGGGGATCTGTGGATGACACACTGTTATGAAGGATCTGTGGATGACACTGTTATGGGGGATCTGTGGATGATACACTGTTATGGGGGATCTGTGGATGACAAACTGTTATGGGGGATCTGTGGATGACGCACTGTTATGGAGGATCTGTGGATGACACACTGTTATGGAGGATCTGTGGATGACACTGTTATGGAGGATCAGTGGATGACACTGTTATGGAGGATCTGTGGATGACGCACTGTTATGGAGGATCTGTGGATGACGCACTGTTATGGAGGATCTGTGGATGACGCACTGTTATGGGGGATCTGTGGATGACGCACTGTTATGGGGGATCTGTGGATGACACACTGTTATGGGGGATCTGTGGATGACACACTTTTATGAGGGACCGGTGGATGACACACTGTTATGGAGGATCTGTGGATGACACACTTTTATGGGGATCTGTGGATGACATACTGCTATGGGGAAATCTGTGGATGATATACTGTTATGGGGAACCTGTGGATGACACACTGTTATGGGGAACCTGTGGATGACACACTCTTATGGGGGATCTGTGGATGACGCACTGTTATGGAGGATCTGTGTAGGACACTGTTATGGGGGATCTGTGGATGACACACTGTTATGGGGGAATCTGTGGATGACACACTGTTATGGGGGATCTGTGGATGACACACTGTTATGGGGGAATCTGTGGATGATACACTGTTATGGGGAATCTGTGGATGACACACTGTTATGGGGGATCTGTGGATGACACACTGTTATGGAGGATCTGTGGATGACACACTGTTACGGGGGATCTGTGGATGACACACTGTTACGGGGGATCTGTGGATGACGCACTGTTATGGAGGATCTGTGGATGACACACTGTTATGGAGGATCTGTGGATGACGCTGTTATGGAGGTTCTGTGGATGACACACTGTTATGGGGGATCTGTGGATGATACACTATTATGGGGGATCTGTGGATGATGCACTGTTATGGAGGATCTAAGTAGGACACTGTTATGGGGGATCTGTGGATGACACACTGTTATGGAGGATCTGTGGATGACACTGTTATGGGGGATCTGTGGATGATACACTGTTATGGAGGATCTGTGGATAACACTGTTATGGAGGATCTGTGGATGACACACTTTTAATCTGGGATCTGTGGATGACACACTGTTATGGCGGATCTGTGGATGATACACTGTTATGGGGGATCTGTGGATGACAAACTGTTATGGGGGATCTGTGGATGACACTGTTATGGAGGATCTGTGGATGACATTGTTATGGAGGATCTGTGGATGACACTGTTATGGAGGATCTGTGGATGACGCACTGTTATGGGGGATCTGTGGATGACGCACTGTTATGGGGGATCTGTGGATGACACACTGTTATGGGGGATCTGTGGATGACACACTTTTATGAGGGACCGGTGGATGACACACTGTTATGGAGGATCTGTGGATGACACACTTTTATGGGGATCTGTGGATGACATACTGCTATGGGGGCATCTGTGGATGATATACTGTTATGGGGTATCTGTGGATGATAAACTGTTATGGGGAACCTGTGGATGACACACTGTTATGGAGGATCTGTGGATGACACTGTTATGGAGGATCTGTGGATGACACACTTTTAATCTGGGATCTGTGGATGACACACTGTTATGGGGGTTCTGTGGATGACACACTGTTATGGGGGATCTGTATATGACACACTGTTATGGGGGATCTGTGGATGACACTGTTATGGGGGATCTGTGGATGACACACTGTTATGGAGGATCTGTGGATAACACTATTAAGGAGGATCTGTGGATGACACACTTTTAATCTGGGATCTGTGGATGACACACTGTTATGGGGGATCTGAGGATGATACACTGTTATGGGGGATCTGTGGATGACAAACTGTTATGGGGGATCTGTGGATGACGCACTGTTATGGAAGATCTGTGGATGAAACACTGTTATGGAGGATCTGTGGATGACACTGTTATGGAGGATCTGTGGATGACACTGTTATGGAGGATCTGTGGATGACACTGTTATGGAGGATCTGTGGATGACGCACTGTTATGGAGGATCTGTGGATGACGCACTGTTATGGAGGATCTGTGGATGACACTGTTATGGAGGATCTGTGGATGACACACTGTTATGGGGGATATGTGGATGACACACTTTTATGAGGGACCGGTGGATGACACACTGTTAGGGAGGATCTGTGGATGACACACTTTTATGGGGATCTGTGGATGACATACTGCTATGGGGGCATCTGTGGATAATATACTGTTATGGGGAACCTGTGGATGACACACTGTTATGTAGGATCAGTAGATGACACACTGTTATGGGGGATCTGTGGATGACGCACTGTTATGGAGGATCTGTGTAGGACACTGTTATGGAGGATCTGTGGATAACACACTGTTATGGGGGATATGTGGATGACTCACTGTTATGGAGGATCTGTGGATAACACACTGTTATGGAGGATCTGTGGATGACGCTGTTATGGAGGTTCTGTGGATGACACACTGTTATGGGGGATCTGTGGATGATACACTATTATGGGGGATCTGTGGATGATGCACTGTTATGGAGGATCTGTGTAGGACACTATTATGGGGGATCTGTGGATGAGACAGTAATGGGGGGATCTGTGGATGACACACTGTTATGGAGGATCTGTGGATGACATACTGTTAAGGGGGTTCTGTGGATGATACACTGTTATGGGGGATCTGTAGATGACACACTGTTATGGGGGATCTGTGGATGACACTGTTATGGGGGATCTGTGGATGACACTGTTATGGGGGATCTGTGGATGACACACTGTTATGGAGGATCTGTGGATAACACTATTAAGGAGGATCTGTGGATGACACACTTTTAATCTGGGATCTGTGGATGACACACTGTTATGGGGGATCTGAGGATGATACACTGTTATGGGGGATCTGTGGATGACAAACTGTTATGGGGGATCTGTGGATGACGCACTGTTATGGAAGATCTGTGGATGAAACACTGTTATGGAGGATCTGTGGATGACACTGTTATGGGGGATCTGTGGATGACACTGTTATGGAGGATCTGTGGATGACACTGTTATGGAGGATCTGTGGATGACGCACTGTTATGGGGGATCTGTGGATGACGCACTGTTATGGGGGATCTGTGGATGACACACTGTTATGGGGGATCTGTGGATGACACACTTTTATGAGGGACCGGTGGATGACACACTGTTAGGAAGGATCTGTGGATGACACACTTTTATGCGGATCTGTGGATGACATACTGTTATGTAGGATCTGTAGATGACACACTGTTATGGGGGATCTGTGGATGACGCACTGTTATGGAGGATCTGTGTAGGACACTGTTATGGAGGATCTGTGGATGACACACTGTTATGGAGGATCTGTGGATGACACACTGTTATGGAGGATCTGTGGATGACGCTGTTATGGAGGTTCTGTGGATGACACACTGTTATGGGGGATCTGTGGATGATACACTATTATGGGGGATCTGTGGATGATGCACTGTTATGGAGGATCTGTGTAGGACACTATTATGGGGGATCTGTGGATGAGACAGTAATGGGGGGATCTGTGGATGACACACTGTTATGGAGGATCTGTGGATGACATACTGTTATGGGGGATCTGTGGATGATACACTGTTATGGGGGATCTGTGGATGATACACTGTTATGGGGGATCTGTGGATGACACACTGTTATGGGGGATCTGTGGATGACGCACTGTTATGTAGGATCTGTGGATGACACACTGTTATGGAGGATCTGTGGATGACACTGTTATGGGGGATCTGTGGATGACACTGTTATGGAGGATCTGTGGATGACACTGTTATGGAGGATCTGTGGATGACACTGTTATGGAGGATCTGTGGATGACACTGTTATGGAGGATCTGTGGATGACGCTGTTATGGAGGATCTGTGGATGACACTGTTATGGAGGATCTGTGGATAACGCACTGTTATGGAGGATCTGTGGATGACACACTGTTATGGGGGATCTGTGGATGACACACTTTTATGAGGGACCGGTGGATGACACACTGTTATGGAAGATCTGTGGATGACACACTTTTATGGGGATCTGTGGATGACATACTGCTATGGGGGCATCTGTGGATGATATACTGTTATGGGGTATCTGTGGATGATACACTGTTATGGGGAATCTGTGGATGACACACTGTTATGTAGGATCTGTAGATGACACACTGTTATGGGGGATCTGTGGATGACGCACTGTTATGGAGGATCTGTGTAGGACACTGCTATGGGGGATCTGTGGATGGCACACTGTTATGGGGGGATCTGTGGATGAAACACTGTTATGGAGGATCTGTGTAGGACACTGTTATTGGGGATCTGTGGATGACACACTGTTACGGAGGATGTGTGGATGACACTGTTATGGAGGATCTGTGGATGACACACTTTTAATCTGGGATCTGTGGATGACGCACTATTATGGGGGATCTGTGGATGATATACTGTTATGGGGGATCTGTGGATGACACACTGTTATGGAGGATCGATGGATGACACACTGTTATGGGGGATCTGTGGATGACACACTGTTATGGAGGATCTGTGGATGAAACTGTTATGGGGGATCTGTCGGTGACACTGTTATGGGGGATCTGTGGATGACGCACTGTTATGGGGGATCTGTGGATGACACACTTTTAATCTGGGATCTGTGGATGACACACTGTTATAGGGGATATGTGAATGACCCACTGTTATGGGGGATCTGTGGATGACACACTGTTATGGGGGATCTGTGGATGATACACTGTTATGGGGGATCTGTGGATGATACACTGTTATGGGGGATCTGTGGATGACACACTGTTATGGTGGATCTGTGGATGACACACTGTTATAGAGGATCTGTGGATGACAAACTGTTATAGAGGATCTGTGGATGACACACTGTTATGGGGGATCTGTGGATGACACACTGTTATGGAGGATCTGTGGATGACACACTGTTATGGAGGATCTGTGGATGACACTGTTATGGAGGATCTGTGGATGACGCACTGTTATGGGGAATCTGTCGTTGACACTGTTTCGGGGGATCTGTGGATGACACACTGTTATGGGGGATCTGTGGATGACACACTGTTATGGGGGGATCTGTGAATGACACTGTTATGGGGGATATGTGGATGACACACTGTTATGGAGGATCTGTGGATGACACACTGTTATGGAGGATCTGTGGATGACGCTGTTATGGAGGTTCTGTGGATGACATACTGTTATGGGGGATCTGTGGATGATACACTATTATGGGGGATCTGTGGATGATGCACTGTTATGGAGGAACTGTGGATGACACTGTTATGGGGGATCTGTCAGTGACACTTTTACGGGGGATCTGTGGATGACGCACTGTTATGGGGGATCTGTGGATGACGCACTGTTATGGAGGATCTGTGTAGACACACTGTTATGGGGGATCTGTGGATGACACACTGTTATGGATGATCTGTGGATGACACTGTTATGGAGGATCTGTGGATGACACACTTTTAATCTGGGATCTGTGAATGACACACTGTTATGGGGGATCTGTGGATGATACACTGTTATGGGGGATCTGTAGATGACACACTGTTATGGGGGATCTGTGGATGACACACTGTTATGGAGGATCTTTGTATGACACACTGTTATGGGTGATCTGTGGATGACACACTGTTATTGGAGGATCTGTGGATGACACTGTTATGGGGGATCTGTGGATGACGCACTGTTACGGGGGATCTGTGGATGACACACTGTTATGGGGGATCTGTGGATGACACACTGTTATCTGGGATCTGTGGATGACACACTGTTATAGGGGATCTGTGGATGACACACTGTTATGGAGGATCTGTGGATGACACACTGTTTTGGAGGATCTGTGGATGACGCTGTTATGGAGGGTCTGTGGATGACACACTGTTATGGGGGATCTGTGGATGATACACTATTATGGGGGATCTGTGGATGACACTGTTATGGAGGATCTGTGGATGATACACTTTTAATCTGGGATCTGTGGATGACACACTGTTATGGAGGATCTGTGGATGACACTGTTATGGGGGATCTGTGGATGACACTGTTATGGGGTATCTGTGGATGACACTGTTATGGAGGATCTGTGGATGACGCACTGTTATGGGGGATCTGTGGATGACACACTGTTATGGGGGATCTGTGGATGACACACTGTTATGGAGGATCTGTGGATGACGCACTGTTATGGAGGATCTGTGGATGACGCACTGTTATGGAGGATCTGTGGATGACGCACTGTTATGGGGGATCTGTGGATGACACTGTTATGGAGGATCTGTGGATGACACTGTTATGGAGGATCTGTGAATGACACACTTTTAATCTGGGATCTGTGGATGACACACTGTTATGGAGGATCTGTGGATGACACTGTTATGGGGGTTCTGTGGATGACACTGTTATGGAGGATCTGTGGATGACACACTGTTACGGAGGATCTGTGGATGACACTGTTATGGAGGATCTGTGAATGACGCACTGTTATGGAGGATCTGTGGATGACGCACTGTTATGGGGGATCTGTGGATGACACACTGTTATGGGGGATCTGTGGATGACACACTTTTATGGGGGACCGGTGGATGACACACTGTTATGGAGGATCTGTGGATGACACACTTTTATGGGGATCTGTGGATGACCTACTGCTAAGGGGGCATCTAAGGATGATATACTGTTATGGGGTATCTGTGGATGACACTGTTATGGGGGATCTGTGGATGACACTGTTATGGGGGATCTGTGGATGACACTGTTATGGGGGATCTGTGAATGACACTGTTATGGGGGACCTGTGGATATACACACTGTTATGGGGGATCTGTGGAGGACACTGTTATGGGGGATCTGTGGATAACACACTGTTATGGGGGATCTGTGGATGACACACTGTTATTGGGGATCTGTGGATGACACACTTTTATGGGGATCTGTGGATGACATACTGCTATGGGGGCATCTTTGGATGATATACTGTTATGGGGGATCTGTGGATGACGTACTGCTGTGGAGGATCTGTGGATTACACACTTTTATGGAGATCTGTGGATGACACATATATAGCATCTTATGCTATGTGTCATCTACAGATCCCCCCCCCCCCCCATAACAGTGTCCCTGTGTAGTCAATAACCCACAATACAGGGGATGGGGGCCGGCATCTGGTGTTGTAATGGCAGCAGGGCCCGGTGCAGTCACTGTATTTATTACACCAGGCCCCGCTCACTGTAGAAATCATATCTAAGTGTAGGCATTGTTTAACTATATAAATCATCTTCAGTCCAGCAGCCTGTAGTACACTAGTTACTTCCCTATCAAGAAGGAGGCCAAGTGAGCGGCTTCAGCATAACTCACTACGTCACGCGCGTGCTACATTTATAAAGTGGGACGAGCAGGCGCGCAATGTAGTGAGTTACACTGCAGCCGCCCGCCCACCCGCCAGGCCTCCTGCCTGCTACGAAGTTACTAGTAAGTACTACAGGCTGCTGGATTGAAGATGATTTCTATAATTAAACAATGTCTACACTTAGTTGTGATTACTACAGTGAGTGGGGCCCGGTGTAATAGAATACAGTGACTGCATCGGGCCCCGCTGGCATTACAAAACCAGATGCCCGCACCCAGCCCCTCCTCACTGATACCCCCACTGGCCGCGCTGTGCAGCATCACAGCGGCGGTGTATCAGTGTAAGGCTACATGCACACGACCGTTGCCTGCCTCCGCGTCCGCTCCTCCTGGAAATTTTGCGGCCGTCAAAAAAAACGGATGACGGACCGTTTTTTTTGACGGATCCGATTTTTATGGCAGATCCATTGTAAAAATGCCTATCCTTGTCCGCAAACGTGAAAAAAATAGGACATGCACTATTTTTTTGACGGAATGAAAACACTGATCACGGATGCGGAACAAAAACAGTTGACCATTCGCATTTTTTGACGGACCCATTGAAATGAATGAGGAAGCATCCTATCCGTGAAAAAAAATGGAACGGACGCGTAAACAAACAACGGTCGTGTGCATGAGGCCTAAACTGCAGCATTTGCCCCAGAAGACACACTGCCATTTCCCCCCCACCTTTGGGAGGAAAAAAGTGTGTTTTATAGGGCAAAAAATACGGTATTCCCATTGCCACAATGTCTTGTTGTTATGTACTAACATATGACTAATCCTCATAGTCCGAATTCTGTATAACTAAACGTTGCTTATGAATGTGAATGGCATCTGACGGTTTTATGATTATTTCATCTCAGGATGGACTTGGGTGCATGTCCATGGTAAATTAGCTTTTTTTAGTAATAATTCTAGCTAAAATATGCTGAATTCTATCATTTACTTGTGTAGAAATCTGATTCTCCTTATATTTTTTTAGTTTCAAAAACATCTCCTTTTTAGCAAATACGTCAGCCGTTCAGCAAGAGCTGTATTATTAGGAGTATCTCTCCTCTATTTATTCAACTACATTCCCCTTTGCTAGCTTGAAATTTCCTAATCCTGGGTCCCTCACTGACTCTCCCTGAATCCTAAAAAACATTCACACATACATCGGATCCTGCATCCCAACATGTTTTGTCATTATATCGGCGTCTTCAGGGGATGGAAATTGCTGAACGGCTGAAGAATTAGCAGCAAACAGATAGCACACACTCTGAACACTACAAAACGCAGCTGGCATATACTCTGTATTTGCTAAAAAGGAGATTTTTTTGAAGGGGAATTACCCTTAAAAAAAGTATGTGTTAGTGGCTAGGTAGCCAAATATTACTTTCATATATAAATTCCTCCTGACCTCCCTGAGGAATTTAAACGTATTGTCTGTTGTTCCAATCTTTGTATTAAAGAGGTATTTTAATATTTTCTCAATAAAGATAGAATGAAAACACATTTATAGGTCAATGGACCAATAACATTTGAAGCTATGGCTTAAACGTAGCACTCTCCTGAGGGGTTTAGCTTTAATCTGTATCACAAATACCACCATCACCAGAAAAATTTTAAAAAATATGGCTTTCAGAAAATGGCGACACAAACATGTTTTTTTCATATATGCTTTTATGTGTATTGTGTAAAATTGAACAAAAATAAAAAAACATAGACATATTAGACGGGTATCACTGTGTTCGTAATAACCTGCTCTATTAAAATATCCCTGTCCCAAAATATGACCTGCCCATCCGATGAACACCGTAAAAAAAAAAAAACTATGTCAGAACAGCCATTTTTTGGTCACATTGCCTCAGAAAATGCATAATATCGAGTGATCAAAAAGTAATTAAGTACTTGATGAAAAACAGAGCCAGAATTCTGACACATTTTGATTAGCTTACAGTTACACCTCTTAACCCGTTCACTACTAGAGCCATACGTGTAGGGTCTTCGCACAAGGAGCAGGTGCCATAGGAGTTGGGTCTCTGCTGTTTTAATGTCTGCAACTGGCAGTAATTACAGCCTTTAGATGCCGTGTTCAAGTGTGATCACGGCATCTAAATACCAAAAAACCCGGAAGCCTGCGCTACCAGGTGAAGACCAGCATACTGGCATCCCGCTACAGTCATTAATTCTAATACGCTGAGTCTCTCTGAAGAGACCCAGTGTATTAGAGCTGCAGTACCAGACCAGCAGGTGGTAGGCCAACATGGGAGATCAGCAATTAGACATGTTACTGTACGCCTATGTGAGTATAGTAACAATCTTAAAAAAAAAAGAAACTAGTGGACATTTTAGCCTCCTAGAGGGGCTTCAAAAAATGTAAAAAAGTTTAACAAAAATCCCCCCCCCCCCTTTTCTTTAGAATACAAAAATAAATACATAAATGATAAAAAAAAAAATTGAAAATCCTGGGCATCGCCACATCTGAAAATGCCCATACTATTGAATTATAAAAATATTTTTCCAATGTGGTGTATAGCGTAACGAAAAAAAGGATCAAAATGGCCAATTCGACATTCTTCTCTTCTCTTACCCCTCCAATTTTGAATAAAATGTAATCAAAAAATGAACCCCTACACATCTCAGTAGACATAAATATAGAAAAATGATGGGGGTCAGATTATGGTAATGTTAAAAAAAAAATATAAGTTTCAATTTATTTTTTCAGTATTTAAACATATAAAACCTATACATGTGTGGTATCGCTGCAATTGTACTGACCTAGAGAATTAAAGGCACATGTCAGTTCTGCCACAATCAGAATGCCGTAGGGACAAAACCTGTAAAACTGTGGAGGAGTGCCACTTGTCTTCCAAAAAACACTCCCCTATGTGGATATGTTAACGGAAAAATAAAAAAGTTATGTCTCCAGGGAAGGCAGGGAAAAAAATTGAAAACACCTCCGGTATCCTAAGTGCTAATGATATATACGGTAACATGATTCTATATTTTTCAGACTGGCAGACTTTCAAATCAAATCTATAATTTCTACCATTTCCATAATAATTTTCACTGTTCTACAGTTTTCAACACTGTTCTATAGCTTTTTTTTTTATTCACATAACCATATGGCACCATTTACTGTGGCATACAATGTAGTGGGAAACAGGAAAACAATTCAAATAAGGTGGAATTGGGGAAAAAATTAAACTCTGCAACAGTTTTATAGGTTTCATTTTTGCAATGTTCCCTGTGCAGTAAAACTGACCTGTTCCCTTCATTCTCCAGGTCAGTACAATTATGGTGATAGTGAATAGTTAAAAAAAAATTTTGGTTAATACCTAAACCCTGTACCCTGAGACGCTTCCTGAGTAGTGTTGAGCGAACAGTTCGAGCATAGTTCGGGTCCGTACCGAATTTTGGGGTGTTCGTGACACGGACCCGAACCCGAACTTTTTCGTAAAAGTTCGGGTTCGGGTTCGTCGTTCGGCATGTATTTTGGCGCATTTTGAAAGGCTGCAAAGCAGCCAATCAACATGCATCATACTACTTGCCCTAAGGTGCCATCGCAGCCATGCCTACTATTGGCAAGGCTGTGATTGGCCAAGTGCAGCATGTGACTCAGCCTCTTTATAAGCTTGTGCGCACGTCGGGACGTGCTCACTCCCGATGTGAATAGAACAGGGATAGACGCAGCTGATGCTAGGGCGAGAATAGGCAGGGATAATTGAATAACTGGAAGCAAATTTCTCTCCTCCACCTGTGATTCATCTGAACAACTGCAGCTGAGCTGCTTTTTGATAGGGATTGGCTATTTTTAGAGTGGCCAGAGTGATTTTTCCATCCACATGTACCTGGGCTGACCGCCGGCCGCCATTTTGCGACTTGTAGTGCTGCAGCAGAAGCTGCCACAGTGTGCATTCCAAAGCTCCAAACAAGTCAGACATCTACACCTGGGATTCAGACCAATAGCGATTTAGCAGCACAGTCCAAGGCTATTTTTTTAAAGGTTGTGCAGACCATTTTGTGGCACATGTTACTGGGCTGATAGGCGGCGGCCATCTTGGGACTAGTGCTGCAGCACAATCTCTCCCAACGTCCATTAATCACTTGTAATAGTGGTCTGTGCCATAGAAATCCTACATCAGGGACTTGGGTGTGCTTGTGTCACCCCTACTAATACCAGTCCACCTGTAATCCATACAGTCAAAAGCTGAAAGTATTCCAGTGAGGGAATTTTTTTATTTAAAAAAGGCCAAGTTAGTTTATCTGGCGTTCAATATACTAGATACAGTTAGGCCTGCGTTTCATACATCTGGAATTAGCAAACTAATGTGCTGGGGTTGGGAAAACATATATGTACCCATACTAGAATCTGTCAAAGAAAGCGGTACTCACATATAACAGTCATTCCATCTGTAATCCATACAGTCAAAAGACTGAAAGTATTCCAGTGAGGGAATTTTTTTATTTAAAAAGGCCAAGTTAGTTTATCTGGCGTTCAATATACTAGATACAGTTAGGCCTGCGTTTCATACATCTGGAATTAGCAAACTAATGTGCTGGGGTTGGGAAAACATATATGTACCCATACTAGAATCTGTCAAAGAAAGCGGTACTCACATATAACAGTCATTCCATCTGTAATCCATACAGTCAAAAGACTGAAAGTATTCCAGTGAGGGAATTTTTTTATTTAAAAAGGCCAAGTTAGTTTATCTGGCGTTCAATATACTAGATACAGTTAGGCCTGCGTTTCATACATCTGGAATTAGCAAACTAATGTGCTGGGGTTGGGAAAACATATATGTACCCATACTAGAATCTGTCAAAGAAAGCGGTACTCACATATAACAGTCATTCCATCTGTAATCCATACAGTCAAAAGACTGAAAGTATTCCAGTGAGGGATTTTGCTTATAAAAATAATATATTTCATTGTGGTGCGAGTTGAATCGCAACAATGAAGAAAAATACTATTAAGGGACGAGGACGCGGTCGTGGTGGTGTCCGTGGAGCCTCTGTTGCTGGTAGAGGACGTGGCCGTTCGGCTAGGCGCACACAGTAGGGAACGAACTCCCTCAACTAGCCGGCAGAATGTACCGCAATATCTCGTGGGGCCCAATGCCGCTCTTAGGATGGTAAGGCCTGAGCAGGTACAGGCATTAATCGATTGGGTGGCCGACAGTGCTTCCAGCACGTTCACCACATGGTCTTCCACCCAGTCTTCTGCGGAAAGCGCACAGGTGGCACCTGAAAACCAAGCCCATCAGTCTGTCACATCACCCCCAAGCATATCAGGGAAACGGTCTGAGCCACAAGTTATGCAGCAGTCTCTTCTTCTGTTTGAAGACTCTGCTTCCAGGGTTTCCCAGGGGCGTCCACCTAGCCCTTCCCCAGTGGAGGAAGACATACCATGCACTGGCGCACAACCACTTATGTCTCCAGATGAAGAGGACATGGGAATACCACCACAGCAGAGTCACCGACTCTCTGATGATGACGAAACACAGGTGCCCACTGCCGCGTCTTTTGCAGTGTGCAGACTGAACAGGAGGAGGTCAGGGAGGGAGACTGGGTGGAAGACGATGCAGAGGGACGATGAGGTCTTAGACCCCACATGGACTGAAGGTCGTGGCGATGACTTTCACAGTTCAGAGGAAGAGGTAGTGGTGAGACCGAGACAACAGCGAAGCCAAAGAGGGAGCAGGGGGCCAAAGCAGACGAGCCGCCGCCCCCAGAGTTCGCCTGCTACTGGACATCGCCAACAGGGACCCAGCCCCACAAAGGCAGCTTCAAAGAGTTCCCTGGCATGGCACTTCTTTAAACAATGTCCTACCGACAAGACCCGAGTGACTTGCACGCTCTGCCATCAGAGCCTGAGGCGAGGCATTAACGTTCTGAACCTCAGCACAACCTGCATGACCAGGCATCTACATGCAAAGCATGAACTGCAGTGGGGTACACACCTTAAAAACCAGGCACTCGCTGAGGCTCCCCCTGCTCCCTCTACCGCTGCTGCCTCGGCTTCCGCCTCGAGAGGAATGTTGCCACCTGCCGAGCAGCAAACAGAGGATGTGCCACCGACACCACCACCACCGCCACCGTCAACTAGCGTCTCCACTATATCACACAGCAGCGTTCAGCTCTCAATATCTCAAACCTTAGAGAGGAAGCGCAAATTCCCCCCGAGTCACCCTCGAGCCCTTGGCCTGAACGCCAGCATTTCTAAACTGCTGGCCTTTGAAATGCTGTCATTCCGGCTGGTGGACACAGACAGCTTCAAACAGCTGATGGCCATGGCTGTCCCGCAGTATGTGGTTCCCAGCCGCCACTACTTCTCCAAGACAGCCGTGCCTTCCCTGCACATGCAAGTGTCCGATAAAATCAAGTGTGCACTGCGCAACGCCATTTGTGGCAAGGTCCACCTAACCACAGATACGTGGACCAGTAAGCACGGCCAGGGACGCTATATCTCACTAACTGCACACTGGATGAATGTAGTGGCGGCTGGGCCCCGGCGGACAGTTCCTTGGCGCACGTCCTTCCGCCCCCTAGGATCGCAGGGCATCATTCTCTGCCTCCTGTAGCCTCCTCCTCCTACTCGGCTTCCTCCTCCACTGCTTCCACCAGCTCATCCGGTCAGCCACACACCTTCACCACCAACTTCAGCACAGCCCGGGGTAAACGTCAGCAGGCCATTCTGAAACTCATATGTTTGGGGACAGGCCCCACAGCGCAAAGGAGTTGTGGCGGGGTATTGAACAACAGACCGACGAGTGGTTTCTGCCGGTGGGCCTCAAGCCAGGCCTGGTGGTATGCGATAATGGGCGAAATCTCGTGGCAGCTCTGGGACTAGCCGGTTTGGCGCACATCCCTTGCCTGGCGCATGTGCTGAACTTGGTGGTGCAGAGGTTCATTCACCACTACCCCAACATGTCAGAGCTGCTGCATAAAGTGCGGGCCGTCTGTGCGCGCTTCCGCCGTTCACATCCTGCCGCTGCTCGCCTGTCTGCGCTACAGCGGAACTTCGGCCTTCCCGCTCACCGCCTCATATGCGACGTGCCCACCCGGTGGAACTCCACCTTGCACATGCTGGAGAGACTGTGCGAGCAGCAGCAGGCCATAGTGGAGTTTCAGCTGCAGCACGCTCGCGTCAGTCGTACTGCCGAACAGCACCACTTCACCACCAATGATTGGGCCTCCATGCGAGACCTGTGTGCCCTGCTGCGCTGTTTCAGTACTCCACCAACATGGCCAGTGGCGATGACACTGTTATCAGCGTTACAATACCACTTCTATGTCTCCTTGAGAAAACACTTAGGGCAATGATGTTAGAGGAGGTGGCCCAGGTGGAGGAGGAGGAGGAGGAGGATGAGGGCTCGTTTCTAACACTTTCGGGCCAGTCTGTTCGAATTGGCTCAGAGGGAGGTTTGTTTAAGCAGCAGAGGACAGGTTCACAGAGTCGCCAGCCAAGGCACTGTACTGGAGGACGAGGAGGATGAGGAGGAGGAGGTGGAGGGGGACGAGGATGACGCAAGTTCACAGCGGGGTGGCAGCCCAGGCCCATCACTGGTGCGTGGCTGGGGGATACGGTGGACGATGACGATACGCCTCCCACAGAGGACAGCTTGTCCTTACCCATGGGTAGCCTGGCCCACATGAGCGAATATATGCTCCAATGCCTGCGCAACGACAGCAGAGTTGCCCACGTTTTAACGTGTGCAGACTACTGGGTGGCCACCCTGCTGGATCCCGGTATAAAGACAATGTGCCCACTTTAATTCCTGAACTGGAGCGCGACCGTAAGATGCGCGAGTACAAGCGCTACGCTGATAGAGCGCTCTTGAGAGCATTCCCACATGTCACAGGGGAACAGGTGGAAGGTGAAGGCAGAGGAGTGGCAAGAGGTCGCCAACGCAGCTGTGTCACGGCCAGCTCATCTGAGGGCAGGGTTAGCATGGCAGAAATGTGGAAAAGTTTTGTCTCCACGCCACAGCTATCTGCACCGACACCTGATACGGAACGTGTTAGCAGGAGGCAGCATTTCACTAACATGGTTGAACAGTATGTCTGCACACCCTCCACATCCTGACGGATGGTTCGGCCCCATTCAACTACTGGGTTTCGAAATTGTCCACGTGGCCAGAGTTAGCATGTTATGCCTTGGAGGTGCTTTCCTGCCCGGCGGCCAGCGTTTTATCTGAACGCGTATTCAGCACGGCAGGGGCGTCATTACTGACAAGCGCAGCCGCCTGTCCACAGCCAACGTGGACAAGCTGACCTTCATAAAGATGAACCAGGCATGGATCCCACAGGACCTGTCCCTCCCTTGTGCAGAGTAGTCCTTATTAACTGCCTAAAACATGTCTTGTTGTGCTACGGGCCACTTCTTTATTGGATACAAATTTTATGAAACCCACAGTTGAATGAAACTCTTCTCTGTCTGGGCGCCGGGGCCTAACCAGATGAAAGTGGCCGGTTAAACTAACGGGTGACATGAAGCCATAACCTCTGCCATGCTACCTCTGTCTTCTGTCTGGGTGCTGAGGCCTAAGTCAAATAAAGCGGTCTTCTGCTGTGCTGGGGGATATGAAGCTGATCTCTGACCTCTCTCCTCTGTCTGGGTCCAAAGGCCTAAATCACTGAAAGAGGCCTTCTCCTGTGGTGTGTGATATGATGCCAGAATATGTGCTGTGGGGCCACTCTCCTCTTCCTGGGTGCAGGGGTCAAATAAACTAAATTGTGGCCTACTCCTGTGGTGGTTGATATGATGCCAGATTCTCTGATGTGGAACCTCTCTCCTCTGTTTGGGTGAAGGGGTCAAAGTAACTCAATGGTGGCTTCTCCTGTGGTGGTTAGTATGATGCCAGAATATGTGCTGTGGGGCCTCTCTCCTCTTCCTGGGTGCAGGGGTCAAAGTAACTCAATGGTGGCTTCTCCTGTGGTGGCTGATATGATGCCAGAATATGTGCTGTGGGCCTCTCTCCTCTTCCTGGGTGCAGGGGTCAAAGTAACTCAATGGTGGCTTCTCCTGTGGTGGCTGATATGATGCCAGAATATGTGCTGTGGGCCTCTCTCCTCTTCCTGGGTGCAGGGGTCAAAGTAACTCAATGGTGGCTTCTCCTGTGGTGGTTAGTATGATGCCAGAATATGTGCTGTGGGGCCTCTCTCCTCTTCCTGGGTGCAGGGGTCAAAGTAACTCAATGGTGGCTTCTCCTGTGGTGGCTGATATGATGCCAGAATATGTGCTGTGGTGCCTCTCTCCTCTTCCTGGGTGCAGGGGTCAAAGTAACTAAATGGTGGCTTCTCCTGTGGTGGTTGATATGATGCCTGATTCTCTGCTGTGAAACCTCTCTCCTCCATCTGGGTGTAGGGGTCAAAGTCTTTCAAAGTCGCCTTCTCCTGTGCTGATTGATATAAAGCTGATGGTTGTGCCATCTGACATGGTTGCCAGGGTCTGATTCAATGGGGCCTACTCCTGTGGTGGGTGATCTAAATGCCTGATTCTCTGCTGTGAAACCTCTCTCCTCCGTCTGGGTGTAGGGGTCAAAGTCTTTCAAAGTCGCCTTCTCCTGTGCTGATTGATATGAAGCTGATGGTTGTGCCATCTGACATGGTTGCCGGGGTCCCATTAAATTGGGGCCTACTCCTGTGGTGGTTGATATGATGCCTGATTCTCTGATGTGGAACCTCTCTCCTCTTCCTGGGTGCAGGGGTCAAAGTAACTCAATGGGGGCTTCTCCTGTGGTGGCTGATATGATGCCAGAATATGTGCTGTGGGGCCTCTCTCCTCTTCCTGGGTGCAGGGGTCAAAGTAACTCAATGGTGGCTTCTCCTGTGGTGGCTGATATGATGCCAGAATATGTGCTGTGGGGCCTCTCTCCTCTTCCTGGGTGCAGGGGTCAAAGTAACTCAATGGTGGCTTCTCCTGTGGTGGTTAGTATGATGCCAGAATATGTGCTGTGGGGCCTCTCTCCTCTTCCTGGGTGCAGGGGTCAAAGTAACTCAATGGTGGCTTCTCCTGTGGTGGCTGATATGATGCCAGAATATGTGCTGTGGTGCCTCTCTCCTCTTCCTGGGTGCAGGGGTCAAAGTAACTAAATGGTGGCTTCTCCGGTGGTGGTTGATATGATGCCTGATTCTCTGCTGTGAAACCTCTCTCCTCCATCTGGGTGTAGGGGTCAAAGTCTTTCAAAGTCGCCTTCTCCTGTGCTGATTGATATAAAGCTGATGGTTGTGCCATCTGACATGGTTGCCAGGGTCTGATTCAATGGGGGCCTACTCCTGTGGTGGGTGATCTAAATGCCTGATTCTCTGCTGTGAAACCTCTCTCCTCCGTCTGGGTGTAGGGGTCAAAGTCTTTCAAAGTCGCCTTCTCCTGTGCTGATTGATATGAAGCTGATGGTTGTGCCATCTGACATGGTTGCCGGGGTCCCATTAAATTGGGGCCTACTCCTGTGGTGGTTGATATGATGCCTGATTCTCTGATGTGGAACCTCTCTCCTCTGTTTGGGTGAAGGGGTCAAAGTAACTCAATGGTGGCTTCTCCTGTGGTGGCTGATATGATGCCAGAATATGTGCTGTGGGGCCTCTCTCCTCTTCCTGGGTGCAGGGGTCAAAGTAACTCAATGGTGGTTTCTCCTGTGGTGGCTGATATGATGCCAGAATATGTGCTGTGGGGCCTCTCTCCTCTTCCTGGGTGCAGGGGTCAAAGTAACTCAATGGTGGCTTCTCCTGTGGTGGTTAGTATGATGCCAGAATATGTGCTGTGGGGCCTCTCTCCTCTTCCTGGGTGCAGGGGTCAAAGTAACTCAATGGTGGCTTCTCCTGTGGTGGCTGATATGATGCCAGAATATGTGCTGTGGGGCCTCTCTCCTCTTCCTGGGTGCAGGGGTCAAAGTAACTCAATGGTGGCTTCTCCTGTGGTGGTTGAGTATGATGCCAGAATATGTGCTGTGGGGCCTCTCTCCTCTTCCTGGGTGCAGGGGTCAAAGTAACTCAATGGTGGCTTCTCCTGTGGTGGTTAGTATGATGCCAGAATATGTGCTGTGGGGCCTCTCTCCTCTTCCTGGGTGCAGGGGTCAAAGTAACTCAATGGTGGCTTCTCCTGTGGTGGCTGATATGATGCCAGAATATGTGCTGTGGGGCCTCTCTCCTCTTCCTGGGTGCGGGGTCAAAGTAACTCAATGGTGGCTTCTCCTGTGGTGGCTGATATGATGCCAGAATATGTGCTGTGGGGCCTCTCTCCTCTTCCTGGGTGCAGGGGTCAAAGTAACTCAATGGTGGCTTCTCCTGTGGTGGTTAGTATGATGCCAGAATATGTGCTGTGGGGCCTCTCTCCTCTTCCTGGGTGCAGGGGTCAAAGTAACTCAATGGTGGCTTCTCCTGTGGTGGCTGATATGATGCCAGAATATGTGCTGTGGTGCCTCTCTCCTCTTCCTGGGTGCAGGGGTCAAAGTAACTAAATGGTGGCTTCTCCTGTGGTGGTTGATATGATGCCTGATTCTCTGCTGTGAAACCTCTCTCCTTCATCTGGGTGTAGGGGTCAAAGTCTTTCAAAGTCGCCTTCTCCTGTGCTGATTGATATGAAGCTGATGGTTGTGCCATCTGACATGGTTGCCGGGGTCCCATTAAATTGGGGCCTACTCCTGTGGTGGTTGATATGATGCCTGATTCTCTGATGTGGAACCTCTCTCCTCTGTTTGGGTGAAGGGGTCAAAGTAACTCAATGGTGGCTTCTCCTGTGGTGGCTGATATGATGCCAGAATATGTGCTGTGGGGCCTCTCTCCTCTTCCTGGGTGCAGGGGTCAAAGTAACTCAATGGTGGCTTCTCCTGTGGTGGCTGATATGATGCCAGAATATGTGCTGTGGTGCCTCTCTCCTCTTCCTGGGTGCAGGGGTCAAAGTAACTCAATGGTGGCTTCTCCTGTGGTGGCTGATATGATGCCAGAATATGTGCTGTGGTGCCTCTCTCCTCTTTCTGGGTGCGGGGTCAAAGTAACTCAATGGTGGCTTCTCCTGTGGTGGCTGATATGATGCCAGAATATGTGCTGTGGGGCCTCTCTCCTCTTCCTGGGTGCAGGGGTCAAAGTAACTCAATGGTGGCTTCTCCTGTGGTGGTTAGTATGATGCCAGAATATGTGCTGTGGGGCCTCTCTCCTCTTCCTGGGTGCAGGGGTCAAAGTAACTCAATGGTGGCTTCTCCTGTGGTGGTTAGTATGATGCCAGAATATTTGCTGTGGGGCCTCTCTCCTCTTCCTGGGTGCAGGGGTCAAAGTAACTCAATGGTGGCTTCTCCTGTGGTGGCTGATATGATGCCAGAATATGTGCTGTGGTGCCTCTCTCCTCTTCCTGGGTGCGGGGGTCAAAGTAACTCAATGGTGGCTTCTCCTGTGGTGGCTGATATGATGCCAGAATATGTGCTGTGGGGCCTCTCTCCTCTTCCTGGGTGCAGGGGTCAAAGTAACTCAATGGTGGCTTCTCCTGTGGTGGTTAGTATGATGCCAGAATATGTGCTGTGGTGCCTCTCTCCTCTTCCTGGGTGCAGGGGTCAAAGTAACTAAATGGTGGCTTCTCCTGTGGTGGTTGATATGATGCCTGATTCTCTGCTGTGAAACCTCTCTCCTCCATCTGGGTGTAGGGGTCAAAGTCTTTCAAAGTCGCCTTCTCCTGTGCTGATTGATATAAAGCTGATGGTTGTGCCATCTGACATGGTTGCCAGGGTCTGATTCAATGGGGGCCTACTCCTGTGGTGGGTGATCTAAATGCCTGATTCTCTGCTGTGAAACCTCTCTCCTCCGTCTGGGTGTAGGGGTCAAAGTCTTTCAAAGTCGCCTTCTCCTGTGCTGATTGATATGAAGCTGATGGTTGTGCCATCTGACATGGTTGCCGGGGTCCCATTAAATTGGGGCCTACTCCTGTGGTGGGTGATCTAAATGCCTGATTCTCTGCTTTGAAACCTCTCTCCTCCGTCCGGGTGTAGGGGTCAAAGTCTGTCAAAGTCGCCTTCTCCTGTGCTGATTGATATAAAGCTTATGCTTGTGCCATCTGGCATGGTTGCCGGGGTCTGATTCAATGGTGGCCTACTCCTGTGGTGGGTGATCTAAATGCCTGATTCTCTGCTGTGTAACCTCTCTCCTCCGTCTGGGTGTAGGGGTCAAAGTAACTAAATGGTGGCCTACTCCTGTGGTGGGTGATATGATGCCTGGTTCTCTGCTGTGGGACCTCTCTCCCTTTGTCTGGGTGCTGTGGTCAAAATAATAGTAAGTGACCTTCTCCATTGGTGGGTGACTTGAAGCCTGATTCTGTGCTATGGGACCTCACTCCAATTAATATTGTTTAATTTTTATTTATTTTATGTTAACTCATCATTTCCCTATCTACATTTGTTTGCAGGGGATTTAACTACATTTTGCTGCCTTTTGCAGCCCTCTAGCCCTTTCCGGGTGTGTTTTACAGCCTTTTTAGTGCCCAAAAGTTCGGGTCCCCATTGACTTCTATGGGGTTCGGGTTCGGGATGAAGTTCGGGTCGAGTTCGGATCACGAACCCGAACATTTTTCGAAAGTTCGGCCGAACTCGTCGAACCCGAACATCCAGGTGTTCGCTCATCTCTATTCCTGAGTAGTGATGTCGCAAACATAAAATTTTCCAATCGCGAACGGCAAACTTCCGCAAATGTTCGCGAACGGGCGAACCGGGCGAACCGCCATAGACTTCAGTAGGCAGGCGAATTTTAAAACCCACAGGGACTCTTTCTGGCCACAATAGTGATGGAAAAGTTGTTTCAAGGGGACTAACACCTGGACTGTGGCATGCCGGAGGGAGATCTATGGCAAAACTTCCATGGAAAATTACATAGTTGACGCAGAGTTAGGTCATTTATGCCTTTTATGGATTAAAACCCAACAATCCTAAATTTTTTTGAACAACGTGGTTTAAAACATCTAGTGTGTGTATACGATCAGGTATGATGTTGTATCGATCAGGGTTATGGCGTTGTATTGATAAGGGTTACGGCCGCTTCACAGACATTGACAGACCAAACTCCCCTTTTAATGCACCGCAAACAGTCCATTTGCACAACCGCAAACTCCCCATTTGCACAAAGTTGGATACCAAGCTAGCCACGTCCCGGTGATGTCATTGAAGGTTTCTTCCTCCACCCAGCCACGTACAACACCAAGGGTCCCCGAAAGGTGAATTGAATTGATTTTTCGAACGGGGAGATAATTAAAAAAACGCTGGCTCCCACCCCTTTGTTTTTATCCACGGTGACTGCGTCTGCGCCGTGCAATTTACTGTCACACCCGATATGAGTGGTATTTTCTGTAGTACTATTCTCATCAGTTTAATCCCTCTAACGTCCCCAATCTGGGGGCCATTTATTGAATTGATTTTTCGAACGGGGAGATGGTTAAAAAAACGCTGGCTCCCTCCACTCTGTTTTAATCCACGGTGACTGCGTCGTGCAATTTACTGTCACACTCGATATAAGTGGTATTTTCTGTAGTACTATTCTCATCAGTTTAATCCCTGTTACATCCCATATTAGGGATTGCCTTTTGATAAAAAAAATTTAGGCCGGGTACCTTCGACTGCCTTCACAGTGACAGACCAAACTCTTATACACCAAACTGAATTGATTTTAGGAACCAGGGAGATGGAAAAAGCAGCTTGGTCGGTACTCTTACTCCCAAATTGGGGCACTGCGTGTGCACAGAGCAATGTGCTGTGACACCCTATATGAGTGGTGTCAGGGGCGTGGCTAACAGCTCATGGGCCCTGGTGCAAGAGTTCAGCTTGGGCCCCCTTCCCTCAGTGCTTTGTGTGTCTTCTTATGCGGCACAAGGGACTTTGGGCCCCCTCAGGCTCCTGGGCCCAGTAGCGACTGCTACCTTTGCACCCCCTATAGCTACGCCCATGAGTGTTGTCTTAACTAGTACTATACCTATCAGTTTAATCCCTGTTACGTACCCTATCCGGGGACGTGTGTCGAATTGTTTAACCATTGTCGAATTAACGAGTTAACGAATTAACGTGGTGGGCACTGGCAGTGGGCACACTACAGTCAGTGGAGGTGGGCCTGACACACACTGGCAGCAGGCAAGCAACTGAAATTAGACTAATGTGTAAAAATTAAATGCCTTATTTATCGGCAAGCTACTGTACCACCCGGTATGAGTGGTTGGCACTGGCAGTGGGCACACTACAGTCTGTGAAAGTGGGCCTGACACACACTGGCAGCAGGCAAGCAACTGAATTTAGACTACTGTCTAAAAATTAAATGCCTTATTTATCGGCAAGCTACTGTGCCACCCGGTATCAGTGGTGGGCACTGGCAGTGGGCACACTACAGTCAGTGGAAGTGGGCCTGACACACACTGGCAGCAGGCAAGCAACTGAAATTAGACTACTGTCTAAAAATTAAATGCTTTATTTATCGGCAAGCTACTGTGCCACCCGGTATCAGTGGATGGCACTGGCAGTGGGCACACTACAGTCAGTAGAAGTGGACCTGACACACACTGGCAGCAGGCAAGCAACTGAAATTAGACTACTGTCTAAAAATTAAATGCTTTATTTATCGGCAAGCTACTGTGCCACCCGGAATCAGAGGTTGGCACTGGCAGTGGGCACACTACATTCTGTGAAAGTGGGCCTGACACACACTGGCAGCAGGCAAGCAACTGAAATTAGAATACTGTTTAAAAATGAAATGCCTTATTTATCGGCAAGCTACTGTGCCACCCGGTATCAGTGGTTGGCACTGGCCGTGGGCACACCACAGTCTGTGGAAGTGGGCCTGAAACACACTGGCAGCAGGCAAGCAACTGAAATTAGACTAATGTGTAAAAATTAAATGCCTTATTTATCGGCAAGCTACTGTGCCACCCGGTATCAGTGGTGGGCACTGGCAGTGGGCACACTACAGTCAGTGGAAGTCGGCCTGACAGACTGGCAGCAGGCAACTGAAATTACACTAAAGTGTAAAAATGAAATGCCTTTTCTTGATGCAAAGTCCTGTGCCTCATGGGATGACAGGGGTGGGCACTGGCAGTGGGCACACTACAGTCAGTGGAAGTCAGCCTGACACACACTAGCAGGCAAACAACTGAAATTACACTAAAGTGTAAAAATGAAATGCCTTTTTTTGATGCAAAGTCCTGTGCCACACGGTATGACAGGGGTGGGCACTGGCAGTGGGCACACTACAGTCAGTTGAAGTGGGCCTGACACACACTAGCAGGCAAGCAACTGAAATTACACTAAAGTGTAAAAATTAAATGCCTTTTTTTTTATGCAAAGTCCTGTGCCAGCCGGTATGAGTTGTGGGCACTGGCAGTGGGCACACTACAGTCAGTGGAAGTCAGCCTGACACACACTAGCAGGCAAACAACTGAAATTACACTAAAGTGTAAAAATGAAATGCCTTTTTTTGATGCAAAGTCCTGTGCCACACGGTATGACAGGGGTGGGCACTGGCAGTGGGCACACTACAGTCAGTGGAAGTCGGCCTGACACACACTAGCAGGCAAGCAACTGAAATTACACTAAAGTGTAAAAATGAAATGCCTTTTTTTGATGCAAAGTCCTGTGCCACACGGTATGAGTTGTGGGCACTGGCAGTGGGCACACTACAGTCTGTGGGCCTGCAGCTCCTCACACACAGGTAGGCCAGGCAACTGCAATATATATATGGAGAGAAAAAAAAAGCAGACTAATGTAGCAGCCCTAAAAAGGGCTTTTTGGGGTGCTGTCGGGACGCTGTCCTTACAGCAGAGATCAGATGAGTCTTTCAGGACTGGATTGGACACTGAATTCACTAGCCTAGCTATCGATTTCCCTATTAAATCAGCAGCAACTACACTGTCCCTCTTCTCACTAAGACTGCAGCTTCTGAATGAATCTAAAATGGATGCTGTTCAGGAGATGGAGGGGTCTGGGAGGGAGGGTATGCTGCTGATTGGCTGGAATGTGTCTGCTGACCTCACGTACAGGGTCAAAGTTTGCTCAATGATGATGTATAGGGGGCGGACCGAACATCGCATGTGTTCGCCCGCTGCGGCGAACGCGAACAAGCTATGTTCGCCGGGAACTGTTCGCCGGCGGATAGTTCGGGCCATCTCTATTCCTGAGCAGCAGAGTGACCATGCACACTGCCACGTCTGCTGTTCCATTAACTTCTATGATAGTTCTAGAGAAAGTACAGAAATATAGTGATATATACCCCCATCCTTCACTTTGAGATTCGAAAAATGTAATAAACCATTATTAAAGAAGCTTTCTTTCCTTGAATAAAACAGCAGGCTGTACTGAGACGTCGCATGAGTGAGCCTGCCAGTCACAGTTGGTTGACACATTACTGCAGTAATCACAGAAAAGTAAGGAGGAGGCCAAAGAAGGGTAAGGTATTGTATTTTCCACGCTATAAGATGCACCTAGGTTTTAGAGTAGGACAATAAGAAAAAATATTTTTCATTAGACCTCAGATCAGACCAGCAATAACCCACAATGTTAATCAGACCGCAGCGGCCTTCTTGCTTCAAGTCGCGGTGGCCACGCCCCCTTCCCGGCCCCTTCGCTGTGACTGACAGTTGGCTGTTCTGAGAAGCCAGCCGCCAGGCCGCCGGGCCGGGAATGGGGGCGTGGTCACCGCGAGTTGAAGCAAGAGGGCTGCTACCCCCTTGACTTCAAGCCTGGGCACAGAATCGCGCCAGCCGGGGATTAAAGATCGATTCTCTTACTACTGCCGCATCAGAATTTAGTAAGATATATGTGCTCTGGAATCCCACTGCTGTACTCTTGAAGGTCCTGCCGGCGGTTTAGGACCGCTGTTTCAGGTGACAGGTTCCCTTTAATAAGACCCCAATAAGACCTCAGATCAGACCCCAATGTGAATGACCCCCAATCAGACCTCAAATAAGAGCCCCAAAATAAATAAGATCTTAGATGAGACCTTCATACCTCATATCAGCCCCATGCCTCATATTAGCCGCCCGCCTCATATCAGCCCCCAGCCTCATATCACCAGCCCCCAGCCTCAGATCACTAGCCCCCAGCCTCAGATCACCAGCCCCCAGCTCTGGACGGTGCAGGCTCCCAGGATTCAGCTCTCTCTTCTTCTTTCTGCCGTCGGCTGTGCCAGTCCTCCGGTACTAATGAGAGGTTCCATGATGGAAGCGCTCATTAGTATTCTCCCATGAGACGTAGTGACATTTTTCCCCCGCTTTGGGGGAACAAAAATGCGTCTTATGGGACGACAAATATGGCTTATTCCTCACAAACCTTCCTGGGCACTGTCGCTCTTGGGCTCTGTCGCTCTGATAATACTGATGGAGGGGTTGCCTAGAATGTCGTACTGCACGGTCGTTAGTTTATCTTTGAGGCCTGTTCAACTCCACTCTTCTGCAAGAAGAGATAGGAGTTATAGTACCTACAGTAGTATGATAAGTGAGTTAGTGGGGGACACTCAAATATCTGGCAACACACGGATATATAAAATATATATTTAATTAAAAATGAAAATATACCAACAGAACAGTAAAATGGCACAGTCAATACCAATAAATTGCATAACCCTAAAGCATACATATACGCTTGTTCTAAAATGGTTCCTGGAGGTCTGCTGAAATAAAAGTACCTGGGGGAAGTACAATTTGTATAATATTATCTTATGTGTTTTACTGTTTGTTTCTGGCTGTAGCTACCAGCAAGGAAGGTTGAAAAAGTTTGGCAGGAACATGGTTAACCGCCCTGTTCCTTCCCTCTAGGTAGGAGTGGGTTGGTTCTGCTTCCTGCCAGGAGGGGAAGTTCCTGCTGAGACATAGTGGAGAGGACGCAGACTGCACAGCTCCTGCTCTGGATGTCTGTGGCTAGTTTGTCTTGGCTGTCTGTGTAGTGAGCCCCTGAGGTGCAGGATGGGAGTGGTAGTGGCCCTGATGAGATGTTGTCACAGTGTACTCCCTCAAGCCATCTCTCTCTGGGGTTTGGTGCAATGAAAGTGTAGACTGAAGAATCAGGCCACTTCCCATGTATTTCATT
Source organism: Bufotes viridis (assembly GCA_033119425.1). NCBI lineage: Eukaryota > Metazoa > Chordata > Amphibia > Anura > Bufonidae > Bufotes > Bufotes viridis. The sequence goes on from CM065593.1 coordinate 77,460,804, forward strand.
GGCAGATTGCGGCTTTTTTTTTCCTGCGGTATGAAATGCACAGGCAAAAAAGTAAGTGCTGCTTCCCACTGAAATAAGATTGCTTGGAGTTGCTTTTTGGTAATGATTCTGATGTGGAAAACGTACCAAAATCAGAGCCAAAAAAACTCAGTTTGCACTGAGCCCTCCTTAGTGCAGTGTTTTAACATCAGAAAGAGAAGGGGTGTCCCCCTTCCTCAGGCCACATGGCATGGTCTGCCTCCATTGAAGGTACACCACTGATTACTTTGGAGGGTCCCTGCAGTGTACTGCTAAGGTTGGCAGCAGCCTGCCAGGACTGTTCTGTAGGCATCAAACAGCTTTAATAGAATTTATCTGCAACAGCTGTAAAACCTGCGGCAAACCAATTAGATATTACCATCAATCTTTTCAGTCTTGAAGGCATATGTGAGGCCGCTCCCATCAGTAGGTGCCATCAAAGTGCTTTGGCTGCTACCTTATCCTTCCATATTCCATCAGGAATCTTTGCACTACTTCTGCTCCTAGTTGAACACCTCACGCGGAGAACAATCTTTTTGCATGATCATTATTTGGTAACTTACTTTAAGCAATTAATATTGTCTCATATTATATTTAAAAAAAAGTAGGTGGATTATATTTTCTTTGTAATATTAAAAAAACTAAATTTGACATAAAATTCAATCACGGGTGAAAAGACAGTATGCGGATGTTCTATGAGATGAAGGCAAACCGGTGGAGAACATGTGACACTTCAGGCAATGTTCTGCTGGAAACCCTGAGTCCTGGTATTCTTTTGGATGTTACTTTGACACAAACAACCAACCTAAATAGTATAGGAGACCAAGTACAACCTTTCATGGCAACATTATTTCCTAATGGCAGTGGAATCTTGCAGCAGAATAATTTGCCCTGTCATATTCCATATTGCTCTGTAAATCATGTAACCCTAATAGTTCCTTTTTTTTTATTTTTTTTTTCACTCCCTGCCTTTTTAAGGCCATAACTTTTTTTTATTGTTCCCTATGAGGGCTTGTCTTTTGCGGGACAAGTTGTACTTTCTAATGGCACCATTTAATATTGCATAAGATGTAGTAGGGAACTGGAAAAAAATTTCAAGTGGGGTGGAATTGGGAAAAAAAAACGCAATTCTGCCACAGTTTTATAGGATTTGTTTTTACGGCATTCCCTATGCGGTAAAACTGACCTATTACTTTCATCCTCTGGGTCTGAATGATTACGGCAATATTACATTTTTAGTTTTTCTTGCGTTTATATTTTAGTATGGGTGTTTTTGCACGCGGTGATATCAGTAATGTTTATTTTTTTATTGTTTATCTATTTTCCTTTTGGGGAAAGGGGGTGATTTGAATTTTTATATTTTTTTTATTTATTAATTTTTTATATTTTTAAAAACATTATTTTTTACACTTTTGTATAGTTCCCCTAGGGAACTTGAACGAGCAATCTTCAGACTGCTTCTGTCATAGATAGAGATGAACAAATCGAAGTTGACGAAGTGGAATTCGATTCGAATTTCAGAAATTATTCGATTCACACCGAATCCGAATTTCCTCACGCTTTGTGGTAACAAATCGCATTTTTTGCTAAAATGGGTGCTGCACGTGTGAGAACAAAGAGCAAGGAACTCTGGGAACACTAGACCACCCACAATGCCATGCACGCAGCCAATCAGCAGCCAGCTAACCTCTGTGATGTCATAGCCCTATAAATAGCCTCAGACATGTTAGATTCTGCCATTTTCCAGTGTACTTAGTGCAGGGAGAGATGTCAGCAGGCGCTAGGGACAGTGTTAGGAAAGACTTCATTGTGCTAGAAAAAAACTATATACAAGTTCAGGGAAAGATTATTAAAGGTGTAGGGAAAGGATAGGGAGGAATAATTCCGTAGCATTTATGTTGAACGGGGTTCAGTAGGGGAGGTTACAGCCTGGGTAAAAGAAACAATCCTATTACACCTTGCTGCACTGACTGCGGACCCAAATTGTCATTATACAGCTTTGTAATTCCAGCAAACCGTTCTCATTATTAGGGTGCAAGTGCTGTTTGATACAGCTATTAACAGGGTTTATTACAAGGAAATATTTCTATGTCTTATTTGCCCTTGTGCGGTGCAGTTATATATTCTAAACCCTTTTGTGGAGTCTATAAATGAAAATATATTTGCCTTTCAGCGGTAACATAGGCATAGAAACATAGAATGTGTCGGCAGATAAGAACCATTTGGCCCATCTAGTCTGCCCAATATACTGAATACTATGAATTGCCCCAGGCCCTATCTTATATGAAGGATGGCCTTATGCCTATCCCATGCATGCTTAAACTCCTTCACTGTATTTGCAGCTACCACTTCTGCAGGAAGGCTATTCCATGTGTCCACTACTCTCTCAGTAAAGTAATACTTCCTGATATTACTTTTAAACCTTTGCCCCTCTAATTTAAAACTATGTCCTCTTGTAGCAGTTTTTCTTCTTTTAAATATTCTCTCCTCTTTTACCGTGATGATTCCCTTTATGTATTTAAAAGTTTCTATCATATCCCCTCTGTCTCTTCTTACTTCCAAGCTATACATGTTAAGGTCCTTTAACCTTTCGTGGTAAGTTTTTTCCTGCAATCCATGTACTAGTTTAGTAGCTCTTCTCTGAACTCTCTCCAAAGTTTCAATATCCTTCTGCAGATATGGTCTCCAGTACTGCACACAATACTCCCAATGAGGTCTCCCTAGTGCTCTGTAGAGTGGCACGAGCACCTCCCTCTTTCTACTGTTAATGCCTCTCCCTATACACCCAAGCATTCTGCTGGCATTACCTGCTGCTCTATGACATTGTCTGCCCACCTTTAGGTCGTCTGATATAATGACCCCTAAATCCCTTTCCTCAGATACTGAGGTTAGTACTGTATCACTGATTTTATATTCTGCTCTTGGGTTTTTACGCCCCAGGTGCATTATCTTGCACTTATCAACATTAGATTTTAGTTACCAGATTTTTGACCATTCCTCTAGTTTTCCTAAATCCTTTTCCATTTGGTGTATCCCTCCAGCAACATCAACCCTGTTACAAATCTTTGTGTCATCAACAAAAAGACACACCTTACCATTGAGGCCTTCTGCAATTTCGCTGATAAAGATATTAAACAATATGAGTCCCATAACAGATCCCTGAGGTACCCCACTGGTAACAATACCATGGTCTGAATATACTCCATTGACTACAACCCTCTGTTTTCTGTCATTCAGCCACTGCCTAATCCATTCAACAATATGTGAGCCCAAGCCCAAAGACTGCAGTTACAGTTATATATTCTAAAGCCTTTTGTGTCGTTTTAAAGTGGAAAAAAATAAGGGCCTATTTGCCGTTCAGCTTGTATTAATAGGGAAAAAAGGGCTTATTAGCCATTGTGTGCAGTTATATGTTCTAAAGCCCTTTTTGTCATGTATTAGTTGAAAAAATATATGTATATTTGCCATTCAAGAGTACAGTTATATATTCTAAAGTCTTTTGTGGAGTGTATAACTGAAAAAAAGGAAAAATATATTTGCCGTTCAGCGATACAGTTATATATTCTAAAGTCTTTTGTGTCGTGTATAAGTGGAAAAAAATAAGGGCCTATTTGCCATTCAGCCGTGCAGTTATATGTTCTAAAGCCCTTTTTATCATGTATTAGTGCAAAATAAAAATATATTTGCCATTTAGCGGTGCAGTTATATGTTCTAAAGCCTTTTGTGGAGTGTATAAGTGGAAAAAAGAGATATATATGCCGTTCAGCAGTGCAGTTATATATTCTAAAGCCTTTTGTGGAGTGTATAAGTAAAAATATATGTATATTTGCAGTTCAGCGGTGCAGTTATATATTCTAGAGCCTTTTGTGGAGTGTATAAGTGGCAAAAGAAAAATATATTTGCTGTTCAGCGGTGCAGTTCTATGTTCCAAAGCCCTTTTTGTCATGTATTAGTGCAAAATAAAAATATATTTGCCGTCCAGCGGTGCAGTTATATATTCTAAAGCCTTTTGTGGAGTGTATAAGTGGAAAAAGAAATATATATTTGGTGTTCAGAGGTGCATTTATATGTTCTAAAGCCTTTTGTGGAGTACATAAGTGGAAAAAAGAAAAATATATTTGCCGTTCAGTGGAGCAGTTATATATTCTAAAGCCTTTTGTGTCATATATAAGTGGAAAAAAATAAGAGCCTATTTGCCGTTCAGCGGTGCAGTTATATGTTCTAAAGCCCTTTTTGTTGTGTATTAGTGCAAAAGAAAAATAGATTTGCCGTTCAGCTGTGCATTTATATGTTCTAAAGCCTTTTGTGCCAAATACCGCGCAGCAATATATTTTTTTAGGTCAACCTGCGCTAAATAGCGTGCAATTGTTTAGCCGCTGCAGACAGCGACATTAACTGCGCAACATCTCCCGTAAAACATTTGCGCATCCTAAAAATATCTGTGACAACCAGTGTACATTTTCCATAGACGCTGCGGACAACGATATTATCTGCGCTACATCTCCTGTTTAGGCCTCATGCACACGACCGTTTTTTTATGCTGTCCGCAAAAAGGGGTTCCGTTGTTCAGTGATCCGTGTCCGTTTTTGCCTTCCGTTGTGTTTCCGTGTGTCTTCCGTTTTTTTAGCGGACATGACCCAAAAGATTTTACCAAAAGACAGGCTGACAATTTTTCCCAAGTGCCTGCCAAGGGATCCGCAAAAAAAACGGACACGGAACGCGGATGACACACGGATGGCCATCCGCATTTTTCACGGACCCATTGACTCGAATGGACAAGAATAGGACAGGTTATATTTTTTTGACGGACTGGAATCACGGACCACGGACGCGGAGGAGAAACGGTGCATTTGCCGAGGTTTTCACGGACCCATTGAAAACCAATGGGTCCGCAGAAAATCACAAAAAACGGAGCAACGGACACGGAATCAAACAACGGTCGTGTGCATGAGGCCTTAATGTGTGCGCATACTAAAAATATCTGTGACATCCAGTGTACTTTTTCTTTAGACGCTGTCCACTGCAGACAGTGACATTGCCTGTGCTACGTCTCCTGTATAACATTTTCGCATCCCAAATATTTGTGACATTGACTGTAATTTATTTGCGCATACACTTAAAAAAAACGCTCTACTGTACGTGTGACATACTTGCAAGCATATATACTATTTAATATGATTAAGGAGAGCAGTAAGGGATGGGGAAGTGTGTAATAAAGGGTGTATTAGAGTACTGGTCCCTAGTAATTTTTGGCAGCCCTTTCACTTAGTGCATACGCTTTATGAGTGAAGAAGTCCCACTACCTGAACAATTGTACCACAATGTGAATGAGGCCCTTCTTCATGTGATATATAGGTTGTATCGGAGTGCCTTTTCCTTGTAATTTTTGGCAGCACTTTATATACAAGTAAATATGTCCTAACAAATTTCCCTCTAAAAGCGATTTTATCTTCGGTTTTGTGAGTATTATTGTCAGTCTGTAAAATTGGCGTACTATTCGGACAACATCGTTCCCAGTAGCGACCTGGGAGTCCAAGATGCATCCATACATCCTCCCCATGCTGTTTCCGAACCATTTCAGTGGTGTTTCCATCAATTCCTGACCTTTTAATGTGAACCAGACACCCTCCCCTAATTAGAGCAGGAGGTGCCTGGTTTAATGCTCGGGTTCTCCCATTGACTTCCATTGTGCTCGGGTGCTCGGTAGAAAAGCCTTTTGGTTTAATGCTCGTGTTCTCCCATTGACTTCCATTGTGCCCGGGTGCTCAGTTCCAAAGCCTTTTGTGTCGTTTAAAAGTGGAAAAAAATAAGGGCCTATATAACAGCGGTGCAGTTATAAGTTCTAAAGCCCGTTTGGGCAGTGTATAAGTGAAAAAAAGAAAAATATATTTGCCGTTCAGCAGTGCAGTTATATGTTCTAAAGCACTTTTGTGGAGTGTATACAGAAAGTGATAAAAAGAAAAATATATTTGTCGTTCAGCACTGCAGTTATATGTTCTAAAGCCCTTTTTTGCGTGTATTAGTGGCACAAGAAAGTATTTGCCGTTTTGTGGTGAAGTGAGAAAATTACACTTTTTTGGGGTGTTTTAATTTCCTTTTTATTTATTTATCTGATCTAATAGTATGTCAGACAAAGAAGTGCCAGGCCATGCACAGGGGAGTGGCAGAGGTCTAAATGTTTCTGGCGCAGGCACAGGTAAGGGGGCGTGGCAGCAGGAGTCGCAGCGAGAGGCCTGAGCTCCCAGTCTCATCTAGCGGTCGTGTCTTGACCAGCAACCCAGCAGTTCTTGAATGGTTGACTCGGTCATCTCTGTTTTGGATCCACTCCTGTTTTTTTGGCATTAGCAATACTGATGGATTACTGACCAAATGCTGACCGAGTGAAGGCGTATGCTCAACAGACAGGATTGGTTTTTTGGGGGTTATTGTTCTGACGGATCAAAGGAAGGGCAAAATAATCGGTGACGTCAACACGAACTTACTGCTGACACCCTCTCCACTCTGTCGGGGGGCTCTGCTTGTATAAGCGTTTAATAGATCAGGTTCCATAGACATCTATGTGGAATCAGCTGACAACGATGTAAAAGGAGTGTGCTTCTTCTTGACGCTAACATCGACCTGTAAGGCTGAGTTCATACTTGAGTTATTTGTTCAGTTTTGACCCCGTGACTGCCCAAATAAGTGAAGTGTGCAGTGATTCTAAGAGCGACGCCTGTCATGTTTGTGTCATACTGACTTACAGTATTATTTCACTACCACAGCAGACTCCCTATGCATGTTACTGCAAGGCACAGTGTTCTACATCCCTTTAAAGGCTCTCTGCAGCCCGGAATTTTTTTTTTTTAACGCGATTCGCCGCTAATAAATTTGGATCGAACCAGATTTTTTCAAAAAATTCGGCGAATTTTTGAAAAATGTGCTCATCTCTAGTCATAGACTCTAATGCATTAGCATTGGAGTCTATGAGACTTACACTATGTTCCCATAGGAACCTATGTGCAGCAGCCTCGGATCATTCAGGAGGATTGAAGCTGCCACACACACCATACGGATCCCCTGATCCCTGTTGGAGGGGCCAGTTTTTGTACTCTTAGATGCTGTGTTCACGTTCGACCACTGCATCCTAGGGGTTAAATCTGAGGTGCCATCTTTAAAGACCCGCCCTGCGCTATACATGTACGGCGCTGGGTGAGAAGGGGTTAAGGTACATGATCAAGAGTTTAAGGTGTTGACTTGTGGCTAGATCCAAATTTATCTTTGGCAATTGCTCTGAACCATGCGTCTTACACGACTTTAAAAAAAAAATAATCATAAAATGTTTGCATAATGGCTGTGTTTCTTTGTACAATCATAACTGTGAAAGAACAGATCTTTTTGGGCTTCCCCAGTGGCTTTTTTTTTTGTGATTTTGCATCCTGTTTTAGCTACACAGCTACATGCATTTCACTCAGACGCAAGGGGCGTCTCCCTTCTGTGGAATCTCCTAGCACTGTATTGCTGTGACATTCTTTCCGTAACTTCCCACTATGTTTGTTTTAAGCTCTGGAGATCACAGAACAGATAAAGAGGGGTAAATCACACTTACAGACACATAGGAGGCTCCTGTAATCTTCAAAAGCTGTGTATAAGCAGGCTCAGGAGCTCAGCTAGCTCTGACTTGTCCCCATTTTCTGTAAGCCATCTTCAGTGTCTCCATTACTAGGGATGGATCTTGTCTGACAATAGGCAGCGGACTGCAGATTAGGTGGAAGTGAGACCCCTAGTGGCCATCACTTTATACCCTTTTTTCAGGAGGAGGCAGATATATTTTTTAAATGAAGTGATTTAGAAATTTGCTAGTTACACCATTCTCTAGTAAATAAAATTAAATTGTGTGAAAGTACAGCGACTCTTTATGCTGCAAATGATGTGTCAGATGCCACAGCACACCTTCAGAGCTCCATGCTTTGGTTTTGGAGGCGCAAGGTTGGGCCTATATAGGTGGTTTAAATGTTATGGCTGACCAGTATAGGTAGGTACCCAAAAATGACACATGAATTGCTTATCCGTAACAGTTCTAATTTGACTTATTATTTATTTACTTATCAAAAAAAACATGTTGGAAGCATTGAAAAGAAAGGAAAAAAAAACATGGAATATTGGAATAGGAGAGGCCATCACCGAGCAACAGCAAACCACTTAACAACAGGTACAATTAGCCTGAACTGCTGCTATATCTTTAAGTATATGGGAAGAATGATACTCGGTGTGTTAATTACATTACGAAATGATGGTTGTTACTAAGAATTCTCTCTGAAATAACCACATCCTAGTAAAACACGTACCCGGTGAGTGATTACATCTGACTTTGTACAAGCATTTATTCCGTGTAAGAGACCAAGTAAAATTGTTTTTGTTCTATTGTATTTGCCCTACTAATTACCCAGGGGGAAATTAACGTACGGTTACCCAGATCCTGCGGTGCATTTATTTCTGAAAAATTATAAGGTGTTTAATTCAGCTCTGTGTGTTTACATTGTGCCCGGTGCTTAGAAAGCCATTGTTTATCACCATCTAAACAGAATCTTTGTGTATTAATATAACCTTTTCACATAAACACACTTCACTAAACAAATACAACATTAAAATTGATGAAGCAAACCTTAATGAAGGAAGAAAATTCTTTTATGCATCAAGAGTCATCAATAAATCCGGCTTGGTGTTTTCATGTTCCTGCTCATTTCATCCCCCACCCTCTAGCTGCACCCCCAGCGCTCTATCTACTGCTCCCTCCTCACCCACACCCTTCATAATCTGCTTGAACCACCGGTTCCCCCCTCTTATCTTCATTACTATATACGCATTGTAATCTGCATTGTAATCTGCTGGATGAATTATAATATTGAAATAAGGTGCAACGCCTTCAAAAGAGTTATGCCATGACTTACATAAAACTAAAATTAAGAAATCATGTCGTGTATCTCTTTCTAAGAAAGTTAGAACCAGCTCTGTACCTCAAATGGATCCAGAGATCTTCCCATTCATTGCTCCTGTTGTACTGCTAGATTATCTTCAGGCTGGCAGCACAGGGTGCGTGTCCTTTCTGCATCTCGCTGTAACTGTTACATTTTCTAACACTAGATATGGCTGATAGTAGTTGAAGGATATCACTGAGCATGGGCGTCCACCTCAGAAGGTGGACGTGTACATTACTATACAGACTGAACAGCAGAGGGGGCCATTATACTAAAGAGAGCATGTCACAATAGAAAGTAAAATACAAAAGTAACTAGGTTTTCATTCCGAGTTATATTAAAATAACATTTAATGGTGGCAAAACCCCTTTAAGGCATCTACCACCCCATTTCTTAATTATGGCCCTGTCAAAACTACCTTTCTAGTGGCGTCTTGCCAACTTATGTGAAGCATCATCTGTGGTATTATTTATGTAGCGTGGTAATATAGACAGTACACTACACTATAAAGAAACAGTTTGTTAGTATTATTAGGGTACTCCAGGCACTATTATTTGGCAATGTATGGTGGTGTTACTTAGGCCTTATTTGGCACATAATATCGAGGCAGTAAGCAGATGTCCAGACTACAAGTCAGCCCAAATATGTACATGCCTCTGTTTTATCCATAATTAGTGTTGAGCGAACTTGTATTTTAAGTTCGGCGTTCAAAGTTCGGGTTCGGGTTATCGAAGCATCCCGTTATGGATTCTGCTACCACGGACCATAACGGCATTTGGAATCCATAAGGGGATTCTTCAATGAACCCGAACCTTGGACAACACTAAGGACCTGGGGTGACGTCACCGTCATGTGATCAGTGCAGGGGACGTGGCTCAGTACTGGATTGGATAAGAGGTAGTAGCCTACCACTTCTTATCCAATCCAGTACTGAGCCACAACCCCTGCACTGATCACATGACTGTGACGTCACCCCAGGTCCTTAGTGTTGTCCAAGGTTCGGGTTCATTGAAGAATCCCGCTATGGATTCCAGATGCCGTTATGGTCCGCGGTAGCAGAATCCATAACAGGATGCTTCGATAACCCAAACCCGAACTTTGAACAACGAACTTAAAATACAAGTTCGCTCAACTCTATCCATAAATCACCCTACTCATTCATTATTGCTGTGGGTCAATTTTTAGTATGTGGCCCATGACCCTTACTAGGTACCACACTTGAGGGTGACACAGTAATAGAGCTGGACAATGCACAGTTCAAAAGAACAGAAAACGTTTATCTAGCTGAGACACAAAGTGTAATGGCTACTAACAGTAGCACATAGCTTAGGGGTTACAGTCTTAAAGTCTCTATTGACCTCACAGAGAAACTCATATTATAAAGTCAAGAGAGGGCCACTATGGGCTTGGCACTTACTTTCCCAGTCCCTGGTCTCTGTTACAAGCAAGCGTGACTTGACTTCTACCCAGCTACGGCACAGGAATACCCTGAATGTGATCCAAAACCACTTAACAAGATGCACTGGGGTCCAATAATGAAAAACATGTTGATACATGGTTCAGTGTACAGAGCAATTGTCAGGAAGGGCCTCATAATAAAATGTCTGGTAAATGAGTGGAAAATGAAAGACCCATGCCTCATCATTTATGAGTGAGAATGTGGGTGGCTGTAGTAGTGCAAACAGCAGTAGCAGCGCAGTCTGCACCATCTATCAAGCCAGTAGTAGCAGCAGGCCAAAGTTCTCCCTCACTTCTGGTAGGTGACAGATCATTATTGAGGACAAAGATCATGATATTGTTGACTCAATGGCTCACTCATCCTTTCAAAGTAGGATAACGTTGATCTCACCTCTGACAGCAAGCCTTTAAAGCAGGAGTCAGCATAGTCTTCCTGCGGCCCAAGAGAAGCCATTCACTTGCCTCATCTATCTTTTCTGCCCCCTCCTAGTGGGACACTAGAACTGATAAACCTGGGCAAGAGAAACCACACAGCAGATCAGTTGCAAAAGTGCATCAACCAGCAAATATCCCACTGGCTGTCTCCCCACCAACTACAACTGGGCAAAGTGGCCTTTGACAATGGCAGAAATGTCATGTCTACACTGAATCTGGGTGAAATAACATATTCTAGCTGGATGGTGCACATAATAAATTTGGTAGTGCATCACTTTTTTAAAAAGTATTGTGACTTGCAGAAGGTGCCGGCCACGTCCAGTAAAGTGTCTGTATATTTTAGCTGTTTTTATGTGGCTAAGAATGACCTCCCGGACTTGCAGCATCAGAACATTCTGCCGTTGTGCAGTGACTCGCACGGGAGGCGAGGATGAGGGGAGTGGCTGTAAAACATACAGGTACAAAAGAAAGATAAGCAGCACTCCAAGCGTCTTAGTGGAATAAATCTATATTCAATGTTCAAGTCACCTGGTATGGATCCCAGTTGTAACAGCAATGTAGAGAAATCTGCCGCACTCATCCAATTCAGTCAATAGTGTTTTATTTAGTAGTTAGGCAGCATACATAGTGACATTTTGACCCACAGTTCTTTATCAAGCTTGGTCACAGTGGCAATCCTCACCCTGGCTCTCCCTGGGCTGTGCAGTGAATGGCTGGTGCACCCTTTCTTCCCTTGGGGCACACCCTGCAGTTAGGCCTTCTGCTTGGTAGTAGTTGGGGTGCCCTTGGTATTAGGTGTTTGTCTGTGTGTAAGACAAAAGAGTTGGTTGTAATAAATAAAGTCTCTTTTTTACTTAAGTGCAATATGGAAGTAATAGTTCATCCAATAATAGCAAGGCACAATTCTAAAGCATTTAACAGTGCAGTTCTTCCCCAATGTTAGCGTATGGACAGTAGCAATAATTAGATTCTTGGTAACATTCCATAATTGGCTGAGGGGTGCAGATATAAGATACACCATACAGATGCCATGCTACTCACCCAGCTGGCTTTCTCCGTCAGCTGATAGTTCTATTCCATTCGCCCTCCTCACCAGTCAACAGCAGTCCCGGTGTCTCTTATGTCTTCTACAGGTTGCAGAATGCGTTCCCCTATGTAGGCCTCCAAGCCTGCCCTATAGGGCACAGGTGCACTTCTTCCCAGTCCTATAAAGGACCATAACATGCATATCCAAATCCCTCAACAGCCTATAACTGGCCACCACAGGTATTTAAGACACCTTCCCCAATGGAAGGATGTCTGAGCTTTATGTTCCTAGTCTCTAGTTAACCAGTGAAGGTGCATTATTCTGTCTGGCTTCCTGCGCACCGAACTTCTGCCTGACAACCACCAGCTCTAATTCTCTGAAGCCTGCCCTGACCTTAGCCTGTTTCCATATTGCGCTATTACCACCTGCCCCGACACTCAGACTTGTTTTTCAGATACCTTTGAACTCTGCCAGCCCCGATGTTTACCTTTCTACTGCAAATATTGCCTGACCACTCATTGGGGCCTGGTGGCTTCCTTCAGCAAAGACCAGGTCCCAGACATGACGGTTCTCTGAGCTTGGGGCTCGCTATGAGGAGCCTGCACATGTAACTAAGTAACCACTAAGTATTCTGTCCAATACCCCTGAGGACGCCAGCCTAGCTGGCGAAACATGTTGGGGGACAGAAGATTAGGGTTTTAATGTGCTGGTTGATACACTGTAGGGACAGTTAGGGAGATTGTGGTGATAGTTGGCTATAGGCAGCAGGCAGCTGCAGCGTAGTATCGTCCACATAGTCAGTGTGGATACATTGAATAATCTACTTCAGCAACACTGATGTGAAAGTGGCCATGGATTAGTGCACATCCATGACCACAGAGTTCACTGAAATTAGTCATCCCTTCAGTGTAACAAGCAGTGTTTTTAGTAAAAGTGTGTTCACAAATTAAGTAATTTTAAGATTGCTAAATAAAGGTTACTTTTTATACATTCATTTGTATCAGGGATAAATGAGGCTGGTTGTGCGCTCTAGAGCGTGTTCATTTGTTATAAGTAACCAAGGGACAGGCCCAGATATATTTCATGGTAACCTAATGCAATGAGCAAAGAAATTAACCCTCAATTGTCCATACAATGCTATTAGGTATACAAACATAGCATATCACAACATTTTACTCAGCAATCTAATAATATAGCTAGTACCCTTTGAAGTAACCCTTACTGGGGTACTGTAGTTGTATCTCTTGATCCTCAATGTTCCAACTTGACAGCAACACTGGCTATGATGACCAATCAAGTGGGGGGTGGGGGGGCAAAACTAGAAAGAACTGGGTCCTTGAGCACGCTGGCGAGCAGACACCCTCTCCACTCTCCACTGAGTCAGCTATGTCACCAACCTCCCACTGTCTCTGCTACCACAAGTAGCAGAAGATGCAGCAGTAGTCAATTTCAGTTTGATGAACATGACTGAGCATTTTATCATGTGCAGCACCAATCTGGACTGTGGCCTTTATCTGGCACATACTCTGTTCCCTGAACCCATGGACTTCTGGGCAAGCAGATTGGAACAGTGTGTGTGCAGAACATCGCATTTGTCAAAATGAATGAGACATGGGCCCAGAAGGATTTTCACACACCTCCAACTGGAGCCATTGCATAGGTCTGCCATTGCTGATGATGGCTGTTGCTGACAAAATCATGCTACTGTCACCGCCTGCCATCATGTTCCATACTGTATAGCTGCTGCCTAGTCCACCACCACAGCTTCTACCCCCACTACTGCTACTACCATTACCCCTACATAGCGGCTCATCTACTGCTTTGTTAGGTTCCAGTTTACCACTTCTACATCCACACTGTACTGCTTCTCCTAAATAAAATCATACTTTTGGACACTTGTTGAGAACAAGCCATTGTTTCTTCTAACACTACCAATTGTATATATAAATACAGGCAGGCATCTGCCGTCTTAAGGAATCATTTCTGGACCACTTGCTCAGAACAAGACACTGTTTTCTTTAATAATACTGTGTGTGTTTAAATATCATCTGCCTCCAATAAGGGAAAATTCTGAGCATTTTATAATTTTAAAAAGCATAATAAATCTGATGGTGAAATGTGCTTTTAACCTCTTATGAACATTATGGACACAGGAGGTACCGGTTGTGCTGGCCTGGCATACATACATATTTCCTCTGGGTAGCCATTTTGTATGCTTCTGGTATATGTAAAAAAAAAAACTTTGGACGGCTGATCAGCGAGTTAGAATTTTTATTTTATTTTTTTCACTCTTTTTTGGCCTCTTTTTTTTTTTTTTAGTTAGTTTTTTTAAATTTCTGTTTCGGTTTAGGGAACACCCCTGCTCCCACACACACTGAATTAAGGTTTCTATGCACTCACACAGACACTCCTCTATGGCTCGCCGGATGTTCTCAGCCGAGGTGGCCTCCGAGTCCGAAAGCCCCAGTGAGGACCAGGATGACCCCACGTTCCTTTTGTCATCCACGTCCGCCTCATCATCTAGCGATGACGATGAGCCCCCAAGGCGGCAGAGACGCTGCCAGGCAGAGCAAGCGGACCGCCATGCTAGGGACCCTGTGGCCCACCCTAGTGGCCCACCCCTTTGTGAATCTGATGGTGGAGCAAACTAAACTGTACACCCAACAGTTCATTGCTCAACACACAGGCTCTTTATTAGTTATGCCCGGTGGCTGGACGCCAGTCAGTGCAGCCAAGATGAGGACGTCTCATGCTACACATGGGCCTAGTCAAAAGACCCAGTGTCAGGCATTACAGGAGCGGGAACGTCCTCTACCAGACCCCACTTTACAGTACGGCGATAACAAGCTCCTGGATCGAGGCCATCAGGAAATGCCTGTATTATGCACATTATGCAGCATATCCCCCCTGAGGTGATCCTGCCTATGGCCGCCTGTACAAATTTTTGGAGGCCTATATACCTGGAAGGGAGGTATCAGTTGATGAGTCTCATTGCTTTCAAGAGGAGACTAATTTTCCGCCAGTATGTTCCCTCAAAGTGGGCGAGGTATGGCTTGAAGCTGTACAAACTTTGCAAGAGTTCCTCAGGGTACACTTTCAAGTTTCGTGTGTACGAGGGGTGAGATTCACGTATTAAACCCCCAGAATGTCCCCCCACTCTGGGTGTTAGCGGGAAACTTGTGTGGGACCTTATGCACCCACTGCTCGATAAGGGTTACCACCTGTACGTGGATAACTTTTATACTAGTATCCCCTTGTTAAAGTCCCTTGCCGCCAGATCCACGTCCGCTTGTGGGACCGTGCGAAAAAATCAACGCGGCCTCCCTACCTACCCCCTCCAGGTACCTATCCCCAGGGGTGAGACCCGTGCCCTTACCAGTGGAAACCTGTTGCTAGTCAGATATAAGAACAAGAGTGATGTCCTTGTACTGACCACAATTCACGGTAACGGCATAAACCCTATCCCTGTGAGAGGTACCGCGGCAACGGTCCTCAAGCCCAATTGTATTGTCGACTACAATCGGTATATAGGAGGAGTTGATCTCTCTGATCAAGTCCTCAAGCCATATAACACCATGCGCAAAACCCAGGCATGGTACAAAAAAGTTGTGGTCTACTTGGTGCAGATGGCCATGTACAACTCTTTTGTGCTGTCCCAGAGCAATGGCAACACAGGGAAATTCCTTCAGTTCTATGAGGCAGTCCTCAAGGCCCTGATCTTTTCTGGAAAGAGCAGGCCAGAGTACCTCAGGAACTGGAGGCGCCAGGATCGTCCCTGGCCAACACTTTTCAGGTGTGGTCCCCCACACTGGAAAGAAGGGACGAACCCCCAAAAAATGCAGAGTGTGTCACAGGAGGGGGATGCGGAAGGACACCACCACTCAGTGTGACACGTGCCCCGATCATCCGGGCCTCTACATTGACGGTTGCTTCAGGGAGTACCACACTTCCATGGAGTACTAAATTTACTATCCCCTTTTCCATTTAGCCACTGACAATCAAATAAAAACTATGGTTCTCAGAGTTGAGACACACCCAAAAATTTTTTGTCAAAAATGATAGTTTGATAAACTAAAAATGTGTTAATAAGTAGACAAATTAGGTATTGCCGTATCCGTAATAATCTGCTCTATAAAAATACCCCATGACCTAACCCCTTAGATTAATACATTCATAAAAAAGAACAGTGCAAAAAAAAGGAATTTTTTTGTCACCTTACATAACAAAAAGTGTAATAGCAAGCGATCAAAAAGTCATATGCCCCCCAAAATAGTGCCAATGAAACCACCCTCTCATCCTGCAAAAAATGAGCCCCTACCTAAGACAATCAGATAAAAACTTTAAAAAAAAATCATCTTAGACTGTGTAGATACTAAAGTTTTTTTTATTTTGTTTCAAATTGGATAATATAGTCTTAAGCCGAAATAATTGTAAAAAAAGTAGACAAATGAGGTATTGCCGCATCCATAATAATCTGCTCTATAAAAATACCCCATGACCTAACCCCCCAGATTAACATGGTCAAAAAAATAGAATACAAATGGTGCCAAAACAGCTTTTTTTTTGGCAAATTTTCAGTTTTAATGCATTTTTTTCAGTAACAAAGCAAGGGTTAACAGCCAAATAAAATTTAAAATGTATTGCCCTGATTCTGCAGTTTACAGAAACACCCCATATTTGGTAGTAAACTGCTGTACGGGCACACGGCAGGGCGCAGAATGAAAGGAACGCCATATGGTTTCTGGAAGGCTGATTTTGATGGCCTTTTTATTTGATACCATGTCCCATTTGAAGAACCCCTGATGTACCCCTAGAGTATAAACTCCATAAAAGTGACCCCATCTAATAAACTACACCCCTCAAGGTATTCAAAACTTATTTTACAAACTTTGGTAACCCTTTAGGGGTTCCTCAAGAGTTTATGGCCAATGGAGATTACATTTCAGAATTTCTATTTTTGGTAACCTTGCGTGACAAAAATGTAATATAGAGCAACCAAAAATCATATGTACCCTAAAATAGTCCCAAGAGAACTGCTTCCTTATCCTGTAGTTTCCAAAATGGGGTCACTTTTATGGAGTTTCTACCCCAGGGGGGCTTCAAATGGGACAAGGCGTAGATAAACCAGTCCAGCAAAATCTGCCTTCCAAAAAACACACGGTGCTCCTTTCCCTCTATGCACTGCCGCGTGGCCATACAGCAGTTAACGACCACTTATGGGGTGTTTCTGCAAACTACAGAATCATGGCAATAAATATTGGGTTTTGTTTGGCTGTTAACCCTTGCTTAGTTACTGGAAAAAATGGATTAAAATGGAAAATTTGCCCAAAAATCTAAATTCTGAAATTTTTGCTCCATTTCCCATTGACTCTTGTGAAACACCTAAAGGGTTAACGACGTTTAGATAAACCAGTCCAGAAAAATCTGCCTTCCAAAAACCACATGGCGCTCCTTTCCCTTTATGCACTGCCGCGTGGCCATACAGCAGTTTACGACCACTTATGGGGTGTTTCTGCAAACTACAGAATCAGGGCAATAAATATTGTGTTTGTTTGGCTGTTAACCCTTGCTTAGTTACTGGTAAAAATGGATTAAAATGGAAAATTGGACAAAAAATTACAATTCTGAAATCTCATCCGCATTTGCCAATAACTCTTTTGAAACACCTAAAGGGTGTCAGTTTTGAATACCTTGAGGGGTGTAGTTTCTAGAATGGGGTCATTTTTGGGTGGTTTCTATTATGTAAGCCTCACAAAGTGACTTCAGTCCTGAACTGGTCCCCAAAAAGTGGATTTTTGAAAATTTCGGAAAGTTTTCAAGATTTGCTTCTAAACTTCTAAGCCTTGTAACGTCCCCAAAAAATAAAATGGCATTCCCAAGATGATCCAAACATGAAGAAGACATATGGGGAATGTAAATTAATAACCCTTTTTGGCGGCATTACTATGTATTATAGAAGAAGAGAAATTGAAACTTGGAAAATTGCACATTTTTCCAAATTTTTGGTACATTTGGTATTTTTTTATAAATAAAAATGATTATTTTTTTACTCCAGTTTACCAGTGACAGGAAGTACAATATGTGATGAAAAAACAGTCTCAGAATGGCCTGGATAAGTAAAAGCGTTTTAAAGTTATTCACACATAAAGTGGCACTGGTCAGATTTGCAAAAAATGGCCTGGTCCTTAAGGTGAAAATGAGCCATGAGGGGTTAATCAGGCTGTTTGTTAACACTGTCAACCATCCTTTCAAATCAAATCAAAATTTTTACAGATTTGTAAGAAGCGGATGTGAAAAGAATATTTAGAAATTCGCTTATCTCAAATAAATGGTCAGCCATGTAACATGGCACGGCTAATATAGGGAAGTTGCAAACAGGGACCTCCTTCCTTGACTTCCACTGTAAACTAAATACATTAGCTCCATCCTTGATACCACGTCAGCTCCAAAAGCTGATTCATTACAGCTAAAAATATATAGCATAGGAACAGTCAGTTTCAATTACATGGCGGGAATAATTAGCAATTACAAAGTGCAGCTATTTACAAATCATGTAAAATATTAACAGGAATGGTTGAATAATTTACACATCAGCAGTAAACAGGGGAAACAGAGGTGAGAGCGTCATTCTAATTATAGCCAAAGACAGGAGTCTCAGGGTGGCTTTTAACATGCGCAGCCTTAGAAATTTACGCCAGAAGTTGGGCCTTCACGGGCCATTCCTGTGCATGTATGGCCTAGGGAAATAAAACAGCTGTTTGAAGACTGGCAATAGTGACTACTGTACTCTCAGTCAAAGCTTTGAATGTGGATGTTAGATTTAATGGAGCAGATGTTGTGTCTTAAAGCTCCAGAGTTGCCTAAGACTTTGTCTGGTGTCAGCTTTTCAAGGAGCGAGGATTTCCCCCCCACCCCTTTATAATGAATTCAGTCATTAATAAAAGCAATTAAACCTAACGGTTTCTCTGTGGCTTTACAGCAGAGCCATCCTGTTCTGTTCCCGTGGATGGCAGAAAGCATTTTTGTCTTCTTTTTTTTTTTTTACAAAGCTAATCATTTTCTTTTGAAAATTGTAGAATAAAACAGCTCAGCGCATAGAGATGGAAGTCAATATCCCGTCATGTTTTCAGATGTACAATTTTTAATTGTCATAGTCTCTTTGCAGATGGTAGATATTTACGAGATACCGTCCTAGAGGAGTTTTACATCCTGGTAATTAATAATTATGCTAGGCGGAAAATGGAAATGAAAGGTACATCTGCGTCGCTAGTGTAACTGTTGGAATGGGATACAAAACTGGGAATGCTATAGAGGACGGCAGGTAACAGTGCTGATCATGAATATATTCTTAGTATAGGCATTCATGCATGGTGGAAATATTGTAAAGATGCTATATCATTGTGGACTTATGGAAATGACCATTGTTTGGATCTCAGCAACTTCTGAGTTGTACAGAATTGTAATATTGCATCAATAGAAGTTTATAGGTTACTGTTGTACCTTCATATGCTTCCACTTTCACACAGAGGAAATTCTTCATCACATACCATATTATATTCTAAAAATATTCACTTCTAAAAGCATGCAGATGCACACAGAGTGCCTACGGCTCCATAGTACAGAGTTTATTTGATTTGTTTCCTAATCAAACAAATCAATTCTGATTGTGTGCTGCCATGTAGCTCTGCAGTGTGCCGCCAGGGAATTCTCATCTGGACATTTATGGCATACTGATAGGATATGTCATAACTGTGCGATAGATGTGGGCCCCACCTCTGGGACCTCCATCTATCTCAAGAATTAGGGCGTCATGAATGGAGAAAAAGCCACGCATGCAGGCTTTCTCCATTCACTACTATGAGGCTTCCAAAATTAGCTGACCTCTGGCTTGCTCTCCATTTAGTGCCATGGGAGATCCAAGCATGGTCACTCAGCTATTTTCGGAAGTCCCATAGCGGTCACTGAAGAGGACACTGTGTATGGTTTGTATGCTCTCTATTCATGTGGAGTCCCGTTCTTGACAACGGAGTAGATCTCAGAGGTGGACATATTCTATCAATATACCATAAATGTCTAGATAGGACAACCCCAGTAGGGCCCAATATCTCCATAGTACGAAAAACTCAGGGAAATACATATTTTAGGCAGCATGCTTTGCACTGCTGCCTTTCAACACTCTGACGCTGGATTTGAATCCCTCTGCATTCAGTTTATAGAACTTTGATATAGAGGGCTTGAAAATATGTATATGGATCATATAAATAATAAATAAAGAGAAAAATGGAAGGGGTTGTACCACTATGAAAATTGAAGGCATATCAGTAGAATATCCTATCGGTTACTGATCAATGAAGGTTCGACTGCTCCGGCCCCCACAATCCTTAAAATGAAGGGTCATAGCATTAGTTAATGCAGTGAACAGGGACTGCTTTCAGATGAAAGTGCTATCCCCTGCTTCTGCTCAAAAAGTATATTCATGAATTGCTAATACTGTTCTTTATTATACAAGCAGGGCTGCAGCAAGGGTAAAGCTACCTACCTTTTGCCACGTGCAAGGTCAGTTTGCTAACCTAAGTGTGTTCTCAGGAGAGAAACCTAGTGGTGCCAGTGTTCTACAGAACATGTCCATGTCCACTTTTAATCACATTGTAAAGCTTACAGACAAATAATATATTAATAAGGTCTATTCGATTGTGAATCAACCCATCAAATAGAATCTAGTGGAAAGTGGCTTCACAGCGAGCTCCAAATGGAGTTGTCCTTAGGGGCCAGGGGCCATTATTGTGTCACAGCATGGGCCACCAAAAGACTGTCTGCTACTCTGGTGGGCTATTTCAACCCTGACTGGTGGAATTATTTACCTACCCCCACTCAGTGCACAGGAATTATAGGGACCCCCAATGTCCAAAACTCATCTTTTTGTAGCCTCCTCCCTGTAGTCATTGCTCCTAGTCATTACATACCAGTGGGCCATCAAAACTGGAATGTACAGAGAAAACATTGGAGTTCACTATCCTATCTGTGCTCTGTCCAAGTGTAGAACGGACAGAACCTGGACTGAACACTGATACATTAAAGTCAACGGGTCAATTCACACATCCAATTTTCTTCAAGGCCTATTGGTCTAAAAATCACAGCATTCTCTATTTTGGTCCAATGTTCGTGCTAGGCTTACTCATTCAAATGAATGGGTCAGTAAAAAAATAAAAAATATATGGACAATAAACGGACACCCTATGTATATAGTATTTCACTGATGTTTATTAGAAAATGCTTCCATTCTTTTTTACTGGACGATCATCATTGGTTTTTAGGAAACAGAATAAATCCATGCCGTTTATATATTTCACAAAAAGCACAATACACAAGTTTATGAAGGGGGGGGGATAATTTTTCCTAATCAAACAAATCAATTCTGTAATGTGCACCAAGCATCTGATCTTCCTAACGCATATTGCTTCATAAGAGACATATGGTAATTACACGAAAAAGCACAAATGGCTTTGAGAATAATTCTGGCAATGTGCAGAAATCTTTTGTTGACTGTATCCCACTGCGGGCAGCTCCATTATTTTTTGTTATTTATGTCTCATTTTCGATGTTTTGTTAGCGCACATTTGCCATACTAGTAACCATATGGACGTGCAAACATTAATGTGGTAATTTTCTGATGATAACCAAATTATTTATTGAGCTAAGATGAGGATATACAGAGGGAGACTGGAACAACATAAGGTGTATCCTTCTGGACAACTAATTGCGAATCTGAGCACATTTGCACGTCCTCCCGGGAGAGGCTTGTGTCAGGATATGTACAAATCACAAATATTTGCTTGGGGGCATATTATGAACAAAACACAGGACAAAGACAAAACATACACCTAAATAGCGAGCCTCCCAAGGCAGCATGCCGCAATTAAAATCAGCGTTCCTCTACGCTGTATTAATGCTATAAGCCCATTGTTTTCCTACATGCTGGTATCTCTCAGCTTTTCTTCTCCGGCAGAATATTTCTGGAGTAAGAATTATGGGTAATAGCATCAAGCTGAGCTCAGAGAAGAAGAGGGTGTCAAGGGTCAACTCAAATTCATGTTCATTTATAATGAGTATTATGTAGATTCATTTTATTGTGTTTTTTTTTAATTTGTCTAGAATTTTTTTTTTTTATTAATGTTCTTTGGGAAAATATTTTTTCACATTAATTTGCTACACTGTTGTGGAAGTAGTTCCTTTTTTTTTACTGAGTTATAGAATAAAAAAACAATAGTAAAATGGCATACATTATAAATGACAGAAAGAAACAGAACAAACATAGAAAACTGACCCCATAGCTCTTACCCTGGGTGCTACAACTGTAAAAAAAATATTGATTTTTCTTTATAAAATCCACAGACCCCTCCCATCACCTTTCCAGCCCTATCAGTAGATAAAGGTTCAAAGGTTCTCAAGGAATATGAAATTATAGAGAAAAAAAAAAGACAAAAGAGGGAGATTTATTAAAACTGGTGCTAAGGAAAACTGTCTTAGTTGCCCATAGCAACCAATCAAATATTTTGAAAACATTTTTTATTGAATTATTTTAAATATATATGGACATACAAATATTTCAGGGGAGTCTGTCACATAAGTATTTTCACCAGTATAATTAACAGCATTGTCCAGTTGCGTTGCGAGGGGGGTGCAGCGGGTGCGGGCCGGGTGACACCACTGACACCAGTCTGATGGGGTGAGTCACCCGCCGAACCCAGGTACCCCCCCGGTAAGCGATCTGACTTCTAGCACAGCCCCGCTGAAGCCACCCCGTCGGCGATCTGTCCAAATGTCAGCGGACGTTCATCAAGCTCTGGCCTGCCGCAGATGACGTCCCTTCACGTCCTTCACTGAGCCTGCCGACCAACCGGACCACTGACGTGGAGGGGACTAAGCAGACAGATTGCCAATGGGGGGGGGGGGTGGGGGACAGCTAGAATTTGAACAGCATTTGGTGTCTCGGTCAGACAGCCGGCGAACGTGGGGTGCACCTGACCTAGGGGAGCTGCTGCGAGGGGGGAAAGGGGGTGCTGGGGCTCTAAGCTTCGGTGGGGGAGTGACACCATTTTCCACTGCACCAGGTGACACCAGCCCTAGCAACGTCACTGGCATTGTCCCACAGAAAATTGCAAACAAACATTCCAAACAAGCAGTGGCATTAAAAAGTTTGGGCACCACTGGTCTAAATTACTGTTACCGTGAACAGTTAAGCAAGTTGAAGATGAAATGATCTCCTAAAGACATAAAGTTAAAGTGTATTATTTTTGTTTTGTCCAGTTTTAGAGTGAAAAAAGTAAAGGGGTACCTTGCAAAAGTATGGGAACCCAAGGAGATTTGAACACTCAGATAACTTTGACAGATATCTCAGACCTTAAATAGCCTGATATTAAAGAAGTTTTCTGAGACTTTAATAACGATAGCCTATTCTCAGGATAGGTCATCAGTATCTGATTGCTGGGGATCCAACCCTTTGAACCCTGATGATCAGCTGAGTAGGCAGCGGCCTAGGCTTCACTTGAATGGGGCTGAGCGTGATACCAAGCACAGCCACTATACAACATACTGTGCTGTGCTTGGTAAGCACAGAGATGGCCACGGCGCTTACTGGAGCACCAGTTCCTTCTCAAACAGCTGACCAGTGGGGGGTTCCGGGTGTTGGACCCCACCGATCAGATACTGATGACCTATCCTGAGGATAGGTCATCAGTATATAAATCTTGGAAAACCATTTGTGCACAATCATCATTAGGAATGGCCAGATGATGCCTAACAATCGGAAAATGAAAATGGTTGAGTCCCACAAAGCAGGAGAAGGCTATAAGAAGATAGCAAAGTGTTTTCCGGTTACCATTTGTTCAGTTCAAAATGTAATTGAAAAATGGCAGTTAACAGGAACAGTGGAGGTCAAGAGAAGGTCTAGAAAAATTTCAGAGACATCTGCTCATAGGAATGCTAGAAAGGCAAATCAGAACCCCCGCTTGACTGCAAAAGACCTACAGGAACATTTAGCAGACTCTGGAGTTGTGCTACATTGTTATACTGTTCAGTGACACCTGCACAAATATAACCTTCATGGAAGAGTCATCATAAGAAAACCTCTGCTGTGTCCTCAGCACAAAATGCAATGTCAGAAATTGTCAAAGTCCTGCAGACAGATGAGGTTAAAATAGGACTCTTTGGCTAAAATGAGCAAAGGTATGTTTGGAAGAAAAAGGGCACAGAAGTTCATGAAAAGAACATCCCTCTAACCATTAAGCATAGAGGTAGATCAATCATGCATTGATGCATTGGGGTTGTGTTGCAGCCAATGACACGGGGAACATTTCATGAGTAGAGGGAAGAATGTATTCAGTGAAATTCCAGCAAATTCTGAAAGCAAACATAACACCAACTGTAAAAAAGGTGAAGTTGTAAAGAGGATGGCTTCTAGCCTTCTACCGATGGATAATGATCCTAAACACACCTCAAAAACCATAATAGACTACCTCAAAAAGAACAGGCTAAAGGTTTTACCATGGCTTTCACAATCCTCTGATCTGAACATCATTGAAAATCTGTGGCTAGACCTCAAAAGAGTGCATGCACAGTCCAGGAATCTCACAGAACTCGAATACTTCAAACAAAAATTGAAAGACTCTTGGCTGGCTACAAAAAGTGTTTACAAGCTGTGATACTTGCCAAAGTACGTGATACTAGGTACGAACCATGCAGGGTGTCCAAAGTTTTGCTTCAAGCCCTTTTCCTTTTTTGAAAAATGAAAAATGAAAAATTGTGTTTGCTTAACATACAAAGGAAAAATTAAACTTTATGCATTTTGGAGATCAAGTCAACTTCAATTTGCTTAACTGTTCATAATAACAGTAATGTTGACCACGGGTGCACAAACTTTTGCATGCAACTGTACGTGTGTGTACTTTGTGACATTAATCCATGTCCAGGAAAATCACTTTTATTCTGCTGAAAAATGGCTCCCAAGTGTCCAGCAGGGTGGGGTTTGCTGTTTCAAGAGCCCAAAGCAAAGGAAAGCCTGCCCAGCTGGACACTTGGGAGCTGTTTTTTCAGCAGAATAAAACGTTAACTCCAGATGTTAACTGAAAATCTATAAAAGGCAGAACACACACTTTTTTTTGGGCATAGTCATTTTTTGGGGGGGGGTCTCTCTGCCATTTTTTTTTAAATGCTGAAAGTTGAAGCACTGGTGTTTCAACATCTCCTCCATAGGGAATAAAATATAAAAAAAAAATCTGTTCTGTAGGAAAAAAACATTTAAAAAGTCAGAGCTAATTTGTGTGTAGGAGGCCTAAAGGACACCTTAAACAGTATATGAAGATAAAGGGGATTTAGTTGAACAGAAAAACCCAAACTAACTGACTTTGCAATAATTTATTGAGCACATAATCACAGATCTGACATTTTCTTTG
The DNA here is from genome assembly GCA_033119425.1 of Bufotes viridis. NCBI lineage: Eukaryota > Metazoa > Chordata > Amphibia > Anura > Bufonidae > Bufotes > Bufotes viridis. The sequence continues at coordinate 77,486,147 of CM065593.1, forward strand.
GTGGCTGTAATTCATGTTGTTGTCCTCTTTGGCAGAAACAACCCACAACAGGTGCCTCGTATAAGGGTATGTGACTGACCCTTGGATATCTACAATAGATCTGCACATGTAAGATCTAAAGTTATGTTTTCACTTTCTCATTATGGGGCATTGAGTGCAGAATAATGTGGGGAAAACGTTTTTTATTTTAGAACAAGGACGCAACATAACAAAATGTGAAAAAGTGAAAGGGTTTGAAGACTTTCCAAATGCATTGTAAATTGACAACTGAGTGTTACAATTCCCCTTGTCAATAGGGTTTTGCAGTCTGATACTGTTGTAGTACCTCAGACCTGGGGGTACTACTATTATATATACGTAATTGCTGCGTTTCATATGTTTTGATATATTCAATGTTATGTAATTGACATGTGGAGGTAATGGTTGGAAATGGTTGACAGGAACAGGGCTTACCACCCTGCAGTACATAGAGAAATAAGGGCCCCATAGCAAGGACCAACCAGGCCCCCCACACATGACAGAAGGGTTTCTGCCTAAACCCTTTTCAATGACCCTTGGTACATTTTTCCACTGCCCTATTTGCTAAAAGGTGTTCCTTTAGTGGGTTGAGTCCTGGCCAAGTTTTCACCTCAAGTTGAAGAGGGGATGATCCGAACTAAAACTGGGCCCCCTCTTGCCCTGGGCCCCATAGCAGTCGCATTGTCTGCTGCTGATCCGACTTCCTGCCAGGAGGGGAAGTTCCAGTCTAGTGAGGAGTGCTAGGAGGGTAGGGGAAGAAAGAGGTCCTGTTCTGATAGTGGGGGAGTTGGGAATCAGTTTGTAGAGCACTCACTCCCATGAAACATATCTTTTCCTCTGAGGGAAGTTCAGGAACCAGATACCTGTCACCTGCCAGAATGACAGCTAAAGACTACTTCAAGTAAGGCCTTGAAATTCCAGACAGCAGAGTGATCTGCGAGATACAGCTTTACAGACACTGCTGCAAGGTGAGGGAGAACAGCTCAGACACCATCACCTACCCAACAATTACTAGGCCAGCATGACCTTAGTGCAGAATTGCAGCCAAACAACCTGCCACCATACCATCTCAGCTAGTGCCAGAAGAGAATTGCACTTAAAGACTGCTGTACTAATGTATGCATTTCAAGTTCTGTGTTGCACTTAGTAAAAAAATACTTTGATACTTTTAACTCTGGCTTTATTCTTCAGTGCTACAACTTTCACTGCAATGGACTCCAGGAAGTGACGACACTGCAACATCACATCGGGGTCACTATCACTCCCATCCTCTTCACCAGCTCCAACAGGGGCTCACTGCACTGATTAATCAAAACTGATTAGATACTGTCCTATCGAGCAGGGACACACCCCATTGACAAGGGAAATGGTAAGACCCAGTCATCAATTTATTCATATATTTAGGAGGAATAACAGAGGAATGGCATGATGCTTGGTTGTGGAAAAAGATGCTCTAGAATAGTTATTTCATAGATTACAGATTATCTTTAATCTAGCAGCTATGGGTTACCACTAGAACTGGATGAACTAAACAAAAATCTAAAATATATAATTACTAAAGCCCTGAAGTGACAGTTTGTGTTGATGTAAATGTTAAACTTATATCGGCAGCCAAATATAGGCACAGAGTTACCAAACACCTGATTAACGAAATGTAATTAAATAAAATTAATGTAAAATTCAAAAGTCATGGTGGTAGGAAATAATATTTTGGTCATAGTGTCCCTTTGGGGTAGAGAGGACCAACAGGGACATCTTCTGGCAGTATGAATGTACTACATTTCTAATTCATTTTTCTGTTAATTATAAAGAACATGCCCTGCAGCATTGAACAGGGAAGACGTGAAAGTACATTTATTAGAAACAATATAGTTATGATCCTCCTAAGCATTGCTGCAATGTAAGAGCTGTGTGCATTGCTGCACACAGATCTTATTCCAGCTGATTCTAGTAAAGGCTTTTTCACACATCAGTGAATTTCGGACATGTTCTGTCCACGCTCTTCTCGGACAGCACACATACCCAATGATTTTAATGTTTATTTACACATCAGTCATTTTCTATAACCATGGGACAGTGGAAAACCACGGTCACATGCACTTCTTTGGTTCATGATGCAGACCAAACGCACACCTTGAAGTCTATGGGTCCTTGAGAACCACTGACACAACACAAACGGCATCCATGTTCTGTCAGTGATGTTCAAGGACCATTGGTAGGAAATGCTCTGGAAACTAATATTTCAGCCGAGCAGTGAAATAGATCAGACCATCACCAAGCTAACATTGATGACCTACGCAAAAGATAGACCATCAATATCAAAGCCCAAGTGCAGTAAATTGTGGACCTTCCTGGCCTGTGGGAGGGATTGATGAAACTATCCATAGAGGAACCTCTGTTTTAATACTAAAAATAAAAAAAAAGCCAAACCGAACCACTGCCCCTATCATTCTGCTGATCGTCATGTTTTTACCACTCTTCGGAAATGCCGACTTAGACCATTACTGGCCGTAATGGTGACCCACCTCAGCCAATGACCAGGAAGAGAAGAGCTGCGGGAACAGAACCACCGGTGATATTGCAAGTGGCAGAGGATTGATTAGGTATGGTTTTTTTTGTGGCCCATTTTGTTTAAAAAAATATATATTTCCCCAAAAAAGCCCTTTAGTTGGATGCCTTCAACCAACGAGAGCTGAGAAGTATGCTAGATGTGACTCTTTGCTCCAGTTAAAGGGATTGTCAACTCAAGACAACCTTGTCCATATGTCCTATGAGAAGTTAAAGCAGCGAGACTCCATATTGAAAGAGTTGACCATGATGGACAACTGGGACACTAAGTTGGCGCGACCCATATTAACTGCCAAATAGTGGTCAATATGATGATCGATATGATAAACAATAACCAATATTACTGTACATGCATAAATTTTATTTCATATAGAACAGTCTTAGATTCTTCAGAAATGATTGTGTAGAGCATCAACACCACAACAGAACCCTGTTGAACCACTAGATAGGGCCTGTCTGGCCCCGCTGGTGTCCAATGTATGGTAGACACAGCGTAGTGTTGCGTGTTCCTCCATTATCTGCTACTGTCCATGGAGGCACTGGCGGATGCAGGTGGGGGAAGAATATAGTGAGGGAGAGGGTTTCCGATCATTCCAATCTAGGTTATTCCTTGAAACCCCCCACACACACACACACACACACACACGATTCCCCTTTAACGTGCTGGCCGCCGCCACACTGTAAATTAAAATACCGGGAGTGGTGCCGTCTGGGTGGCAAGCAGCACAGTTGACGTGGAAGGAAGAGCCACCTGAAGCTGCTAGTGAGGGCGGCTGCGTGATGGTGATAGTGCAGTGTTCATTCAAGGTGCCCAGCTGCTAGCTCCAGTCCGGATTAACTACAAGAACTCTGCCCTCTTGGGCTTGCTGAAACCCTAACTGAGGGGTATTAGGGTAAATTATACAGGGGGTAATATAACTGAGGAGGACAATATACAGTCGTGGCCAAAAGTTTTGAGAATTACATAAATATTGGAATTTGGAAAAGTTGCTGCTTAAGTTTTTAAAAAAGCAATTTGCATATACTCCAGAATGTTATGAAGAGTGATCAGATGAATTGCATAGTCCTTCTTTGCCATGAAAATCAACTTAATCCCCCAAAAAACTTTCTACTGCATTTCATTGTTGTCATTAAAGGACCTGCTGAGATCATTTCAGTAATCGTCTTGTTAACTCAGGTGAGAATGTTGACGAGCACAAGGCTGGAGATCATTATGTCAGGCTGATTGGGTTAAAATGACATTGTCATGTTAAAAGGAGGGTGATGCTTGAAATCATTGTTCTTCCATTGTTAACCATGGTGACCTGCAAATAAACGCGTGCAGCCATCATTGCGTTGCATAAAATGGCTTCACAGGCAAGGATATTGTGGCTACTAAGATTGCACCTCAGTCAACAATTTATAGGATCATCAAGAACTTCAAGGAAAGAGGTTCAATTCTTGTTAAGAAGGCTTCAGGGCGTCCAAGAAAGTCCAGCAAGCGCCAAGATCGTCTCCTAAAGAGGATTCAGCTGCGGGATCGGAGTGCCACCAGTGCAGAGCTTGCTCAGGAATGGCAGCAGGCAGGTGTGAGCGAATCTGCACGCACAGTGAGGCGAAGACTTTTAGAAGATGGCCTGGTGTCAAGAAGGGCAGCAAAGAAGCCACTTCTCTCAAAAAAAAACATCAGGGACAGATTGATCTTCTGCAGAAAGTATGGTGAATCGACTGCTGAGGACTGGGGCAAAGTCATATTCTCTGATGAAGCCTCTTTCCGATTGTTTAGGGCATCAGGAAAAAGGCTTGTCCGGAGAATAAAAGGTGAGCGCTGCCATCAGTCCTGTGTCATGCCAACAGTAAAGCATCCTGAGACCATTCATGTGTGGGGGTGCTTCTCATCCAAGGGAGTGGGCTCATTCACAATTTTGCCCAAAAACACAGCCATGAATAAAGAATGGTACCAAAACACCCTCCAACAGCAACTTCTTCCAACAATCCAACAACTGTTTGGTGAAGAACAATGCATTTTCCAGCACGATGGAGCACTGTACCATAAGGTAAAAGTGATAACTAAGTGGCTCCCATCCCATTGAGAACTTGTGGTCAATCCTCAAGAGGCGGGTGGACAAACAAAAACCCACTAATTCTGACAAACTCCAAGCAGTGATTATGAAAGAATGGGTTGCTATCAGTCAGGAATTGGCCCAGAAGTTGATTGAGAGCATGTCCAGTCGAATTGCAGAGGTCCTGGAAAAGAAGGGCCAACACTGCAAATACTGACTCTTTGCATTAATGTCATGTAATTGTCGATAAAAGCCTTTGAAACATATGAAGTATGTGTAATTATATTTCAGTACATCACAGAAACAACTGAAACAAAGATCTAAAAGCAGTTTAGCAGCAAACTTTGTGAAAACTAATATTTGTGTCATTCTCAAAACTTTTGGCCACGACTGTACAGGGGATAATATAACGTATATTACCCTGTATAATGTCCCCGATAGCCCTCCTCAGTTATATTACCCTTTTATAATGTACCCTGATACCCCTCAGTTATATTACCCCCTGACGGATCTGTTATGCTTTCCCATAGACTTCTATTAGGACAGCGCAAATCGGAATGCCTCTTAAAGGCTTCCGTTTTGCATTCCGTCTGGCCATTCCGTTATATTCTGTTTGAACCGGAACTTATAACGGAATGGCATAGCAAAGATGTGAACCCACCCTTAGGAATAGATTGTTTATGAATACTCAAGCGTTGAAAAAGAAAGGAAAACTCTTAAAAGCGTGTCTTTTAAGTACAATAAAAAGGTATCCCTGCATACCACAATACTCTCGTATTTTGTTATCTTATTTATATATACTTATTTCGTTTTTCAGTAGTATGACTGGTGGTGAAAATTATTAGTGCCCCCCCCCCCACATTTTTTATTGTGGTATCTTATGTGCCCCCCTATATATTGTTCCTAGAGTCGCCACTGCTTCCAATCGCCTTACTTCACCATTCCGCCGGCGCCGCCCAGGTAACGTGCGTGCTGTCGGTACAGGCTGTAGCTGCACTGCTGAGCGCCGGCCAGTGACGTCACACGCCAGAGCTCAGACTCAGGCAGTATATATCAGTGAACAGTGGGGGAGGGAGCTGCATGCGTGCGTCTCGGTGCCCAGGATCACCCACCCAAGCTCCAAAGTGCTCAGGATCACCTACCCAAGCAACTAGGTGACCAGGATTACCTTCCTGAAGCACTCACTGCCCATCATGACCTACCCCACAGACTCAGTGCCGAGGATGACCTACTCCAGAGGCTGTCAATGCTCGGGACCACCCGAGCATGGCACTGCCTAGGATAAACCAAAGAAACACTCTGGATCCTGGGAGGGTCCCTGTATCACCAGGAAATGGTTAGCGCTGATTCCACCATAATATCCCGCAGGCACAAAGGGACCCATCCCAACTGCGCCCCGACCTCTCCATCCCCGATCATCCATTATCCGGCTGCAGGGAAAGCCTACTGATTTCTCCCCCGCATTGTACCCGGAACAAGCCATTTTCACACTGCGCAATTCCCTGCTAACTACTTATTCCATGCTCAGGGCCGGGCTCAGCCGCATTATCATCTCACCTCTCTCCGCTGTCCCCACTCTCCTCACTCCGGTCCAGGGCGGAGAGAGGATCGGGTTGTGACGTGAGAGTACACTTGGCAGCTGTACGATAGGTTCTATAAGCACCACATAATTTTCTGTCCGCCGCCACAAAACAATCTGGAAGTGCCCCTCCCGGGACCAGGCTCTGGATCCGCCACTGCATGGAGGACTCTGTTTTCATACCCTGAAGTTCCAGTAGTCATCTAGAGCAAAGGATCTTGCAGGATGTTACTTATTGCTCTAGTTAAAAGGTCAACTCAAGAAAACCTATGTCTGTATGACCTGTTAGGGGGTTACAGCAGCCAACTGCATATTGAAAGTGGGTTGACCTTGCTCGACAAATACTTAGAGACTGAGCCCGATTTTGGGACAGCACTTGGTGCATGGCACATGAATACATGAACTTGAGGAATTTCATTGTTTTAATATTGATGTATGAATGTGTCACCAGGGGAGACACTAAGGGCTCATGTACCCGATGCAAAAGTTCCGCTTGAGCCCGCCTGCACAACTTCTACCCACGCTTGCCTGTTGCAGCCCGTCCATACCTTTTTTAGCAGCATCGCTCAGTCTCTTAAGTGACCCATCAACTCAGCACTTGCAGCCAGTGATTACAGCACAGTTACTTCTTCTCTCAGAGTTATGTGCTTTCCAAATGGTGACTGCAGCATCCAGGGAGTTTGGCAGAGGGAGGAGACTTTTACACCACATTGTGCATGTTCTATGCATGGACTTGCTGGCTGATGTCAGCCAGTGCATAAATATTTCACTTTAATGTACTTGGGCTCTAGGTCCTCATATGGAACTCAGTTAGTTACTGGATAGCCCTACGCACCACTACTGCTTTTAGTAGTGGCAGGGTAGGAGGATAATCTCCTACAGTATACAGTACAGTAGTGTCTTCCATACCGATATGTGCTATGAGAACATTGTTACCCTTTCAGCCATCCATCTTCATTTTTCTCCACAGCTTCCCTTCCTAGACTATATATTTTGTAGGGGATGTCCAGCATTATAAATCTTTGTCCAGTCTCCTCCACTCCAGTGTGTCAGATACTTTGAATGCCACACATCAAAGGAAATCAGAAAGGAGATCAAACAGGGTGGATAGTGAGAATGTGGGCCACCGGGCTTGTGGGCCCAGTTGCAACTGTGACCCCTATAGTTGCGCCATTGCTGTTGTCTTATGCAATGAGGCCATTAACAGATTTCCCTATTAGTGCAACTGGCTGTGATTTATGACTAATACAAGCTGTGTTTTATTAGCTCAAGTCACTGAAGAGTTAAAAAAAAGAAAAGCGCCGTCGGACCAGCAGGGGGTGATGCAAGGTGCATCAGTTCTTTCTATAAAGGAAATATACTGTACAATTCTTTAGCTGCCTTAAAGAGTGTACATTACAGGGAGGCAGAGAAAGAGTCCATTTGTTAAAGGGGTTGTCTGTCTTATTTAAAAAGTTCCCCAGTGCTCTAAAATGTGCTAAAGCTTTTTGAATAGGTTAGACAACCATTTTAATGGATAATGAAAACTTGTGCAAGAATTCCATTCCGAGTGCCGGCCTTCTGCTCTCCCTGTGGTCACTACTTTGCCTGATGAAGGGCTTTTCACTTAGCCCGAAACATTGCTTTTTGTGTACCACTATGTCCGGCTGAATAAAATCCACAAAGCATCATAATTGAATTTGGAGTGCTGTCTAAATTTATATGACGTGTACAGTTCCTGAGTTGGAGCAAGGAACAGAACCTTGACGGGCACCCACACAGCCAGGTCACGATAGAGTGCTGTGATCACTCAGAAAAAAGCTCTTTGAATAGGTTGGACAACCACTTTAATGGATAGTGAGAACTTGTGTAATAATTTCGTCTTAACAGGCTTTACAATGCAAGCAAACAAGGATGTGGAATCATGGAAATAAGACAGGGGCAAAAAGTTTCAAGTCCTCTTCCCTGTGGTTAGAGAAGTGGTGGTGTTAACCATTGCCAGAAAGTAGCCCTAATAAATATTGCTGACCTATCCTCAGGATTGGTCATCAATCCCAACACCCCCCATTGATCAGCTGTTTGAAGGGGCCCCAGTGTTCGGACTAGAACTGTGAACTCTCCTAAATATACCAAGAAGAGGTCACAAGGCTCAACTGAGCAACAGGACCCTATCCAACAGTTGATCGGCAGTGGTGCCGGAGTCAGACCCCTACCTATCAGATACTGATGATGTATCTTGAGGATAGGTCATGCATATATAAAGGGGTTTTCCAAAATTTTTATACTGATGACCTTTCCTCAAGATAGGTTATCAGTATCTGATCATGGGGGTCTGTCTTCTCTCTGCTTTTTCTAGACCGAGTGACGACACGTTCATGTGTCTCATGACTTAGGAGCAGCTGGGCCCTATTCAAGTGAATGGGCCAGAGTGCAAAACCAAGCATAGCCGCTATACAATGTATGGTGCTGTGCTTGGTGAGCTAAGAGAAGACCTTCTCAAAACAGCTGATCGGCGGGAGTCCCGAGTGTCAGGCCCCAGCCAATTAGATACTGATGACCTATCCAGAGGTAAAAATCCTGGAAAACCCTTTTAATTCTTCAAAAAATTCTTTAACTTTTCCCATGAGACCCACACCCTTAGGTACTGGCCGCCTTGTCTATATTGTATAAAGTTTAACTGAAGATGCGATGTGAGGATATTACATAGTACATCACCATAAAGCTCATGCCTATCTTCTGCCTTCTACTGAAAGTCCACTTTACAAGTCATATCAAAGGAAGAGTAATGAAGAAAAGGCCGTGTTCTTCATATTCACCCAGCAGAAAAACACAAATAAATATTGTCCATTGCTTCTCCAAATCTGGTCCTATGCATCAGATGACTCAAGAACTTCCAGAGAGGATCCACTTATCTGGAGAAATGTAACAGAAAGAAAACCAGTTAAAGTTCAGGAAGAAATGGCTCTCCAGAAAGTATCTGGTCCAGAAACACCGCCTAAAGAGTTTATTAGGGAGTTCCATAACAACACATTCTGTAATATATTTTTATTGTCAGAATTTCTCCCTTTACAATCCCTGAGCTGCACTCTTTCTCCCTTTAGTTAAAGGAGACCACAGTAGTTATCACGGCTGCTACATCAATAGTTTTACCTGCAGAGAAATGCTTTTGTTGCAGCGCACGTCTTACGAATAGGGATGAGCGAACTTGTGTTTTACAAGTTTCGAGTTCAGTGCTCGGGTTTTATTACAATTCCAACATGGATTTCCACTAGCCATAATGAAATGCTATGACGAATGCATTACGGAAGCCTTTAAACCCGAACTCGAACTTGTAAAACACAAGTTTGCTCATTCCTACTTATGAATTGTCATCCTTCATTACTACCACTAGATGGCACTTTACTCCCATAAACAAATGTGGCCACAAATATAATTTATAATACCAGATATCTGATGTACAGATGACACCCAGGACGGTGCGATCAGTGTTTCCACATGTTACATAGTAAGTATGAATCCACATTACAAGAAAAACTTTCTTATGTTGAATTATTAATATCCTTCTGCTCAGGCATGTCTAATGTATTGAAGTAACTTGTACATTGTTCTTAAATAGAACCTGAAAAAGCAGAGCAAGAGGAGCTGAGCAGAAGGATATATAGTTTTATAGGAAATTATTCAGTAAAAATGTAATTCCTGGCCTTTCTGGGCTTAAGAACCCACTGGGCGGTTTTATCATTATCTTATGATATTGGAAGTCTTCTCTGTATACGCAGTTATACAGGGAAGGCTATCACTGACAGCAGGGGTGGACTGGGAACTTAAAGCGGCCCTGGAAAAAACTAAAAGTGGCCCCAGATACCACAGTGCAGCCCAAAATACTGCCTAAATGCTGAGAGCATCAGATCTTTTTGTACCTGGCTTTTGGCCAAGAGGAGGGTTTAGATGGCCCTTTGGGCATCGGCCCACTGGGAAATTTCAATTTGCCCCCCCCCCCCGTTCAGCCATTCCATTCTCCTGCTCTGTTACAGGAGCAGGAGAAAGGAAAGTACGCATTCGGCACATAACTGAGCCAAACAGAGCCTAAGGATCCCATAGACTATAATTGCGTCCGTTAGGTGTCCGCTCCGAAGATGATTGTGCGTGCAGGACTTTTGACTCAGCTCCAAAATCATCTACGGAGCGGACACCTAACAGACGCCGTTATAGTCTATGGGATCCTTAGGCTCTTTTCAGCTCAGTTATGTGCCAGATGCGTACTTTCCTTTCTCCTGCTCCTATAACGGAGCAGGAGAACGGAAAGGCCAAACACTGATGTGATCTTAGCCGAATTGTGTCCAGTGACATGGAGGGGGGAGGCAGAGAAATGTGACATGGAGGTGGGTCATGTGACATGGAGGGGGGCGAAATGTGACATGGAAGGGGGAGAAATGTGACATGTCACATTTCCCCCACCATGTGACATTTCTCCCCCCTCCATGTCACATTTCTCCCCCTCCATGTCACATTTCTCCCCCCTCCATGTCACATTTCTCCCTCTCCATGTCACATCCCCCCATGTCACATTTCTCCCTCCATGTCACATTTCTCCCCCTCCATGTCACATTTCTCCCCCTCCATGTCACATTCTCCCCTCCATGTCACATTTCTCCCCCCTCCATGTCGCATTTCTCCCCCCTCCATGTCGCATTTCTGCCCTCTATTAATATTATGAAAAAACATTCTGCTCACCTGGTCCTGGTCCAGTCGGTAGCAGCTCCTCTTCTCCTCTGTGTGGCACTGGTTGACTCCTCCTGGTATCTTCTCTCTGGCCTCCGGACAAGTTGTTTGAGGTCTTGAGGACCTTTCACACTCAGCCAATCAGTGGCCACAGTTATGTCATGTGTCAGGCCAGTGATTGGCTCAGCAGGAAATCGCTGGCCTGACATGGGACACAGCTGCAGCCACTGATTGGCTGAGTGAAAAAGGTCCTCAAGACCTCAAATAACTTGTCGGGAGGCGGCAGTGCGCAAGTTAAACTAAAATTAAATAGGGCTTTAGACTGTCTCTCCTGGAGGGGGCCCCGTGGGCCCCCCTGACTTAGGGGCCCGGTCGCAATTGTGACCGCTGCGACCCCTATAGCTACGCCACTGCAATCTGCTCAATCTCTTTAAAGAGGTTGTCTGATTTCAGGAAACAAGATCATTACTTAGCTGACAACTCCTATTCTCACGGCAGGGTTCTGTTTACCCTTGCTGCAGAGGTGACATAACGTCAACAACATGTGACCACGGCAGTCAATCACTGGCCTCAGCAGTGCACCAAAAGGTGATTGATTAGCCGCAATGGTCACATGTTGACGTGATGTCACTGTTGCAGCCGGGCTAAACAGAACCCTGCGAGGAGAACCAGAGTGGAGGTGCAGGATCTGTTGGGTAGGTAACGATCTTTTACTGCAGGTGGATCGCATGTACTGTCCGGTTTCCTCCTGAAACTGGACAACCCCTTAAAGGGGTTGTATGGGTTCAGAGATGAACCTGGACATAACCCCATTTTTACCCAGGTGGCCCCTCTGACATGAGCACCTTCTTTTCAGCCCCACTGCCATGAGCATCTCTTCTTTGCCCTGCGCTGAATTGCGCAGGGCAAAGGCTTTTTATGGAGATTCGGTGACTTACCGGCACTGATGGGCGGGCTTTAGCACTGCTCTAGTCACAGGGCCGGGGGTGGGGGTGGGGGGGTAGGGTAAAGATGGAGATATGCCCGGGTTCAGCTCTGAACCCGGACAACCCCTTTAAGGTTAGATAACACCTTAAAGACAATATGGTTTTAAACCCTAAATGACAAGATGCTTTTTAGCAATTCAACTCACGTGGTGGTTTAGGAGCGCAAACTATTTTTTTTTGTTATTTTTTTTTTTTTGGGGGGGGGGGGGCATTTATTTCATGCTGCATTTTTTCATGACACATAGGGCTGTTTTAAATATAGAATATAGAAATGTTTTTTTCTTTGTTAGTTTAATTAGGGGTAATGTGTGCAAAAAGGTACAAATTAAAGAGTTTTAAAAAGTTGTACACTAAAATAACATGTAATGGCAATGGTTTGTGCTGGCCTTGGAAGTGGGGATTTTTTTTTTCTAATTATTTTGTGAATATATTTAAAATACTATCTCCCAAATGAAGTCATAAAAGACCTATGGGTGACATTCACGGTTTTGTTTATTTGGCATAAATGTGGCATATATAGGAGCTGTGATTACAGATAAAAAGAGCGGCATGTCCTGACACCAGCGACAGAGCTGGGGGAGACCCTATGATCACAATATCACCGGGTCCAGTGGAGGAAGCAACATTGCCTCTTCCTCTGTTTTCTACATAAAACACATTTAATGCTATGCAGGCTGAAAAAGAGAAAGGAAAATCTGCAGGAGCTTTAACCACTTCCAGACCGGGCCATTTTCCCCTTCCTGACCAGGCCTAATTTTGCAAATCTGACATGTGTCACTTTATGTGGTGTTAACTTTAGAACACGTTTACTTATCCAAGCCGTTCTGAGATTGTTTTCTCGTGACATATTCAACTTTATGATAGTCATAAAGTTGAGTCAATACATTTCACCTTTATTTCTGAAAAAATCCAAAATTTCCCAGAAATGTTGAAAAATTCGCATTTTTCGAAATTTCAATTTCTCTGCTTTTAAAACAGAAAGTGATACCTCATAAAATATTGAGTATTTACCATTCCCCATATGTCTACTTTGTGTTGGCATCATTTTGTAAATTACATTTTATTTTTTTAGGATGTTAGAAGGCTTAGAAGTTTAGAAGCAATTCTTAAAATTTTTAAGAAAATTTTCAAAACCCACTTTTAAGGACCAGTTCAGGTCTGAAGTCACATTGTGGGGCTTACACAGTGGAAACCCCCCATAAATGACCCCATTCTAGAAACTACACCCCTCAGGTTACTCAAAACTGATTTTGCAAACTTTGTTAACCCTTTAGGCGTTCCACAAGAATTAAAGGAAAATGGAGATGAAATTTCAAAATTTAACTTTGAGTAGATTTTCAATTTTAATCCATTTTTTTCTTTAAAACAAACAGCCAAACAAAACTCAAAATTTGTTACCCTGATTCTGCGGTTTACAGAAATACCCCACATTTGGTCTTAAACTGTTGTAAGGGCACACGGCAGGGCGCAGAAGAAAAGTAACGCCATATGGTTTTTGGAGGGCAGATTTTGCTGAACTCGTTTTTAGATGTCTTGTCCTGATGCACCCCGACAGTAGAAACTCCCAAATATTGACATTATTCTGAAAACTAGGGGATAAGGTGCCAGTTTTATTGGTACTATTTTGGGGTGAATATGATTTTTGATTGCTCTACATTACATTTTTTGTGAGGCAAGGAAACAAAAAAATGGCTGTTTTGAAACAGTTTATTTTTATTTCTTTTAAACATTGATCTGACACAGTAGATCATGCACTATTTTAATATCAAATAAATGATATAAAAAATGACTACTTTCTTTTTTGGTTTGTTTGTTTCAGTTTTTACATAATAAAGCATTTTTGAAAAAAAAATTATGTTTTTGTGTCTCCATTTTCTGAACGCCATATTTTTTTTATTTTTCTGCCGATCGTCTTGTGTATGGACTTGTTTTTTGCAGGAAGAGTTGATGTTTTTATTGGTACCATTTTTGGGTACATATGCTTTTTTGGGCATTTATTATTACACTTTAGGGTGTAAGGTGACCAAAAAATTAGTTGTTTTAGCACAATTTATTTATTTTTACAGCGTTCACCTAAGGGGTTAAATCATGTGATATTTTTATAGAGCAGGTTGTAACGGATGCAGCAATAAGTAAGGCCTCTTGCACACGACCATATGGCTTTTTCAGTATTTTGCTGTCCTTTTTTTGGATCCGTTTTTCCATTTTTTTCTTCCGTTGTGTTTCCGTTTCGGTTCCGTTTTTCCGTATGGCATATACAGTATACAGTAATAACATAGAAAACATTGGGCTGGTCTTAAAATTTTCAATAGATGGTTCCGCAAAAAACAGAACGGATACGGAAGACATACGGATGCACTTCCGTATGCTTTCCGTTTTTTTTGCGGACCAATTGACTTGAATGGAGCCACTGAACGGCGGACAAGAATAGGACATGTTCTATAAAGGAAAACGGAAACGGAAGGCATACGGAGACACTTCAGTATTTTTTGCGGTCCCATTGAAGTGAATGGTTCAGTATACTGTCAGTATACTGAACTGAAAAAACTGTCAGTATAAGGTCCGCAAAATACTGTCTTGTGCAAGAGGCCCAATATGTATACTTTTTCTTATTTATTTAAGTTTTACACAATAATAGCATTTTTGAAACAAAAAAAATTGATGTTTTAGTATCTCCATAGTCTGGTAGCCATAGCTTTTTTATTTTTTGACCGATTGTCTTCGTTAGGGTCTCATTTTTTGTGGGATGAGGTGATGGTTTGATTGGTACTATTTTGGGGGGAATATGCCATTTTGATCGCTTGGTGTTGCACTTTATGTGATGTTAAGTGACCAATAGTTTTTATTTTATTTTTATTACGGTGTTCATGTGAGGGGTTAGGTCATGTGATATTTTTATAGAGCTGTTTTTTACGAATGCGGTGATGCCTAATATGTATACTTTTTAAATTTATTTCACTTTAACACAATAATAGCTTTTTTTAAACAAAAAATTATGTTGTAATGTCTCCATGTTCTGAGAGCTATAATTTTTAAATTTTTTGAGCGATTTTCTTATGTAGGGGCTCATTTTTTGAAGTATGAGGTAACTGTTTTATTGGATTTATTTTGTGGGACATATGCATTTTTGATCGCTTGTTGCTGCACTTTTTGTGATATAAGATGACAAAAATGGGGTTTTTTATACAGTTTTTTTTTATGGTGTTTATCGGACGGGGTGGATGATGTGATATATTTATAGAGCTGGCCGTCACGGACGCGACAATGTAAACCCATTTTTTTTATTTTTTATTTTACACTTTACGTCCCCCATAAGGTCATACAAGACCTCTGGGGGACATTTAACTTCACTTTTTTTTTCTTTCACTTTTGATTTCACCTGTAACTGGGGCTGACATAGTAGCCCCAGTTACAGGTGAAATACACCCCCCAGAGAGGCTGTACAGCATAATACTATGCTGTACAGCCTCAGTGCAGGGCTGATCGAGGTCTGTGAGAGATCCGACAGCTCCTGCACACTCCTGGCCCTGGCGGTCACATGACCACCGGGCCGGGAGCAGGAAGAGCATAGCGCTTCCTGCAAAGCAGACACAGCGCTCACCGAGCTCTGTGTCTGCGGCAATTTAGAAGGCAGGGACACTTGGGCACTGTCCCTGCCTTCTCTCTGGGTTGCCCTGCTTTCACTGACAGCAGACAACCCGCTCGGCATCTGCACGATTAGCGTGCAGATGCTGTCTCTGAATGGACGTTCTAAAACGTCCATTCAGAGATAGACACCCGCCCATAGGGCATTTATAGTCTATGGGTGGTCGTCAAGTGGTTAAACATACTTGCCAACATGCTAAAGTTGTGGGAGAATCCAAAGTCTGGCACGCAGTGCATAATGCCAAATTTTCTACATGTGTGGACAAGCTCTTTTTAAGGCCTCACCCCCTTTTGTATGGTGCCCAACACACTTAATGCACTCTGGCCAGTGGAGTTGCGTCTAATGATGCTGAATCCTGGCACTACATGCAGTTGAAATACGTAGAGTACTGCTTTCCAGGAGATATCTCTTCTCTCTAGAAGCCTCCCAGAAATTCCTGGAGAGTCAGCAATTTTGGTGTAAAGTAGGGTTGAGCGAACCCGCACTGTAAAGTTCGGCTTAGTACCGAACATTACGGTTTTTCGCACCCGGACCCGAACCCGAACATTTCCATAAAAGTTCTGGTTTCGGTTCGTTGTTCGGTGATTTCTTCCCGCTTTTTGAAAGGCTGCAGGGTAGCCAATCAACAAGAGTTTCACTACTTTGCCCTAAGAAGCCATCACAGCCATGCCTACTAAAGGCATGGTTGTGATTGGCTAGGTGCAGCATGTGACTCGGCCTCTATTTAAGCTGGAGTCACGTAGCGCTGCATGTCACTCTGCTCTTCTCAGTGTAGGGATAGGATGCTGCCGCTTCTGTGAGGGACAGATTAGGGAAGAAATTTGTTGAACTTGGTGGTGTTTAATCTTCAAGCTACAGCAATTACTGGTGCTATACTACATTTTTTTACCCAGCCCTGATACTGCCAAATCATTTTTAATCCATCTTTTAGCGAAGTGGGGGTCAGCGGCCATTTTAGCAACTGCAGTGTCTTTGGAACTGCATGTGTGCCAGCCTGCCAGGGATAATCAGTCTAATCCTTTTTTGGTAGCTCAGTGGAGGAAAAATTCCTTTTTCTGGCAGGTCAGATCCCCCTACATTACCTATTTTATAATTTAGGGGTGACATTTAGGGGTGTGCATTTCTGTAGTTGGGGGCAAAAACCTGTATTGTGGTGCCATAGAGCACTGTTGCATACAACGCTGAAAATCCTGTTTTTAAATGTAGGGGCGACATACTGCATTTATGTGTTTGGGGGAAATAAACTCGTATTGTTGTTCCACAGAGCAGTTTGGCATACAACGCACAAAAACGTATTTTAAAATTTAGCAGTGACATACTGCATTTGTGTGTTTGTGGGAAATAAACCAGCAGGGTTTCCCAGGTCCAAAACCATAGCCTTGCCCCAGAAGTGGAAGAGATTGTTGCCAGGATGCCTAACCACTTAGGTTTGAGGATAAGGACACGGCAAGACTTTCGTAGCATGTCTCTGATGATGACGAAACACAGGTGCAGACTACTGCGTCTTTCTGCGGTGTGCAGACAGACAAAGAAGGCAGGAGTGAAGACTGGGTGGAAGATGATGTTGAGAACGATGAGTTCCTACACCCCAAAATATACCACTTAAATCTATGTTATTCATGGGTGGTGAAAAAAATCATATTTTTTAAGGCCAGGAATTACCTTTGCGGCCTGCGCTGCATATGTGTCGGGGACAAAAATATAGTTAATCCGTCTGGGAGTTCAGGGGTTGATATATTCCAATTTTTTGCTGTCAAGTAACCCTGCACTGCATAGGTAACAAGGACCGAAAATGCGGAAAATCTTCTTTTAAATTGTTGGGTGAAATATTACCCTTTTTGCCGGGTACAAACCCTTGCTCAGCATAGGTGACAGTGACCGAAAATTTGAAAAATCTTCTTTTAAAATTGTTGGGTGCAATATTACCATTTTAGCCGTGAATAAACCCATCCTCTGCCTGAGTGCCAGGGGCCTACATTTCAAAAAATCGCATGTTACATTGGTGGGTGACATGAACCCCGTTTTGCCGTGAATAAACCCCTGCTCTGCCTGGATGCCAGGGGCCTACATTTTTAAAAATAGTCTGTTCCATTGGTGGGTGACATGAACCCCGTTTTGCCGTGAATAAACCCCTCCTGCCTGGGTACCAGGGGCCTATATTTTTAAAAATAGTCTGTTCCATTGATGGCTTATATGTACCCTGTTTTGCCGGATGAAAAATCCCTGCTGTGCATTCTTTACAGTGAACCAAATATGTTAAAAACGTCTGTTAATGATCGAAAGATGCGTGACTACAAACGCACGCTGGTAGACGTGCTGCTGATAGCCTTTCCACCTGACGCCTCTTCAACCTCCTACTCCACATCTATTTCCTCCTCCTAGATCAAGATTTTGATTTTGAATTTTTATTTATTTTATTTTAAGTGATTTCCCTATCCACATTTGTTTGCAGGGCACTTACCCACTTTTTGCTGCCTTTTGCAGCCCTCTAGCCCTTTCTAGGACTTTTTTTACAGCCATTTTAGTGTCCATAAGTTCGGGTCCCCATTGACTTCAATCGGGTTCAGGGTCAAGTTCGGGTAAGGTTCGGATCCCGAACCCGAACTTTTTTGTGAAGTTCTGCCGAACCAGTCGAACCCGAACTTCCAGGTGTCCACTCAACTCTAGTGTAAAGCCCAGGGCAACACACCAAAAGAACAGCGCAGGGCCCTAAACAGGGGTTGTCTCATCATAGTTTCCCTTTTTGTCTGGCTCTATAAACTCTTGCTCAATGGTTTAATGGTGGCTGTGACGTTTCCCCTTTAGGTGCATGGATAGATAGATAGATAGATAGATAGATAGATAGATAGATAGATAGATAACTATAAATGGTTACAACAGATCAGTATAAACATGGACTAAAAAAAAAAACATATTTGACGGCAAGAATTACGTTTTACCATTTTTACCTCCAGGGCATCAAGGGCAGCTTTTACTGTAGTGAAGAAATGTTCGTGTTTTGAGCCGCAATACTTTAGGGCCTTGACTAGTGACGCTGAAAAAAAAAAAAAAAAACATTCAGTATTGTATAAGAGTACAGAGGAGTCACTTCCTCACATAATGGACGTGACTCACCGCTGCAGCCGGAGAATAATACAGCCGTGTCATATTCTCCTATATCCTGGGACATCTGTGACAACACATTGAAAAACTCATATAGACAATAAGATAAAATATCTTCTTCAAGGCAATCTATTACATTAATGATGCGTTCATCTATTTGCAGAAGTGTATATAAAATGGTTGATATCGCGCTATTTTGTACCTGTTCAGACTGTGAATACACACTAAATTCTGCCAATCCAGTACCAGTGTTTAAAATAAGACGGTAGAGTTGCCTACCTTCTCTATCTTCCTATCTTCCCAGGAGAACATGCTACATGATTTTTCAAGACAGACAATACAATTCATTATTCACAAAAGAAGCCAGAGACTATATAGAGTTAATGAGGACATCAAACTAACGTTTGAAAAATTACGCCCATGGAAAGATAATACCAGTATTAAACCCCTAGTGGAAAGCATAAGGACAAGACTGCATACACGGGAAGAAGAAATAAAGGAAAAAAAGATAAATAAATTTGGTAGGGATACCTGGCTAAAAACATTGCAAATTAGTGAACATGACAACACAGATAGTACATTTGAAACGATAGATGAATATATACCAAAGAGAACGGAAGACAGGGAGATAAACCTGTCTTTATTAACGGTACATACAGAGAGTAGTAAGAACACGACAGAAGATAGGGGTAGATGCTCCAATCCACGTCCAGTGATCCCATTATCCCCTGAGATAACGATCCAAAACAGGTTTACGAACCCTCATAAAAATTCAGCAAATTTAATAACTACAAACAATCGATATGATCCATTGAAACAGATAGACGAAATAGAGGAATCTATAGATATGGAGGATCCAGAAGTACAAGAAGAAGGAGAAGAGAGTGGAAATGAATCAGAGCAGGAAAGATCTCATAATAGGAATAAACACAAAAACCAAAACCAAAACAAAAACAAAAACAAAAATGAAAATAATAATAACTATAAAAAAACTTCAAAAAACGGCTCCCCCAAGAAAAAGGTGCAAACTGTGAAAAAACATATAAAAAAAGATTTTTTTCAACCAAGAAAAATAGCAGGAACAAAAGGGGCACCCGGGGGGGGGAAACTCACCCAAAAGAAAAAGCAAAATAAATTAAAAAAACTGGCGCAGGAAAATGCCGGAGAAAAAGAGGAACAACAACAACAAAAAATATATAATTTAAGTGACCATATACTAACAGAGGCTGAAACGAATATTTTAAAAAAAGGACTAAAATTTGCCCCTACGGTAGGCATAAATAAATTTGACGCATACATTGGGGTGAAAAAATTTATGAGGAAACTAGCGCTGAAAAAATACTTCATGAAAAAAACTCAGTATAATAGCGGAACCAATAGTAATGTGAATAAAGAGCAATATATACACACGCAATTAAGAAATAAATCACAGTTTAACCCAATACATGAATATTCAACAGCAATGACGACATTTACTAATATGGTCACTAGAGACATCAGAAAAATTACCCCTATGAAAAATCTGAAATATGTGAGCAACATAACCAAAAAAGAAAAAGAAGCGATCGCAGTCATACAAGAAAATAACAAAATTATCATAAGACCCGCCGATAAAGGCGGAGGCATAGTCATTTTGAATGAAAAAGACTATGACAATGGAGGTAATAAAAATATTAAGCGATCAGCAAACATATAAAATCCTAAAAGGGGATCCAACGGATATATACAAAAAACAATTGAAGATTCTAGTACAAAAGGGGAAACAAACAGGTATACTCACAAAACAGGAGGCAGAATTTATTGACATAAAACACCCCAAAACAGCCGTGTTTTATCAGAATCCAAAAATTCATAAAGACACTAAAAGACCCCCAGGGAGACCGATAGTGTCAGGCATAGGGTCACTAACTAGTGCCCTATCAAAATATATAGATAATTACCTACAACCTTGTGCTCAACAATTGCCAGCATACTTAAAGGATACTACACATGTACTGCAAACACTAGAGGGAATAAAATGGCAAGACAACTATATACTGGGAACCCTAGATGTTAAGGCATTGTATACGGTAATAGAGAACAAAAAGGGATGTGAGGCAGCAACGTATTTTATGCAGAAACAAGGAACTCTCCCGGTCACTCAGATGGACTTTATCGGGGAGTACATCCTTTTTATTTTAGAAAAAACTATTTTAAATATAAGAAATTTTTTTATTTACAGACGTGGGGCGTGGCCATGGGGACGAGGTTCGCTAATCTATATGTTGGTCGGTGGGAAGAAGACAACATATTTTATGATGGCGGACTCCGGGCGGGCCTCGTCCTGTGGAAACGCTTCATCGATGACGTGATTTTTATATGGGAACATGGAGAGGAAAGCCTCAAGGAATTTTTAAAGGACATTAATAAAAATAAATTTTATCTGGAATTTACAGCAACATATAGTAAGAGGGAAATAAACTTTTTAGATCTAACTATATACCCAGTAGGAAACAACATCCAAACTAAAACATATATGAAACCCACAGATTCCAATAGCTTCATCTCTAGAACTAGCTGCCATCTCCCAGCTTGGCTAGACAATATACCTAAGAGCCAACTAATGAGAATCAGGAGAAACTGCACAAAATTGATTGATTACAAGGCAGAAGCAGATAAAATGGAGAAAAAATTTGTGTCTAAAGGGTATGAGCAGGAAAAGATTGCACATGAAAGAAAGAAAATAGCAGAAATAGAAAGGGAAAAAATATTGCTAAATCCAAATAAAAATGAAAAGAAAAATGATCCAGTGAACAACAAAAAAATAGAAAGTACAGAAAATGATATCCCACCAATTATTATCCCATATAATGGACAAACAAATAAATTTAGAAAAATAATTCAGAAATATTGGGAAATTCTGAAGGAGGACAAACTTATAGGGGAAAAAATACCACCGAGACCTAAATTCGTATACAAAAAAGCTGCGAATGTAGGAAATTTACTAGCACCGACTAATAGATGTGCAGGAATATATAATGGTAAGATAGAAACAAAAGAAAAGGAGGGAAGTTTGAATATTCCAGCTGGTTTCTTCCCCTGTAAAACCTGCGTAGCATGTAAAAAAACTAACAATTCCAAACTGACAGTGATACACAATACAAACAATACATATGAACATAAAATCAAGCAGCATATAACATGTAATACAAAAGGCATTATATATGCTATAAAGTGCCCCTGTAGAAAATATTACATTGGCCGTACAAAAAGAATGTTGAAGGAGAGAATGTACGAACATATAAATAATATAAAAAAGAAAGAAAAAGGACATCCATTGTCCAAACACTATCAAGAGAAACATGGAGGATGTTTTAAAAACTCATTGTTTTTTGGTCTAGAAATTATACATAGGGATAAAAGAGGTGGTGATTATATTAAAAAAATGTCCAAGAATGAAACAAAATGGATCTTCAATATGGACACATTACATCCTAGAGGACTAAACACAGAGATTGAGCTATTTGGGTTTGAATGAAGAGTAATACAGAGAAGATAGAAAAACAGGCAGACCAGGGGTTAAAACCAGACACCAGGGCAACCTATAAAGCATAGCGAGGCATCACAGGCGTGTAATCCCTGACGAAGAACGACGCTAATCGTTCGAAACGCGTTGGATCAAAGGCACAGGTGTTTTGCCTCTCCTCTAACCCCGTAGCTCCTCGGTAGTGACGTCACTCGCTCCTAGCTGAAGCGTGAGCACAGGGGATCGGAGTTTGTGCCACCGGCCGGGGCACACTCCAGAGCTTAATAGGAACCCTTGCATGTCTAGTGTACCACAGGACCGCTGATACTGCAAGAAATACAAAGACTGGGAAGATAGAGAAGGTAGGCAACTCTACCGTCTTATTTTAAACACTGGTACTGGATTGGCAGAATTTAGTGTGTATTCACAGTCTGAACAGGTACAAAATAGCGCGATATCAACCATTTTATATATACTGATTTGCTTCACCTGATGCGGGCACGGCCGCCTCAAGATATCGCAGCTTGTAATTAAAGTTTAGCGCCAGTGAAGAAAGTTTTGTATACATATTTGCAGAAGTGACTAAGTCCGTATGCCCCTTGTTAATGTGGAAATCCAGATGCTACCCTGCAGTGACAGGGATTTATTCACATACAGAGGTTAAACTACCCAATTTTAGGTCTTAATATGTATTTAAAAGCAGTGTGCCCAATTGGCATTACCATAGTTTTCAGAGCAGAAATCTACAGCATTCATGCTTTAACAATGAGATACCAAGGTATTTGTACCAAGGCAAATTTTGGGTGTGCAAATACCTTTAACTATTTCACTGCCAGTGACATCTTTACCCAACGAAAGAGGCTGTGTGGGGCCCGATATTAATTAGGCCATTTGACAACTTCATGATTGAGATATTTACTGGTATGGGGATCCTGGTGATTTTTGGTCTCCTCAATTTCATGAACATATGTGATAGCAGACATAGGCATAAAAGACTCCTCTGAACGCTGTACATCTTGAACTTTTTAAATCTAACTTCAGTAATTATATGGATATGAGGGTATAATATAATGCTGTTTTATATAAATGCACATCACACTATCATAGAGGACACTGGGAATGCATTGGCTTCTGGCCTTGTGGAAACTTTGCTGCACCCAGGTTGCTTCATAAGTGTCATATTTCACCTGTATTTAGAAATGTTTTAATAAAATCCATGTTGCAAGATTGATTATATGTGAAGCACAGGAGCCATGACTGAGAGCCACACACAGACCGCAATAAGGCTATGCAGTACTCCAGACCTGGGGTATCTTCAAAGTATGATTTATTATGTCAAGATTGCACTGTATACCAGCAGGTGAGGTATGGCTGGCATTAGGAATGGGGATAGCCGCTCCATTCCTCCTCTCTTGGCTAGGGCTGTGAGGAATGAGGAAAATTGTCCTATTGCTCCTGCTCCAAGGGCCTTATGGACCAGAGAACTAACTAATCTGTGAGATCACTACTCCAGAGAAACTTGAAAGACAAAACTACAGATATTCTGCAAAGCTACAGCAATACAGTCATAGTAACCAGCAACTACAGCTATGTAGACTTTGCTGCAGGTGAGAGACTATGGGTCAGACACCCATCACCTTAGATCACATCCAAGCCAGCTTAAAAAAAAACTGCATTATACAGCCACAAGTGCAAGCTTACAGCTGTGAGCCAGAAATTCAGGAGAGAGACATCAGCAAGACAGCATACCAGAGGTGGCATTATCTGCCACTCTGCCAATCACCATGCCTCATCATCTGGGAACAGAAACTGCACTGTATATACACAGACATCTAGACAACTTCTAGATGTACTACAACTCCTTTCTTGCACTAAGTAAAGAGTGTCTTTTATTCTTCTACTTCTGGCCTAATTCATTATACAACCTTTTCATTGCATCAATCCCCAGGAAGTAACGGCCTGAGGGAGTACACCGTGACACATCATCTCATCAGGGCCACTACCACTCCCATCCTCTGCACCTTCACTGCAGCTACAGGACATGAAGATCGCAATGCTGCATTGTTACATAATATCTAATGATTGTCAGTGGTTTAGTATTGCAACTCCCAACCCAGAACATTATTCCTGTTGGATTCTTGGTCATAGGTTACAAGTCGGACAGAAAACACTACCATCAAAGACTGCAATGCAAATCACGTACGACTGTTTCTTACCTGTGACCCATCTGCAATTAGGCTGTATTTGTACAGCCAAATTGCAGCTGTAAAATAGTTGTAAAACTGCAAGTCTTAGACAAGTTCCTCAAATGTTTTTGGTCATGAGACATGCTTTTCCACAACACGTGTCGCTGTGTAAGCCTAGCCGTAGAGAAACTAGAAGCCGCTTTATGTGTGACAGGAGGAGGTACTGGGGGGGTCATTAGAAGCAAACTAGAGAGTACAGGGAACTGATGCCAAACATCCCAAGAGAATAAGCAGGGAAATCACTGGAGGCAGTAATTGTACCGCTCTCTGGTTTTTCCGCTCCATTACAGATGACACAATGGCTTCTACTTTCACCTCTTTCTTGCCTTTGTTAAAGATAAATATTCCTTAATTCTATTCAAAGTCTGATCATGTGACTAGCTCTAGCACAAAAGTTAATGATTTCTAGGAATACCTGGGTGAGGGTATTCACTCCTGTGTAGTCCAAAAATGGGATACCACTGCAGTCTAAGATCAAGGTCGTGTTGAAACTTCTATTGTGCTGAAATTGTCCTGAAAGAAAAATGATAAGTTGTTACAATTGAATCAAATATGAGGTCATATTTGCAAATACTTACCAGTTTGGTGATCTCATCAAATGGCCGCAGAAGTCTGCATGCGTCACGCATGAGGAACCACTGGCATGGTGAAAAGAAACCAAGCTCCCCAGAACCTGTCCTACTGCAGAGTTCGTACAGGTAGTCTTTAACGGCACGTAGCTTCTGGAGCAGCCTATCAAGCATATACAAGGTGGAGTTCCAGCGCGTCGGGCTGTCAGAAATCAGACGTCTGATGGGCAGCTGATGTCGCCGCTGAATGTCAGCAAGGCGAGCCATGGCCATGTAAGATCTTCTAAAATGGCCAGAGATTTTCCTGGCCTGCCGCAAGATGTCCTGGACCCCGGGGTATTTGGCACCAAATTGCTGCACGACTAAGTTCAGGACGTGTGCCATGCACGGCACGTGTGTCATTTTGCCCTGTTTCAGCGCGCTCAGCAGATTGGCACCGTTGTCGCACACCACTTTACCGACTGTCAAATCGAACTAGGCTAGCCACTGATCGGCCTGTGATCGCAGAGCTGAAAGCAGTGCAGGACCGGTGTGGCTCTTGGCTTCCAGGCACAACAGCCGCAGCATGGCAACGTCTCACCTGACACGTAGAATAGGTTCTGGGGAGCTTGGGGGGGCGCAGCAAAAGAGGCGGTAGAAGTGGAACAGGAGGAGTCAGCCGAGGAGGAGACGGAGGATGGAGTAGGAGGAGGAGAAGAAGAGGCAGGCCTGCATGCAATCCCTGGCGGTAACACCAAATCCACACGGGAGCCACGGGTTACATGCTTGACGTCGTCAGAAGGATCACCCAGTGGGCAGTAAAAGTTATGTACCTTCCCTGCCAGTGTTTGCTAGACCACGTGTCTGTGGTCAGATGTATGGCACCGACACTGTGTGCCAGAGATATATTAACTTGCCGCTGAACGTGGCCATATAGCTCTGGGATGCCCTTCTGGGATAAATATTTCCTTCCGGGGACCTTACATTGCGGTGTGTCAATGGCCACACATTTTCTAAAGGCCTCCGAGTCTACCAGTTTATATGGCAGTAGTTGGCGGGCTAGCAGTTCCGACAAGCCAGCGGTCAGCTGTTTGGCAAGAGGGTTATCAGGCGTCATCAGCTTTTTACGCTCTAACATTTGGGCCATGGAAGCCTGCCCTCTGCCAGATGAACGCGACGACGGCACGGTGGAAGGTGGAGTGGAGGACAAATGGGAGAAGAGAGTGGAAGGGGAAGGAGAAGAGGCAGGATGTGCAGCGCCGGGAATGTGGCTCTGTGGGTTCTGACAGCGTTGCTCCCACTGGGCTCGGTAATGGGAGGCCAGGTGCCTTCTTTTTTTTTTTTTAAAGGACTTTATTAAGTTTTCATATAATCATAGACAACAACAATCGGGTTGTTACACCCCAAACAAAGAAGGGTACGCAGACCCTGTCACAAGAGAAATAAGAAAGGAAAATAAAGAAAGAAAGAAAGAAAATAAGACAGAAGTACTTCAATATAGTACCTGCAATAACGTATCATGAAACATAACAGTGCCTGCCTCAGCCTGGAATATTTTACTGTTGTCACCTTAAACTCAAAGCTAATTTAAACCTTGAGTTTTCCCAAAGATCCTTTCAATTGCTCAGTGAGATACCATTCTGTTAATGTGAAAGGCTGCATAATATGCTTTATTTCTACATCCGACATGTATTTTACAATAAACTGTCTCCATTTTCTGAACAACTTCTGGGTCCCTTTTTCTTTGGTGTTCAAAATAGACTCCCTTTCCAGTTGAAACAAATTTTTAAGTTGTGTTTGAATCGTACTTAACGTCGGTACCTCTGGTTGCAACCACTGCTGTAGTAGACAGCGTTTGACCACCATGCAGATAGAATGGAAAAGCAGAGGGAGATGGTCTCTCCCTTCTGCTTCTTCCTCATAATGGAAGAGATAAAGCAGAGCGGGGTTAATGCTATCCTCCGTCCCCAGATGTTAACTATCATATCCCCCACTTCCGACCATAAAGTCGCACTCCTCGGACAAGCCCATAAGCCATGAAACAGGTCAGTGGACCTTTCACTACACTTGGGGCAGGCTATTAGTTGGTTGGGTTTGAGCGGATGAGGAGGGA
This sequence comes from Bufotes viridis, assembly GCA_033119425.1. NCBI lineage: Eukaryota > Metazoa > Chordata > Amphibia > Anura > Bufonidae > Bufotes > Bufotes viridis. The sequence continues at coordinate 77,513,198 of CM065593.1, forward strand.
TATTGAAACCATAAATTGCTCTATGTATGATACGTAGCTGGGTATCTCTCCGTACCTCGTTTATAATATGCCTCCTCACCCGCATCCATCCTTTTTATATAGCCTGAGATGCATTTTAAGCCCCTAACTGTTCCTCCCAACCACCAAATTGACCAGCCGGTCCATGTACAGTATCCTCTTTCTGAATGCCATAATAAATATGAGAAACAGAAGACCGTCCTCCCTCCAGCCCTAGTATTTTGTCCATCACATTTACCTTGATTTCTTTATGTACCAATAGCAAATTATTATGGAAGGCAGCTTGGACCTGGGCAAACTGAATAGTTTGAAATGGGTTTAGAGCATATTTTTCCACTAGCTCTTTTTCTAAGAGCCACCTAGGTTCAGTAGGGTGCAAAAGATGTTGCACTTTCATTATTCCCTTAGATCTCCACTCTTCAAACAATTTGTTAGTAAGTCCCGAGTGAAATTCCGGGTTGTTCCACAGGGGAAGATGTTTTGATATTCTGTAGGACAACCAGTACTTCCTCCTCAGTATACGCCACGTTGCCACAGTATCTTTAATGAGGATTGAAGACCTGAGGGGACTCGGGATTTGTGATAACCTGGCATGTAGCAGGGCCGACAGGGACCACGGGGCACAGAAGGCCTTCTCTAGGGATAGGGCTGAGTAAAAGCTGGTGTCATTAATCCAGTCCGCTATATGCCTAGCCATGCAGGCCAGATTATAGTTACGCACATCAGGGAAAGCAATTCCACATAGCTCTTTTGGGGCTGATAGCTTCCGTAGACTAATTCTAGGGCGTTTGCCATGCCAGAGAAATTCAGAGAAAGCTTTTCCTAGTTTTCTGATATCCTCATGTTTTAGAAGCACAGGGATTGTTTGTAAGGGGTACAATAATTTGGACATCGACATCATCTTCAGAAGATGATTACGGCCCATTAATGACAGTGGGAGATGGTGCCATTGTTTTAACTCCTTAATGATCTTCGCAATAAGGGGGCCAAAGTTTAACCTGTAAATGGATTCTAAGGTTCTCCCCACCCTAATTTCCAGATAGTTAAGAGATGATTTAGCTATCAAGATTCCCTCCAGGAAATTCCCTATAATCCCAACATTATTCCCATTCAGAAACAAGAGTTCACTTTTAGAGCGATTGACCTTGAGACCGGAGAAGGAGCCAAAATATAGTAGAAACTGCATAACCTCGGGTAACTCTGCAACAGAGTCCTCCATGAAGAGTACCACATCATCGGCATATAAAGCCAAGCGCATGGAAAGGGGACCGACTGATAGACCCTTAAATAATCCTGGACGAGCCATATAGCATGCTAGGGGATCAATTGCCAGATCAAAGAGGAGGGGGGGAGAGAGGGCACCCCTGTCTTGTCCCCCTTTCAAGATCAAAACCTCCTGAGAGAAAACCATCTACATATACCCTTGCCCTGGGGTTGGAATACATTGCGGCTAAGACGGAGCGGAATCTGCCCTGAAATCCCATGGCATCCAGTACCTGATTTAGCCATGCCCAACTTAAGCTGTCAAAGGCTCTTTCTGTATCAAGCGTAACAATAGCAGGCTTTTTTCCCACATACCCTGAGGTCTTGGCCGTAGATAAAGCCAATAAGACCTTTCTGATATTTATTACCGCCGCTCTCCCCTTTATAAACCCAACTTGTTGCGGCGAGATCAGGGACGGCAGGATGTCCGCTAACCTATTCACCCAGAGTTTTGCTAATACTTTAAGGTCTTGGTTTATTAGCGATATCGGCCTGTACGATGCCCGATCTTCTGTGTCCTTCCCTGATTTGTGGATAAGAGTGACAAGAGCAGTATTCATGCAATCAGGGATACTCTTCCCTTCCACAATCGCCTCATAGACCAATGATAATGTGGGGGATATTTGAGGATTTAATAGTTTGAAGAAGTCCGCCGTGTAGCCGTCAGGGCCTGGAGCCTTTCCGGCTGTAACACCCTTTATAGTGGCCTGAACTGCAGTGGCAGTTATAGGGGCATTTAACAAGGCTAGCTGTTCAGCAGAAATCTTAGGTAGGGACAAGGATTCCAAAAAGGCATTCCCTGCCACCGCATCTCCCTCCACCCTTTTGTAAAATTTGGCAAAGTACTCTCCCAGGGAATCTGCTATCTTTTGGGGGTCCCGTTCCAGTTTTCCCTCTCTACTTCTAATGCTGGGTATGTGTGTCCGTCTCCGTTTGCCCTTAGCTAAAGTGGCCAACAGCCTACCGGATTTATGCCCGAACCTATGCAGCTCCACATCCAGCCTCGTTCTCCGGAAACACTCCTGAGCATCTGCCCATCTGTCAAAGTCCCTTTTTGCCAAGACCCACCTCTCTTTGGTTGCCGAAGTCTGAGCAAAGAGGAAGTCTCTATAGGCTGCCCTTAACAACTCACTTGCCTTCTGATAACGATTTGTGGCCATCTTCTTGATGGAGGATACATATGCAATTAGCCTGCCCCGAAGCACCGCTTTCCCTGTTTCCCAAAACAACAATGCGGTATTCACATGTTCCAGATTATCCATGAGGTACTCCAGCCACCATCCTTGTAGGAGTTTCTGAAAGTTCTCGTCCTGAGCCAAAAAGTTAGGGAATGTCCAAATAAATTCCTGACTCTTCGGATGTTGATCTAGCAAGTCTAGAAGCACCGGGGCATGGTCTCAAAAATTACTAAATCTCCTAGCCATACTCTCTCGATCCTAGCTAGGGCCCTGGCTGATAGAAACAAATAGTCAAGTCTAGACCAGCTATTGTGAACATGAGAGAAGTGCGTGTATTCCCTATCTTGCGGGTGATGCAGTCTCCAGCTATCACTCAGACCTACAGCTGTTGCAAAGTCCTGTAGGATTGGCTGTTGGGGGCGAGAACTTTCAGACTTCCTGTCTTCACTGGTGTTCATTACTAAATTAAAATCCCCTTCCACTATCGTATTAGGGCATTGGTTGCCCAGAACCTTGGTACGTACATTATCAAGAAAATGTTTTTGATCCTGAATTGGCCCATAAACATTATAAATAGCATAAGGGCCCGAAATATGAACAGTTACCATACTACCCTCGGAATCAGCTTCAGATGAGAGGAGGACATGGGAGAGATGTCTGCTAATTAGGATAAGAACCCCCGCTTTCCTAACATTAGCTTCCGAGCCGTAAACCGCTCCTACCCATAGCTTTTCCATGCGCTGGAAGTCCTCTCTAAGGAGATGGGTCTCCTGCAGCAATGCAATGTCTACCTTTAGACGTTTTAGGTGACGTAAAACCATCATGCGCTTATTCGGGGAGCGCAACCCTTTTACGTTCCAGGATACAATCCGCATATACTATTGCTGCAGAATGACCCATGACCCGAAGGAGGTTGTATAATCAGCAGAAAAAGGCAGCGGTGCCGTCTCCACGGTGGTGGTCGCCTCCCAGCAGAACAACCCTCCACCCTTGATGTGTACCAGGCTAAGCAGGCTATACATTTTGAGTATATTCCAAGCAACCGAAAAAAATTAACCAAAACATAGTAAAAGAGAAAATAAACTATAACAGGGCTATTACAGCCTAACATACTGCAATGTGGCATTCCTTTTTTCTGGTAATCACGACGAGATCAACGTTGTCTCACCCACAGTAGACTATAGTAGATTCTGGACCTCCGCTACAATAATTATAACAAAGTCCTGCTGCAGGGAAGGGCCTAGCGTTGTCCAGTCACTTGTCGACGCGGTCTGGAAGCACTGCGGCGTGGTGCCCGGGGTTTCTCTGGGACTCCTCTGTTGCCGTATCTATGAGGAGAATGGTCCCTCACTGCTGACCTCCCTCGACGTCTCAGCGAACTGTTGTCGGCCATCTTGCGTATCCAGTCGTCTGCCTCTTTGGGATCCTTAAAGTGACAGAGAGTTCCATCCCTACTAGTGACTTTCAAGGTAGCCGGATATATTTGTTGGAAGTTGATCCCCAAGTTGTGCAGCTCCGTGCAGGCATTGCTAAACGCTCTTTTTTCAGCGTCATCGGCAAAAAGCAGGGTTTTATGGCCCCTGATGCGTAAGGGTTCCCTCCTGGCTCTGTAGGCTCTCAAGATGTCTTCTTTATCTGAGTAGTTCAGGTATTTGCATATAGCTTGTCTGGGCCTCAGGGCTGCCTGTCCGGGCGATGTCATCGCCATGACTCTTTGAGGGCCTACCCTATGTGCCCGCTCCACTTTACATTTTCCTGGGATGCCCAGAGCTTGCGGGAGATCTGCTTCAAATATGCGCCGCAGATCCTGCGGGGGTATGGATTCAGGGAGTCCTATTAATCTAAGGTTACTCCTTTGTGACCTGTTCTCAAGGTCTTCCACTCTGTCATACAAGCGATTAGCAAGCTGCTGCAGGTCCTTTTGTCTGGTTGCCGTTTCAGCGGATTCTTCCTCTGTGCACACCATCCTCTGCTCCAATTCCTCAAACCGGTGGTCATGCAGTGCCACCTCCTCCTGCAATTTAGTGAGCGTGGCTTGTATGGTGGATGACAGGGAGGCAATAAGATCTGGGGCTAGCTGTTTGGCAACCTCAATAGCAAGTTGTTTTAAGTCCACTTTTCCCCCCGCATGCTCAAACATATCTACTTGCGTGTTGAGTAGTGACCCATTTTGATCTGCGGGCTCCGCACGTGGGGAGGTAAGCGAAGGGGTCGGCGCCATCTTGGTGCACTCACTGTCTTCCGTGAGCTGTTGAGTGTCAGTGGAGGAGTTGCTCTTGTGTCCACTCCTGAGCAAATAACGCTCCATGCACCTTCCCAGGTAGGTCAACGGTGTATGGCCCCTCGGAGCACACTGTGAGGGGTTCGGAGCAGGGCTGCTGTAACTGTGTGGTGAGGAGCTGATGCTCGTGCATCCTTACATACCAGCACCGGAACCAGAAGTCCCAGGTGCCTTCTTAAGGCGGTCATCCCTAGGTGAGTGTTGGGCTTACCGCGACTTATGCGTTGACAGCACAGGCTGCAGATGGCACCACTATTGTCAGCAGTTGTCAAGTTAAAAAAAGCCCACACTGCAGGGGCCATGTGCCCACGTCCTGAGAGCGCCAGATGTGACGATGCTTGGTGGATGGCTCGCTCCAGAAACATTTGCAGTCTGCTTTTTGCCTCCTGTGCCCTGCAAGCTCTGCCTGCTTCTCCTTCTCCTTTCTCTCTGCTGCTCCGTGTCTCCCTCTGAACTCCCCTCCTCTTCCTCTGTTGTGGGCACCCACGTGACGTCCATCGACACGTCATCATTGTCACCTTCACCACCACTGACATTTGAGATCTTGGAGTAGGCAGTAACAGTGGGGACCTCCCTCCTTGGGCTGATCTGGGTACTGTCGTAAGACCGCTGGTTGGCGGCCGTTGCTACCTCCTCTTACTCATCCGATGCCAAGAATGGCTGCGCATCGGTAAGGTCTGGGAATGGATGGGAAAATATTTCCTCTGACTCGAGTGGTGGGGCTATGGTGGTGGTGGTGTCTTTGGGGGTGCACACAGCAGAGAGTTAGGAGGGTGCAGATACAGAGGATGAGGAGGGTGCAGAAGTCAACAACTCTGGTGCATCCTTTGAATCGCAGGTGCGCACGGCTTGTCCCGTTGTTTCAAGCAAGGTAGGGGTAGGGGATTTGAGGCTGTGCAGAAGAGGAATGACACCGGTGAAGGTGGAAGCGATGTCGCCATTCCTAAAGAGGTATCCAAATAGAGAAGGGGCTGAATTGTTACGTTTGGGTTTTATGGAAGGATTTCGGATTGCGTGCGAATCGGTTGGTTCCAAGGTTGTTGCCAGGAACTTAGTTTCAGCATTGACCAGGCCAGCAAACGGGTTTGCTGTGGGGGGACATACGTGTTGGGATGGATGGTTTGCAGTGTTGGTTAAGGAAGTCAAAGACTGACCCAGTTGGGAAAGGGGTGCGGATTAATTTACACCCGTTGTTAGGCTGTGCGGTGTGTCCAGTTTGGTGTGAAGGAATTGCTGTAGTATCGCCCGGAGGGAATGGAGCCTTTGTTAGTTCATCAGGATGGTTCTACTCGCTCCCGTTTTCAGTTTATAGCAATTTTTCGGAAGTGCTTGGCAGTCGCGGCTTTGCCGGCTGGGGAGATTGCTTCTCATTTCTTCAGGATTGGGGTGACTATAGAGGCAGCCAGGTGGGGTTTAGGTCATGCTGCAATTAAGCGGATCGGCCGTTGGGAGTCGGCATGTTTTCGTTCTTACATTCGCCCTCATTTGCTTTAGGAGGTGATGGAGTAAATGGGTTGCTGGGTTACACGGGGATAGGGGGAGGGGGGATACAGTAACTTTAATTTGTGATGTTTTCCTTCTTGTTGGTGCAGGGTCCCCTTCATGTTTGGCCTGGATATTTGGGCATTCTTAAGTGTATTGGGGAGCCCTGAGGGCTGATGTTCGAAAGAACGGAAGACAGTTGGGTTTTTCCGAGCGAGCTGGTACAGGTTTGTTGGATAGGTTTATGGGATCTTTTGTAGGGTAGGGTTCTTCTGGAGTTTAGATTCTATGTTTCTTTAGATAGACTCCCGGATATTTTGGCTCTTCATGTTGATGGGAATGATTTGGGGGTGCGACAATCTAGGGATGTCATAAGGGACATCAAGTTGGATCTGTTGCGGCTGTGGGCAGAGTCTCCGGGCCTGTTGATCGTCAGGTTTGAGGTGGTAGCCCATTGGACATGGAGGTTTGCTAGATCGTGGATCGTATCAACAAGGCACGGGCAAAGTTGAACAAGGAGGTAGGGCGATTTGTACGGCGGCAAGGGGGATTTGTGGTGCGTCATAGGGAGTTGGAGGAGGCGTCTACTCAATTTCTATGGGCGGATAAAGTTCATTTAAATGAGGTAGGGATTGATTTGTGGGAGTTGGGGTTGCAAGAGGGGTTGGAGACGGCAGTTCGGGTGTGGCAGGACGAAAAAAGGTGAGGTGTCACCGATGTTCGTTTGTGGCAGGTAAAAAGGGGAATTCTGGGAGGAAAAACTATTTGGAATAGTTGCATGACTCTTTAGGGCGTGCATCTTAGGAGGTTTGGTGAGTTGAAGGATGGGGGCTCCTGTTTGGCCTAGAAGGCCTGCAGGGCATGATGTTTATGTTTGGTGCCCTTGGGTCAGTGAGTGCGGCCAAGGGTAAGGTGAAACTTCAATTGAAGGATCAAAAGGATGGGGTTGCCTTCCAGGATCCCCCATTATCAGGTGGTTATGAAGTTGGGACATTGTTCAGATATATATGCAAGTTATGTCAAGAAAATTTTATCATAGTTAAGCTGTTAATAAATGGGCCGCTACGGCCTTTTACACCAAAATGAGCTCTTCGTGTGTTTGTTATGGGGAAAGGGAATGGGTTGTTAAAATGGCCGTACTAATCTTCCATCCTAGTAAGTCATATAAGTCGTCACTGTACAGTAATATTTTCCAGTCAGTACACGGTGATACTATTAGTAGTATTAGTGGGTACTGTATGGTAATATTCACCAGTCTCTACATGGTGGTACTATCAGTGATATTAGTGGCCACCCTATGGTAATATTCTCTAGTTTCCACATGGTGGTATTATTACTGGCACTATTCTCCAGCCACTACACGGTGGTATTGTTAGTGGTACTAGTGGTCAATGTACGGTAATATCCTCCAGTCACCACATGGTTGTAAAGAGCATGTGAGAGTTACCTGGAAAACATCCAAAAGGTACAAACATTTGGGGTAATTTATTAAAACCGGCGTTTTAGACGCCGGTCTTAATACCCCTTGTGCTGATGTATGATGTTTGATGAGTTATGTAGAGGCGCTGGCCTAAATCTACGCCAGCTTCCTATGTCACCAGTTTGGCTCGAGCATCGCGATGCTCGAGTTAGTGTATTTAAATCTAATTGAGCCTCTATGTCTATGCAGAAGATCACTGTACAGTGGGGGAATCCCCCAGTGTGAGTCCGCGGCTTAGGAGTCCCTGTTCTGACAACATATATAGCTATGTCCATATATGGAGACAGTGCTTGGGGACACCCAGTGTATTTAAATCTAATTTAGTCTGTATTTCAGAAAAGTTTCTGCTGGGATTTGAACTCACGAGCAGGGACGTCGTTAGGTCAAAACATTCGGGACTTGAGACTCGGATGTTTTGTCCAGTGCCCCGAATGTTATTCTGGTAGCATTTTTTTTTTTATTTGGCTATTCCAGGGCCCTTTAATATTGATTGGACCTGGGCAACCCCACAGATTATCCCCCCACCCCCCTTGTACTTGTTCCGCTGATCCGCTACTTGCTTATCCGCTGTTGCTCTGCTGTGTACTAATGCTTATTTTGGCACACTTAAGCTGGGTTCACATCACCTTTTTGCCATGCATTTAAGATACACAAAAATGTATATGGGGAATATAGTAGGCACAGTATTCTGGGCAGCACCAGGATAATACTGTCGGGGTAGCAGGGTGGGAAGAATGATGATAATAGAAAAGTGAGGAACCTAAGATGTCTGTTTGGCAAATTCTGCAGAGACTAGACGCGGTTGAAAGAAGTTGTCTGGCCCAAATGGAGAAAGAAAATGTCTACATCAGTGGAGACGTCACCTGTGAGGCACTGTATGCGAAATAGCAGCACACTGCTTAATGCATTTCACCCTATTCACACATTCACCCATTCTTAGTGCATTTAGCAGTGTGCTGCTATTTATTTGGTTTGCTATATAGTTGTCGTTGTACCTTGCACCTGCTTCTAGACTAACTACCCCTAGTAGGTGCTGTTTCATTTTTGTATATATATATATATATATATATATATATATATTTATATTTTATATTATATACACTGAACAAAAATATAAACGCAAAACGTTCGGTTTTGCTCCCATTTTGCATGAGCTGAACGCAAAGATCTGAACAGCACAATGCCACAGATGTCGCAACATTTGAGGGAGCATGCAATTGGCATGCTGACTGCAGGAATGTCTACCAGAGCTGTTGCCCATGCAGTGAATGTTTTTCTCTACCATAAGCCATCTCCAAAGGCGTTTCAGTGAATTTGGCAGTACATCCAACCGGCCTCACAACCGCAGACCACGTGTAACTACACCAGCCCAGGACCTCCACATCCAGCATGTTCACCTCCATGATCGTCTGGATAACTTAAAGCCTGACTTACCCTTTAATGCCCTGAGGTAGTGAACAGCCAGCTGAAAGAACAGGAGTCTTAACTCAGACCAGATACCAGAAGACAGGGAAACAACACAATACAAATACAAAGGAATGAGACACTTAACTCCTGAAGTAGAAGAACAAGCAGGAACACCAGAGGAGACAACACACACCAGCTCTTCCATTGCAACGAAGCTATATACCGCAAGGAGTAATGGGAGTAGCCAGACTAAATAGTAATGACCACTATGTTGCACCTGACTAGAGGTGTGGTCGTTACCATCAACAACAAAGTGAAACTAAAAGAGGCTGTCAGATGACATCACATGCAGTCAGTCTTTCAGACCTTCTGACACCTAGCCTGGGGTGACCGTGACATCAGCACCTTAATATGCCACACCTGTGAGGTGGGATGGATTATCTCGGCAAAAGAGAAGTGCTCACTAACACAGATTAAGATAGATTTGTGAACAATATTTGAGAGTAATGGGAGCAAAACCGAAAGTGTTGCGTTTATATTTTTGTTCAGTGTATTTAAATATATATATATATAATTACACATTTATTTTGTGCCATACATTTTTTACAATTACTAGAAAAAATACATTTAATTGAGTCTCTATTTCTGAAATGTATCTCCCAAAACTTGAACTCACAACCTTCTGCATTAGAGGCAAGAATCTTGACCACTGGGCTATACAACCTAATGATGAACTGTACTGGAAAAACCTCAGAGTAGTTTCTAAAGTAGTAAGTATTCCAATACAGAAGTAATACTTACTGACATAGAAACTATTAAGAGGTATAGAAATTAGTATGAGTTTTTTCCAGCACAGTTTATTGTTTGGTTGTATAGCCCAGTGGTCAAAATTCTTGTCTCTAATGCAAAAGGTTGTGAGTTCCAATCCTGGCAGATGCATTTCAGAAATAACGTCTAAATTAAATTTATATATTTTATGTTTTTTTGTAATTGTAAAAAATGTATGGCACAAAAAAGTGTAATTACTAAAATATATATATTTATATTAGTAATTACTAAATATATATATATATTTCACATCTTTGGAGTGCTGCTTCAATTTTTGTATATATATATATATATATATATATATGTATATTTAGTAATTACATATTTATTTTGTGCCATATATTTTTTTCAATTACTAAAAAACATATAAAATATATAAATTTAACTTAGTCTCTATTTCTTAAATGTATCTGCCGTGATTTTAACTCACAACCTTTTAAATTAGAGGCAAGAAGCTTAACCACTGGGCTATACAACCCAATGATAAACTGTGCTGGAAAAACCTCATAGTAGTTTCTAAAGTAGTAAGTATTCCTATACAGAATAAATACTTACTGATACAGAAACTACTATGAGGTATTTCCAGTACAGTTAATCATTGGGTTGTATAGCCCAGTAGTTAAGATGCTTGCCTCTAATGCAGAAGGTTGTGAGTTCAAATCCTAGCAGAAACTGAAATACAGTAAATTAGATTTAAATATACTGGGTGTCACCAGGCACTGACTCCATATATGGACTCAGAGCAGGGACTCCTAAGCCTAAAATAGAATCGTGAAACTCTCCCTTCTTTAGGGCAGGGGATGCGTGGGTACTTCCATTGTGCTTGGGTCCTCTGTAGAGCACCCGAGCATCGGGAAGTGTTGTATTAGAGCACTTTGGTGCTTGATCAACATTAGTGAGCAGGGAAAAGTTGCAGATTGTGCTGCAAATACCCTTTGTTACAGATAGAGCCCAAAAATTGGTGTATATCTAAGAATAAATAACCCCCATTGTCTTCTCTTTTTGTGGGTTGCACAATTGTCATGAAGAAGTGGCCTATAAACAATAAAGATAGCTAAGTTATGTAATTTTTTATATTACCCCAAATAACTTTAAACTACTGTTAACATAACTATTAACAACCCTGAAGATTAGTTGTCTCCTAAGTAGTTATCAACACATCAAAATGCAGTCTAATCTATGTAATACTGTACAGGTATATCAGTGCTGTACAATGAATTTCTATAATCAGTTCACTGAAAAAAGAGATATTTACTTACCCTTGTAGACTCCTTTGGGTGTTGGTGTTAGTAAAGCTCCATTTTTATGCTAAAATACAAATCAAGTTATTTGATTTTAGATAGATAGATAGATAGATAGATAGATAGATAGATCATATAATATATAGTATATAATTTGAGTGAACAAAACTGTTCCTTCCAACAGACAGGCTGCCTCTCAGGAGATAGAGATCATTGTATACTGTTTCTCCTAGGTGAGGGTAACAGTGAGGGCAACAGCCAGTGTCAGCCTTGCGTTCATTGTGGCCACCAGAGGAAATTATTTTTGAGACCCAACCCCCATATTCATTAATAAAGTTTAATAGGTTTTGTTTAAAAATAGTATTGGCAAGTGATTGGCTCCAAATGCAACTCCAATGAATTTTTTTCTCCTAGACCTTTGGGGCCCACTATGGTCTCAATGCCTGGGCCCATCAGAGGTGTGGTGGGCCAGTTCAACACTGGCAACTGTAGTCACCCATAGTTGGATAACTTTAAGAAGAGACTTCAGAAACATAGCAGTTGCTGTGGGGCCCAGGATCTAAAGGGGCCAATCTCCAGTCAGAGGAGAAGCGCAGTTAGTGATCACTATAAATGATGGCAGGGTTGGAAAATGTAATACTGATGAAACATGCTGCCCCCCAGGGCCGATCGTGTCCCAGGGTTATAGGAATGCTGAGTGGTGATGAGGCCTTAGTAGTTTTGTATGTGTGTTACGGTGCTTCTACCTGAATACCATTGCTCCCCAGGGTTAGGCTCCATAGCAATCCAAACGTCAGACAATATTTGGTCTTTCTCTGGCTCCAGCAGGTTTTGGGGTAAACTGGCAGGCAAACTGGGATACCTCGCTTTCTATTTTTCTGCTGTGCTAGACTGTGGCTTTGGTCTCGTAGCTGGACTCTATGACAGTTCTAGTACCTTTGAGTGGCGTGCCTTTGGTTGTTGACCCCTTGTGATACTCTGTCTGTAAACTACAAGGAGTTGGGGTGCTTTTCAAGCTGCTTCACTTGGGAGACTAACTGTGCCATGTCTGTTCTCTTTGGTCTCTAAGACTCAACTCCTCACCTCCACTATCAACTTTAGACTAGACTAGACTGACTATAGCTTCCTGCAAACCGTTCCTTGGTAGGAAGAAAGACTAGCCCACTTCTGCCCAAAACGGTGAGAATGTAATGGTAGTTCCATTCTATCTAAAGATACTCTGCCAGACACACTGCCACCTGCTGGAACCAGGCACAGTGCAGGAAACACAATCCATAAGTTACATAGCAATGCTATTAAGGCACAATATCAAAGAACCTGAAAACAAATATACAGATTACATTATTTGTTAGCCATTAGAGACAGTAGCAGGGTGTAGGAATGGTAGAGCCCACTCTGGGGTACTACACTGATCACTGATAGAACATGGAGCAAAGTAAACAGGGCACAGAAAAGAGCTTAAAATAAACAATTAGGGTCTAACATTCGGACCCCACATGGTTCTACTGAAGCTTACTAGTCATGAGCGGCAGGTGCCATATTCGATTTCGATATGCGATTTATCATGATTAATATGCGATTTAAATAATCGCGTATTGCGATTGTAACTTAAGACTACTTTCCTATTGGTTTCATATCTAGAATTATAGCGAAGATGACGAATATGACAAATGTATTCGTCATATTCCTCAAAACGAAGATAACGAAGTATTCTCCATCTTCGTTTTAGCTACCTATTCGTCAACTTCGCTAATTCTAGCAATCAAATAGGAGGATTGACTATAGAGACAGCTGTGTTTAATTCGCTATGCGATTATATTACTTTGCTTTTTTTAAAAAATAAATAGAATAATTATATTACTTGATAATTATTATAATTATTCTATTTATTTAAAAAAATAATAATATAATCGCATAGCGAATTAAACACAGCTGTCTCTATAGTTAACCTTCCTATCTGATTGCTAGAATTAGCGAAGTTGACGAATAGGTAGCTAAAACAAAGATGGAGAATACTTCGTTATGTTCGTTTTGAGGAATATGACGAATACATTCGTCATATTCGCTAATTCTACCAAGCCAACCATACATGGGAATGTCTCCATACTAAAATGTACTGTCGGATTTGAGAATTACGTTGAAATCGCAATACGATTAATATAACTTGAATTAATCGCATTGCGATTTCTACTTAGACCTGGTTTACTATGGTTGGCTTGGTAGAATTAGCGAATATGACGAATGTATTCGTCATATTCCTCAAAACGAAGATAACGAAGTATTCTCCATCTTCGTTTTAGCAACCATAGTAAACCATGTCTGTTGAAATCGCAATGCGATTAATTTAAGTTATATTAATCGCATTGCGATTACAACTTAGCACTGCTATCTTACATATTAGGCTAGAATTAACGAATATGGAATATAGCAGCAGTGCTAAGTAGAAATCGCAATGCGATTACTTCAAGTTATATTAATTGCATTGCGATTTCAACTTCGAGCTGGGTTTATAATGGGTCAGCTTGCTACAATTAACGAAGTTAACGAATATGGAATATAGCATGCATTGAAATCGCAATGCGATTAATATAACTTGGCATAATCGCATTGCGATTTCTACTTAGCACTGCTGCTATATTCCATATTCGTTAATTCTAGCCTAATATGTAAGATAGCAGTGCACTGCTAAGTTGTAATCGCAATGTGATTAATCTAACTTGAATTAATCGCATTGCGATTTCAACGTAATTCTCAAATCCGACAGTACATTTTAGTATATGGAGACGTTCCCATGGTGATGGGGACGCTCCATGAGCACGGAAGTTGACAGAAGCGGCAATAGGCACTGAATGGAGCAGCCAGGAAGCCAGGAATCCTCAGGACAGGTAAGAACTACTTTTGGGAAGTGGGAAAGAAAAAAAAAAACTAAAAAAAAAAAACAAATATTCGAAATAGCAAATTTATAGCGCTATATTCGAAATATTCGCGAATTAGCGAAGTGCCGATATTCGCTAAAAAAAATTAGCTATTCGAATATTCGCGCTCAACACTAAAGCCTACAGTGGTGGGACTTTAGTTTGGTTCAGTAAAACAATAGCTGGTTATGGTTTTGAAAGCTTAATATGGACCATAGTATTTTAAGGCTATTTTAAATGGGTCTGACTAGGTAGAAATTCATATTTAATTCCCAAAATCAGAAAGTCATTTTATGACATTCAAGTCCTCCAACCTTTTTTTCTGTCTTCAGGATATTTTATAAAATAAAAACGCTTATTGGCAATACCATAAAGCCACACGTAACCTCAATAATACAATTCCTATATATGGGCAATGGTAGAAAAAGCTGCATCAATATGAAACCCACCATTTCCCAAGGTCAGACAGAAAACAATATCATCTAGATTTCTTCTTGAAAAGGAAATCTTACCAATGCTTGTTTGCATTACCGTACATCTACCACTTACAGTAACTGTTGATCTTTTTTGTCAATACTGGTTTTAGTTACTTGAAGTTTATAATGACTCTACCCTTCAAGGTGCAGCGAGCCCCTGAGGAGCTGGAGCAGAGGATGGGAGTGGTAGTGGCCCTGATCAGTTGATGTGTCATGGTGTACTCCCTCGGGACGTTGCTCCCTGGGAATCAGTGCCATGAAAAGATGATATAAGGAATCAGGCCAGAAGAATAAACGTCTCTCTTTACTTAATGTAAGATAGTAGTACATCCAGCAGTAGTTGTATAGAGTGCAATTCTTTTTCCCGGATGATTAAGTATGGTGGCTGGCAAAGCAGCTGATAATAACACCTTTGGTATGCTATCTTGCTTATGTCTCTCTCCTGAACTTCTGGCTTAAAGCTGGCACTTGTGGCTGCAGGTGTCCACTGTGAAATGCAGGCTTTTATGAGTTGTTCTGGCCTGGATGGGATCTAAGTGATGTGTGATATGGTGTCTGAGCCTCAGTCCCTTATAGGCAGTAGGGTATGTAAAGCTGTGGTTGCTGGTCACACTATTGGCTGTAAACACTGTAGCTTTAAATATATCTATAGCAAATGATGTTGCAGCCTCCCTGAAGTAGTGTCCCTCACAGATGGAGCTGGATCTTCGATCCTAGAGGGCCTATGGTGGTGGTGGGGGGGGGGGCGGCAAATGGTCATGGTCCTTCACTTCTCACTTGTTAGACTAGATCTGCCCTCTCTTGGCAGGAAGTAGAAAGAGCCCACTACCACCAAGAGGGGAGGAATGGCAAAGTTAGTCCCATCTCTATTGCCATTGATGCCCCATCTGCTGGAGTACAGTACAAACATTACACAGTATGGCAAAACACAACATAACTTTGCATTAGAAACTAAACATTGCAGATACCCCCAGGTATTGGGTACTGCAAATGGACATTTACTTTACATTAATTTCCTAGTGAGCTTGTGCTTATACACAGAACAAACCTGAACAAAGCTAAAACATACAGTGGCTAAGAATGGCCCATGAATAGAGATTACAATTTTTAGAACCCCAATGGGGGCATTCTTGATATTGTTAAATTTTGAGTTTTTCATAGCAAATTATCTGCAGATGGAAACCATCCTTTAAAATATTCACTGATTGCTGTATTTTAATTTGGCTTTCCAAGACAGACAGGGGATTTTCAAAACTGTATAAAGAAAAACTGTCTTAGTTGCCCAGAGCAACCAACCAAATGTGCTCTGAAAAATGAAAGGTGGAATCTGATTGGTTGCCTTAGGTAGCTAAGCCAAATTTCCTTTACACCCGTTGATAAATATCCCCCATTGTATCATCAAATTATGACCTATCAAGATGCTTGAAGACAGAAACACTGGTCCAGAAGATACAGGAGCAACCATGACTGACTTTTGATAATAATACATTCACTCACCATACAGGAATCTCTTCTTGTTACAAATTTACGGTTCATCTCCAAGACGTCCTTGTGGAATCTCTTGGCATTGAGAAAGAAGAGTGGTGCCCCAACAGAGATAACTTTTAGCTCCTGGAAGAATAATAGAAGAAATAAAAAATGAACTCTGGCACTCGGTCACTGTATCCAGCATATACTGTATGCTGAAAAGTGTCCGGATCACCGCTGGATCCCATTAGTGGGAATGCGGATCTGGCAATGCACAGTGAACTCTGGTAGTCTGTTCCTCCGCCGGATACACAGATAGTTCTGGAAGAAAGACTAAGGGCCCATTCACACAACCGTTTTTATGGGTCCACATCCGTTCCGCAATTTTGCAGAACAGATGCGGACCCATTCATTTCAATGGGGTCACAAAAGATGCGGACAGAACCCCATGTGCTGTCTGCATCCGTATTTAAATTACGCGGCCCTGCAAAAAAGATAGAACATGTCCTATTATTGTCAACAATTGCGGACAAGAATAGTAATTTCTTCCACAGAACTGTACCACATTTTGCGGAATGTACATGGGCATGTATCTGTGTTTTGTGGATCCAGCAATTTGCGGACCGCAAAATACATACGGCCGTCTGAATGGGCCCTAAGGCTGGGGCTGCATGGAGACAAGTGTTGCAGATGTTGGAGATCGTGTTATCGCATTGCAGCATCGCATCTAATTGTCAATGAGGTTGCAATACAGCAGACCCAACATGGCACAATTGCAACGCGACAGTCACAAAGAATAAATTTTTGGATTTTTGGTCGCAAATTTAATGCCAGTTTCCCATCATCAACCACAATGCATGTGACTTGCCTGTGACTTTCTGCAACTTGGCTGTGTTTTTGAAGTCAAATTAAAGCTCTAAATAAGTAGCACAACAGCAAGTTTAGTCACACAAATGTTTTTGGTTCTGCAACTTACTATTGGGTAACACATGTCGCCAAGAAGCCCTGGCCTAAATCACATTTCAAGAGGATTAGCGCCGCCATGTTTTTGGATACCTATTCTGTTTACTACATGAGCACCAAGCAAGCAAAGTTAGGATGAGATTCCACTTTATCCTCCCCATTCCCAAAAAGAAGGTGCATCCTTATGGTTCTTCTATGGTGGGAATCAGAGATCCGTACCTGGTGCAGTTGGGGCTAACCAACAGCTATTTAAAGCATAATCTTGTGAATCACTCCAAAAATTACCATTCATTTTAAGTATTTGTCTAAAAAGTCAAAACTCAGAAAAAAAATGTCCTTTTGGCAAACTGCACAAACTTCTGCTGGGGAAATGAATGGACGACTCTGTGATACCAGGTCCTTCAGTTTCTGTCATACATATTTCCATATGTCCATCCTGTTTATAATGAAGTCCCTGTATGAGTGGGGCCAGGGGTCCTACTTTGCCCACCAGTTTGTTTGTTCTCAGAGTGAGTTTGTTCTCTTCGTGTTTTTAGGGGACTACTCTCATTCTATAGAGACATTTGTAATTGTTTGCCTATCATTGTTTATAATATGAAATGTTTCTTCGTAAGTGATTATTAATTATTCACTTGCATCTCAAATGATAGCGAAATATAATAACTTAATCATACAGTGTATTCTAAACAATATTACCCTTACAACCCACTGTTGTGCAAAGGGCCTGAATATTGATTATACATCTATAGGATATGCCATATGCAACAGGCTTGTCCCAAGAAGTTGACCTAAAATGCGCAATGTAATGTATGTGACCCAATATGAGTGTTTCTTGTAGGTTCTGTAGTCAAGCCATGGCAGATTAGGGGCAAACTTTCAGAATTCCCCATAATTGAATATTAAAATGCTAGTAAGGTATGGTCAAGCCACTGGGCCTCCCTACCCATTATCTGAAAGAATGTAGGGATCATGGTGATCCCTAAGGTGTCACACTGTTCCATGTGCCGTATCCTATATTGTAGCTTAGCCCATTCACTTAACAGAGTTGTGTCACCTCACATATTGGTGGCATATCGCTAGGATATGCTATTAATTTCAGATAGGTGCGGGTCCTACAGGTGGAACCCACACCTATCTCTAGAATGGGGTCCCCAAAGCGAACAAGAGCGCACGGTGCATGCATGGCGTGCTCTCTATTCACTTCTATGGGGGTTCTAAAAAACAGCTGAGCGAGTGTGCTCGGCTATTTTCCAAAGTCTTATAGAAATGAATGGAGAGGGCACCAGTGAAGTACAGCCACTGCTTCTTTCACTTGTATGGGACTGCGGGTAATAGTCCAGCTATTTTTGGGACTCCCATAAAAATGCATGAAGGGCAGACATGCATATGTGGTTGGCTCTTATTCACTTTGAGGCTTCATTCTAGAGAGAGGTGCAGGTCCCAGAGGTAGAACCTGTACCTATTTCAGATTGGTGGCATATCCTAGCGATATGGCACCAAAGTCTGAGGTTTGACAACCCCTCTAGATATGTTGGGTTGCAGGACACAGACCCAGTGCATGGGAAAATGTGGTCAAGTGTGGCCAAAATTCTAAAACCCTTT
Organism: Bufotes viridis; assembly: GCA_033119425.1. Taxonomy (NCBI): domain Eukaryota; kingdom Metazoa; phylum Chordata; class Amphibia; order Anura; family Bufonidae; genus Bufotes; species Bufotes viridis. The sequence continues at coordinate 77,531,799 of CM065593.1, forward strand.
CATTTTCATGATCAGAGGGGTCTCAGCAGTTTGATCATAAAGTCCACTCATCTTTAGCCCCATACAAGCAACCTAATTATGATTTATCAAATCCTTACCGGATACTTGTCTTCAGTCTCCGTGCTATATTCTTCATGCATATTTACTACATGCAGTATCTTTGCTCTGTTGGGTTAAGGAGATGTTTTACTAATTCATAGGCCAGTTATCTTGTGATCTAACACAGTAACATACTGTAGTTTATATGGCCAAAAAAAATATCTCTCCATCTAGTTCTGCCTGTTATCCTGCAAGTTGATCCAGAGAAAGGCAAAAAAAATAAAAAAAAATCTACCAGATGTAAATAACAATGGGCCCTTCATTGTGCACTAAATATTTGGAAAGCATTTTTAAGATCTTATTACTAGACTGAAATATGATAGTTTGACATTACAGGACTCATACCTAAGGATAGGCCCAAACGGTGCGACAGAATTTTTATGTGGCCATGGGCTGTAGCCACACTGTTTGGCCTTACCCTAAAACTGCAGTACTGCTTTGTGACAGCTTGCATTTTTAGGAAACTCACCCCAGTTTTGAAAAGTTGGTGGAAAAGTGGATGTACATTATCCTGTTAAGCCAATTTAAAGGGGTTGTGTCATCTGAGACATTGGTGCCATGTTGCAATGTCTACAATAGGGCCCCCAAAGTGAATGAGAGGGCACTTAGCACTTAGCATGCACAGCAGCATGCATTCCATTCACTTCTTCGGGAATTCCAAAAATAACTGAATGATCGTGCTAAGCTATTTTCGGAAGCCCCATAGAAGTTAATTGAGAGTGCACTGCACATGCACAGCCACCTCTCCATGCAGCTCTAGGGGACCGCCAGAAATAACAAAGCCAGCACTAGGCAATTTTCAGATCTCCCATAAAAGTAAATGGAGGGTGATTGTGCTTGCGTGGTTCGTTCTTTTTCACTTTGGGGATCCGATTCTAGAGATTGATGCAGGTGCCAGTGGTAGGACCCGCACTTATCTGACATTGGTGGCATATACTAGCAATATGTCATCCATGTCAAATGAGACAACCCCTTTAAGCCAGATTAATAAACTGTGACGTTTTTATAAAGTTGTAAAATTGTTGGACTCTTACCCCAGTAAGGGCCAGTTTGACACAAGGATATTCTTCCTGGGAAACTCACTTCATGTAAAAGCAGTATTTCATGGACTGATCACTGCTCCTCTGAAGTGAACTTGCAGCATAGTAATGCTTTATGTTGCTGTTAATTCCCATTTAACCGGGGGTCTACTTGATTGAGGTTATGGTATTATGTGACTACAGTTCAGTTGACTCGCTGTGAAATGGGAATTCACAGCATCATAAATCATTATGTTGATGTGAGTTCTCTTCAGAGCAGCAGTGTTCAGTCTATGAAATACTGCTTTCATACAGAGTAAGTTTCCCAGGCTGAATACGCTTGTGTGAAACTCGCCTAAAAAGGTAGCATAGAAAGTGGAAAAACATCTCAAGACAGAACTGCTAGATGCACCAAATTTATCAAACACTGTGTAACATTCCATAACTTTCGCCCAAATTACAACAAGGCAGATTCCTGCAAAACTGAATTTAAAAATCCCATCATGATAAAGCATACCCCTTGTGTGGATTAAAGCAGCCAAATATAACATTATTTAAATCCTACTTGGGTTGAAAAGAGATGAGCAAAACAATTCTAGGCAAATCCAATTAATTATGAATGTTCCCCTTATATTTGGATTGTAGCAAATCCAAAACATTTTGTGGTTCATTTTAGACAAATCACTTAAAATGGCAGCCATTATTTTACAGGTCAAAAGACAGAGAAGAAGGCATCTGCCACTAAAAAAGGATTATTCTGTGGAAAAAGAGCGGAAAAGAGAGAAAATCTAGAGGCTGCTACTACAGCATCTCAAGAAAAGTGAGTGGGGGGCACTCAATAATATAGAGACCAAATGGACCAGAATACGAACATGTATGTGCATGTAATATTACAATCGTTTAATAAAATACTCTAAATAAAAGCATTAAAAAACATCATATGAAATACAAATAACGTAATAGGCGCAACCCCTGTCCAAAGACTAGAAATGGGTGGAAAAGGTGGCCAAAAGTGTCATACAATAGGCTGAATGGAGACAAATAGTAAGTCCCAATTGCTAAGGCTGTAGCGTGTTGAATCAACAGTCCAATGTATATCTCATACCACTCTTATTATAAAACTCTGTGGTGTAGTAAAGAGGAAGCGCCACTAAGGCAAGTACATTACCGGTCTCCTTGAATCGATATTCTGCTTTCTGCTTGCCGACCGGACTGAGCGCAGCATCCTGTGCTGGTCTTTTTGTCTAGCGCGGCGTCCCACGTAACCGGCAGCGTGCACGTGACTATGATGTCACAGTTTGCTGGATAATCAAAGATATGGATCTCTCCACTAGAATATAAGCAAAATTAGCTCCTTAAATGTTCCAATTGTAAAAGTGGATAAACAATGTCTCCGGAGACAATTTGTTGGAGCACTCTGCAGGACACGCCATACACGTTTTGGGGTATACGCCCCTTCTTCAGTGGTAGTGCCTGCAGGTTCAGTGGTACCCTTTTATAGTTTGGGTCATTAGGAGAGTGGTAATCCCCAAAAATTGAACTGGATTCTGATCCAAACCCTATATATTTGTTGTTCAAATTGTGGCAATAATGCAAAGCGGTATTTACCTCCGAAAATATTTGTTCAGATTTGTATAATCGCATGTGTCAGATTCATTCTCAAACTTCTTTCTTACTTGTGGAAAAGAGATAAGTGAGGTTCTTAGAAGTACGGGAGGGGGGCCGTGCAGGGAGGAGGAATCCAAGTGCTGATAGAACAGCCTGACGTTGGATTCTCCATCACCACGCAACTTCTGCTCTGCTTTACAAAAAACTAAAGAGTTCAATTTCGGAATTATGCCCTTTTGGAATGAGGGTGTCAAATTTAAATATTCTTCGAGACTCCTGTCTCGACATTTTCATAATATGATTGCCCCCTCTCCATGACCGTCTGACTTTCTCTAAAGCCACAAATGATAGAGTGGAAGGATCGCTATTATGATAGATTTTAAAATGTTTCGAAAGGGGTGCAGTTCATAGCCCTTACGAATATTGGCCATATGCTCACTTACTCGTTTTCTAAGTGTCCTGATAGTTCGTCCAATGTACTGCTTATGACACCCGCATTCCAACAAATAGACAATATCAGTAGATGCACAAGTTAATGTCCCCTTGATATTGAAGCTAAAATCGTTAGATGTAGATTTCACTTTCGTTATTTTTCTAGAGAAAGAGGTAGACTTACAATTTGTGCATCTACCACATCTATAAAAACCGTCCAAGCTCAACCAACCAGATCCCAATTTAGTATTTTGCCATTTCTCTACAACTGTGGGAGCTACTTTGGTAGCAAGATTTGTAGCCTTAGTATACGTGATACGTGGTTTTTGTGTTAGAATAGGGCCTATTAATTTGTCCTCTAATAGATGGTGCCAGTGTCTTTGAATTATCCCTTCTATTTTCTTATATTGGGGATGAAAGGGTAAGATTAAGCGTATTGTTTCTTCCATAGTGGTTTGCTGTTTAGAAGCAAAAAACTCAGCCCTATTCATCCTCCTTACTTTTTCCAATGCTCTATTTATTGTTTGGGCGGGGTATTCTTTTTCTACAAATTGTTGGCTTAGTTCGATGGCTTCCTTCTCAAATTGTTCTGTTTCTGTACAGTTGCGCTTCAATCTCCTAAATTGGCTCACTGGTATATTAGTGAGCCATCTAGGTAAATGGCAACTAGAGAAACGTAAATAACTGTTTCTAGCTACTGGTTTGTTATGTGTACTACAAATAACTTTTGATGATTCTATTCTGATATTCAGGTCCAGAAACGTTGTTGTATCCTTTCCTATTGTAGGGGTAAATACTAGATTCTTGTCATTTGTATTTATTTCTGTTAAAAAAAAAACTAAGTGATGTTTCATTGTCTTGCCAAACAAAAAGAATGTCATCAATATAACGCCGCCAGAGCACCAGAGTCACCCCTAGCCTGGGCCTAACCACCTCCCTCTCCCAATCCCCGAGGAAGAGGTTTGCGTAGCTAGGGGCGAATCTGGTGCCCATGGCGGTCCCAGTACGCTGAAGGTAATAAGTATTGTCAAAATTAAAATAATTATGCGATAATATATATTGGATGGTATCCAAAAGAAAATCACTTCGTTCCTTTTGTAAGTAGTTATAGTCACTAAATATTCTTCTTAATGCTTGTAAGCCCTTTTCATGTTCTATCACTGTATACAAAGAGCTCACATCTAGTGTTCCCATAATATAGTGAACTTGCCACTCGATAGTTTCAAGTACTTCAATAATTAGCGTTGTATCTTTTACGTACGAAGGGATTTTCTGGACCAGTGGTTGTAACCACTGGTCTATATACCTTGACAGATTTAATGAAATGCAGTCAATACCCGAGACAATCGGTCGCCCCGGTGGTGATTTGAGATCTTTGTGTATCTTGAGAACACAGTAGAAGGCAGGTATCCTTCTCTGAGTTCCCAAGATAAATTTTGACTCATTTTCATTCAAATAACCCTCTTCTAGACGCTTTTTGCATATATTTTTCAGTTCATTGTAATATTCCTCTGTTGGGTCTTTCTTTAACTTTTGATATGTCGTAGTGTCATTAAGTTGTCTCAGACATTCTTCAGTATATTTTACAGTGTCAAGTATCACAATAGCTCCTCCCTTGTCTGCAGGGCGTATTGTTATCTCTGCTGTTTGTTGTAATTGTTTGACCACTGCCCTCTCTCTAAAGGTTAAATTTCCCAACATTTTGTATTGCAATGAATTTCTTTACTTTCTTTTGCATAATCTCTCTTTCTAAATTGTCTAAATTGTGGCAAATTCTTTGTTGCCATTTAACCGTTTCCTCTGTTTCAGGAAACGTAATAATATCCTTTTTTAAGGTTTCTATTTGTTCCGTTAGTTGTTGTATAATGGCCAGCCTCCTATCAATAATTAATTGTACCAACTTTTCAGATTGTGCATGTAAAAAGGAATCCCATTGCTTTTGGAATTCCTCATCCAAAATATCCAGTGCTGGGTTTTTCATAAGTAATAACCCTTTTGGGATGTATCCCTTTTGTAGGTATTGGCTGAGTGCTGTTACTTCCCATTTATTTCTCAATTGTTTTTGCAGCAGATTTTCTAACTGTCTATAAATGCTCTCCTTATTTGGGTTAGAATTGTTAGCAGTTTCCTCTGACACATCGAAATTAAAACCTCACTTATCTCTTTTCCACAATTAACCACTTAAGGACCACAGGTTTATACCCCCCTAGTGACCAGGCCCCTTTTTACAAATCGGCACTTCACAAATTTAACAGTTTATTGCTCGGTCATGCAACTTGGCACCCAAATTAATTTTACCTGCTTTTCTTCTCTTGCTGCTGGCATTTTTTGTTTTTCTGATATTAATCAAAAAAGACCGCAATTTTCTCAAAAAAAGTGTATTTTTAACTTTTTCTGGTAAAATTGTTCAAATATATTTACATGTCTATACAAGTCAGAATTTAGTGTGCTACATGTCTTTGATTAAAAAAAATCCAATACGTGTATATTTATTGGTTTGCGTAAAAGTTATAGCGTTTACAAACTTTAGTACAAAAAAGAGAATTTCCGCACTTTGAAGCAGCTCTGACTTTCTGAGCACCTGTCATGTTTCTTCAGGTGCTAGAATGCCAGGATAGTATTAATACCACCAAAATGACACCATTTTAGAAAGAAGACACCCCAAAGTATTCGCGGAGGAGCATGGTGAGTTCATGTATCATTTAATTTTTTTTCACAAGTTAGCAGAAAATGACACTTTCTGAGGAAAAAAAATAATAATAATAAAGTTTCCATTTCTGCTAACTTCTGGCAAAAAAAAAAAAATCTCCCACAGACTCACTATTCCCCTCAGTGAATACCTTGGGGTGTCTACTTTCCGAAATGGGGTCATTTGTGGGGTGTGTTTACTGTTATGGTAATTTGGGCGGGGCTAAATTGTGAGCAGGCCTGTAAAACCTAAAGGTACTCGTTGGACTTTCTGCCCCTTTACGCACCTAGGCTGCAAAAAAGTGGCACACATGTGGTATCGCCGTACTCAGAAGAAGTAGGGCAATGTGTTTTGGGGTGTATTTTTACATATACCCATGCTGGGTGAGAGAAATATCTCTGTAAATTGACAACTTTGTATAAAAAAATGGAAAAAGTTGTCATTTACAGAGATATTTCTCTCACCCAGCATGGGTATATGTAATAATACACCCCAAAACACATTGCCCTACTTCTTCTGAGTACGGCGATACCACATGTGTGACACTTTTTTGCAGCCTGGGTGCGCAAAGGGGCCCGAATTCCAATGAGTACCTTTAGGATTTCACAGGGCATTTTTACGCATTTGGATTCCAAACGACTTCTCACGCTTTAGGGGCCCCTAAAACGCCAGGGCAGTATAAATACCCCACAAGTGACCCCATTTTAGAAAGAAGACACCCCAAGGTATTGCGTGAAGGGCATGGCAAGTTCATAGAAGATTTTTTTTTTTGGCACAAGTTAGCGGAAATTGATTTATTTTTTTCATTTTTTTTTTTCTTACAAAGTCTCATATTCCACCAACTTGTGACAAAAAATAAAAATTTACATGAACTCACCATACCCCTCACGGAATACCTTGGGGTGTCTTCTTTCTAAAATGGGGTCCCTTGTGGGGTATTTATACTGCCCTGGCATTTTAGGGGCCCCTAATGCGTGAGAAGAAGTCTGGAATCCAAATGCGTAAAAATGCCCTGTGAAATCCTAAAGGTACTCATCGGAATTCGGGCCCCTTTGCGCATCTTGGCTGCAAAAAAGTGTCACACACGTGGTATCGCCGTACTCGTCGACGTAAAAATTATACAAAGTTGTCAATTTACAGAGATATTTCTCACACCCAGCATGGGTATATGTAAAAATACACCCTAAAACACATTTCCCTACTTCTCCTGAGTACGGCGATACCACGAGTGACACTTTTTTGCAGGCAAGATGCGCAAAGCGGCCAGAATTGCAATGAGTACCTTTAAGGAGGGCATTTTTAGGCATTTGGATTCCAGACTTCTTCTCACGCTTTAGGACCCCTAAAATGCCCAATTTTGGAAAGAAGACACCCCAAGGTATTCAGTAAGGGGCATGGCGAGTTCACAGAAGATTTTTTTTTTTTGCATAAGTTAGCGAAAATTGATTATTATTTTTTTTTTCTCACAAAGTCTCCCTTTCCGCTAACTTGTGACAAAAAGTTCAATCTTTCATGGACTGAATATGCCCCTCAGCGAATACCTTGGGGTGTCTACTTTCCGAAATGGGGTCATTTGTGGGGTGTTTGTACTGCCCTGGCATTTGAGGGTCTCCGCAATCATTACATGTATGGCCAGCATTAGGAGTTTCTGCTATTCTCCTTATATTGAGCATACGGGTAATGAGATTTTTTTTTTCCGTTCAGCCTCTGGGCTGAAAAAATAAATAAACGGCACAGATTTCTTCATTCGCATCAATCAATGTGGATGAAAAAATCTCTGCCAAAAAATATGCAAAAAAAAAAGAGGGGAAAGGACATTGGAGTGCTTGCGAAGTAAGGCCCCATTCACACGTCCGCAAAAATGTCCCTATCTATTCCGCAATTCTGCGGAATGGATGCGGACCCATTCAGTGTGAATGGTGCTGGCGGTGATGAGGAGAGCACACTATGTGCTCTCCGCATCAGCATTTGCGGAGCTGCGGCCGCGAACTTCCGGGTTTCGGGCCCGAAACCTCCGGCCGCAGCTCCGCAAAAGATAGAGCATGTCCTATTCTTGTCCGCAGCCTGTGGACAAGAATAGGAATCTCTATGGAGAGTGCCGGCATGGTGTGCTGCGGATCCGCAATTCGGGGGGTCCGCAGCACACCACGGACATGTGAATGGACCCTAAAGCTGCGATCGCTAATAAAGATCCAAAAAGCTCAAAAGTGATCTTTATAGCGCCGCAGCGATTTTACGGTGTTTTTGCAGTGATCAGGAAAAAAAAATTCTGGCACTGGGGTGGGGCGGACTGAACGCAAGTGTGCGCACAAGATCAGGCCTGATCGGGCGAACACTGCTTTTTTTGTAGAGCCTAAGGTGACCCTAATGTACTGATATAGATCTGATTGCGATCAGTCTTGATCTCTTACAGATACTATATAGTACTAGTGATGATTAGCGACAGCGATGACGCTAATCAACGACTACGCAGTGACTGCGGTGCGGAGGGCTGGGCGCTAACTACCTAACAAGTAGCTAACTAACTGGCGGTGATAAGGGACCCTTAGGCCCCATTCACGCGTCCACAATTCTTTTCCACATTTTGCGGAACTGAATTGCGGACCCATTCATTTCTATGGGGACAGACTTTGTCCCGCTCGGATCCAGAATTGCGGATCCGCACTTCCGGACAAGAAAAGGCATTTTCTATATAGTTCTGGCAATGTGCGGATCCGCAAAATGCGGAAAGCACATTGCCGGTGTCCGTGTTTTGCAGATCTGTGGATCCACAATAATAAAGTGTCGATACAAATTACACGTTAGATCACCAAGGGTTAATGCAACATAACAAAGGGGTGATACATATGCATGAATGAGTAAATTAAAATATAACTTTTAATAGATAATTATTAGAAAATTGACCCTTAACTAGATAATAAATAAGTGGGACACAAAACAAAAAAAAAGAAAAACACGACTGGAACCTGCGTTTTTAGGTTCCAGGAAGATCCAAATGGCAAGTGTGCACGGCGGCACCCAGGTATAATAAGATTAAACCGGTGGTCTTACCGCACCATGTAGATCTGTCCTTGAGTCATACACTGGCCTCCTTACCAATATGTGTGGAGGTCTCAGAGTTTGGAAACCAGGCGTTCCGGTATGAGGCAGGTGAAGGGGAATAGATAACTAACCCTGGTAATCCCTGCCTACGACTACAATAGTCCTTATACCCCTGCCGCGGACCCCCGCGGTCGGGTATGTACCGGAACCTAACCCTGGAATTAGATCCGCCCTAATAGGCCCTTTGCTGCCAGGTCCCTACATGCATGTTTCGCAAGAAGAATTGCTCATCAGGGAAACATGGGGAGCCTAGGGGCTGTTCGCTCTCTGGTCCGATCCCTAGATAAAAAGAAAGATGGAATCCAGGTAGTGCTGTATATGGAGTGAGGACAACTGATGCCGGTCCCACTCAGGCGTCTTGTGGCTGGATGTAGCCTGCGTGGCGCTAAATCGCGCCAGTATTTAAATCCTGTGTCCAGATCTGAGGCTTGGATGACGTACCTCCCTCTTTAGCCTCTGCCAGGGCAGAGAATATTCTACAAGGACCCACTTGAAAGAAGACACCCTGCATTGGAAGTGGAAGGGTATGGAAGTCTACAGAAGATTTTTGGCACAAGTAAGCGGAGACTGATTTATTTTTTTCATTATTTTTCTTACAAAGTCTCATACTCCACCGAACTCTGCGACAAAAATACAAAATCTCATACATGAACTCACTCATACCCCTCAACGGAATACCCTGGGGTGTCTTCTTTTCTAAAATGTGGGGTCCCTCAGTGTATTTATACTCGCTCCTGGCATTTCTTAGGGGCCCCTTAATGCGAGAGAAGAAGTTCGGGAATCCAAATGCGAAAACGCCCTGTGAAACCCAAATAGGTAACTCATCGAATCTGGGCCCCTTTGCGCATCTTGGCTGCAAAAAGTGTCACACACAGTACGCCGCATGGCCGACGCAAAAAATTATACAAAGTTGTCAATTTACAGAGATATTTCTCACACTCCAGCATGGGTATATGTAAAAATACACCCTAAAACACATTTCCCTACTCTCTCCTGAGTACGGCGATACCACATGTGTGACACTTTTTGCAGCGCAAGATGCGCAAAGGGGCCCAGAATTGCAATGAGTACCTTTAAGGAGGGCATTTTTAGGCATTTGATTCCAGACTTCTTTCACGCTTTAGGGACCCTAAATGCCCACATTGTAAAAGAAGACACCCCTAAGGTATTCAGTAAGGGGCATGGCGAGTTCACAGAAGATTTTTTTTTGCATAAGTTAGCGGAAATTGATTATTATTTTTTTTTCATCAAAGTTCTCCTCGTCCCTAACTTGTGACAAAAAGTTCACCTTTCATGGACTGAATATGCCCTCAGCAAATACCTGGGTGTACTTCATTCTAATGGGGTCATTTGTGGGGTGTTTGAACTGCCTGGCATTTGAGGGGCTTCCAACCATTACATGTATGGCCAGCATTAGGAGTTTCGCTATTCTCCTTATATTGAGCATAATGGGTAATGAGATTTTTTTTCCGCTCAGCCTCTGGGCTGAAAAGAATGAATGGCACAGATTTCTTCATTCGCATCGATCAATGTGGGATGAAAAAAATCTCTACCAAAAATGTGCAAAAAAAAGAGGGAAAGGACACATGAGTGCTTATGAAGTAAGGCCCCATTCACACGGTCCGCTAAGTGTCCTTTATCTATTCCGCACTTCTGCGAATGACGCGACCCATTCAGTGTGAATGGTGCTGGCGGTGGTGATGAGAGCACAGTATGTGCTCTCCGCATCAGCATTATGCGAGCTGCGGCCACAACTTCCGGGTTTCGGCCCTGAAACCTCCGGCCGCAGCTCCGCAAAGATGGAGCATGTCCTATTCTTGTCCGCAGCCTGTGGACAAGAATAGAATTTCTATGGAGAGTGCCGGAGATGGTGTGCCATGGATCCGCACCTGCGGGTCCGCAGCACACCACGGACGTGTGAATGGACCCTAAAGCTGCGACGCTGCACAAAGATCCAAAAAGCTCAAAAGTGATCTTTATAGACGCCGCAGCGATTTTTACGGTGTTTTTGCAGTGACTCAGAAAAAATTCTGGCACTGGGGTGGGCGGATTGAACCGCAAGGTGCGCACAAGATCAGGCCTGATCGGGCGAGTGAACACTGCTTTTTTGTAGAGTTTAAGGTGACCCTAATGTACTGATATAGATCTGATTGCGACTCAGTCTGACCTTTACAGATACTATATAGTGACTAGTGATGATTTGCCACAGCGTATGACGCTTAACCAACCACTCACGCAGTGACCATGTGCGGTAGGGCTGGTGCGCCAACTACCTGGGCAAGTGAGTAGCTAACTCAACTGGCGGTGATAAGTGACTCAGTTCGATCTGAGCCTACGCCTCCACACCCTTTCCACATTTTTAGCGGAACTGGTCTCATGACCCATCTCATTTTCACGGGGACAGACTCTTTGTCCCGCCGGATCCAGGAATTGCGGATCCGCACTCCGAAGACAAGAAAAGGCATTTTCTATATAGTTCTTGGCAACGCGATCCAAGAAATGCGGAAAGCACATTGCCGGGTGTCCGTGTTTTGGGCAGATCTGTGGATCCACAATAACAAAGTGTCGATACAATTTAGCACGCTAGGATCACCATGGGCATGACTAAACATAACAAAGGGGTGATACATATGCATGAATGAGTAAATTAAAATATAACTTTTAATAGATAATTATTAGAAAATTGACCCTTTAACTAGATGATAAATAAGGGACACAAAAAAAAAAAAAAAAACACGACTGAACCTATGCTTTAGGTTCCAGGAAGATCCAAATAGGTGTGCACTAGGCGGCACCCAGGTATAATAAGATTAAACCGGTGGTCTTACCGCACCATGTAGATCTGTCTCTGAGTCATACACTGGCCTCCTTACCAATATGTGTGGAGGTCTCAGGAGTTTGGAAACCAGGCTGCTCCGGCATGAGGCAGGTGAAGGGGAATAGATAACTAACCCTGGTAATCCCTGCCTACGACTACAATAGTCCTTATACCTCTGACACGCGACCCCGCGGTCGGGTATGTACCGGAACCCAACTCCTGGAATTAGATCCGCCTCTAATAGGCCCTTTGCTGCCAGGTCCCTACATGCATGTTTCAAGCAAGAAGAATTGCTCATCAGGGGAAACATGGGGAGCCTAGGGGCTGTTCGCTTCTCTGGTCCGATCCCTAGATAAAAAGAAAGATGGAATCCAGGTAGTGTTGTATATGGAGTGAGGACAACTGATGCCGGTCCCACTCAGGCGTCTTGTGGCTGGATGTAGCCTGTGTGGCGCTAAATCGCGCCAGTATTTAAATCCTGTGTCCAGATCGAGGCTTGGATGACGTACTCCTGACGTGGAGCGCGGTGTGTCAACAGGCGCATGCGCAACACCATCCGAATGTGAAGGAAACGCCAGACTCGCGCTAGTGATTTGAGTAGCTTCATAGCGCTCGGTCTCGCCTGATATCGCGAGACTTCAGGCGGTTGCCAGGAGACAGGACGCTTCTCCCGGCAATGCTTCTTGCGCATCTTCTGTTATGAAGACGCGCTCAATTGGAAATGGCATTTTATGCAGGCCAGGTCAAACCTGAAACTTAAGCTGAGTTATCCTCAGATATTGTACCGGGCCGCGGATGTCAAGGAATTTGTCAAATATGGAGGAGTAAGGTTTAGTTGAAATAATTTTAAACGAAGCAACTAAAACTAGTCTGTTCATTTAGACCTGTGGGTGAAGCCGTTCTTAGAGTAAATATCCAGCGTGTTTCTCTCTGGAGCAGGAGATCGATCCCAGTCGCTCCACGGACCGGGGAGCAACTCTCTCAATGCCCATTGCTGTAATACATTTGGGGTTTCCTGGTGGCATCTCATGAATATGCCTAGATACTGAGTATCCCTCTTGTTTGCAATGTCATTAAGGTGCTCCCCAGTCTGCGGCGCAGCTCTCTCCTGGTTTTCCTATGTATTCCTGCTTGCATATACAGGTGATCTTATAGATAACCCCCAGGGTTTTACAATTGATAAATTCCTTAATAGGAAAGGACCGCTGCAAGTTTGTACTGTGGAACGTTTTGCCATTCACCACGATACTGCAAGCCACACCCTCCACATCTGTAACAGCCTACTGTTTTCTGGTCCAGCCATGTGCCTCTACCAGGTGGCGGGTGTAGTGGCTATGTACGAGGGAATCTCTGAGGCTAGTTCCCTTCTGAATGTGATTTGGGGATAATCATGGATGACCTCTTCAGGTCTGGGTCCACCATCAGTACCTGCCAGTGTTTTTTAAGAATCCTTCTCATGCGATCCGCATCCCATCAAAAGTTGTTATCAGACGGATCTTTCTCTCTCCTCAGTTTTATTTCTGGGTGTGAGCAGGTCTACACGATCCATGGTGACTGCCCTATGGAATGCTTTCCTCAAGATTTCATCTGGGTATCCTCTACTCAGAATCTCTCTCTTAGATCGTTCGCCTGTCTCCTAAACTCCGTCTCTTCAGAGCAGTTACGCCGCAGGCGTAGATACTGCCCAAATGGAATGCCCCTTTCAAAGGGATAAAATGGCTACTGCTCCAATGTAGGACGGAGTTTGTGGAGGTAGGTTTACGAAAAATGGTTGTTGATAGTTCATCTGGTCCCTTACGTGAGATAGAGATATCCAGGAAAGGGAGGGTATCTGTGCTAGCCTCATGGGTAAATCTGAGGCCAATATCATTGCAGTTCAGTTTAGCCACAAACTCTGCAAAGGATGGCAGAGTATCGCTCCATATTACAAAAATAATATCGATGTACCGGACCCATAATCCTATGGGCCCGGTACTCGACGACATCGTGTCCGAAAAACCCTGGTTGCCTCCCACCAGCCCAGGAGCAGATTAGCGTAGGCCGGCGCACAGGAGCATCCCATGGCCGTGCCCCTGAGCTGGTGGTAAAGCTTAGTGCCAAACAAGAAAAAATTGTGAGTTAATAGGTATTCCAATAACTTCAAAGTGAATTTGTTATGCGCTGTATACTGACACCCCTCATGCTGAGGTAGTATTCCACCGCTCTCAATCCTGCAGCATGGGGGATGGAGGAATACAGCGCCTCAACATCAATACTGCCCAGGACAGCCCGTCGTTCCACATTGATGCCCTCCAGTCTCTTCAAGAGGTCCATAGTATCCCTCACGTATGACGGAAGGGATACTACGAAAGGCATTAGGATTTTATCAATGTAGATGCCGATATTTTGGCACATACTCCCAATGCCTGAGACTATCGGTCTCCCTCTTAGGGGCTGGTCCCTTTATGTACCTTGGGAAGGCTATAAAATGTTGCAACAACTGGGTTCCTGGGACACAGAAAATCAAATTCATCTTCAGATATAAGTTTTTCAATTTTGGCCTCTGAGAGAATGCTTTTAAGTTCTGATAAATATACCTCAGTGGGGTTAGATAGTAATCTCTCATAATTGTTTTTGTCCTGTAGGATATGTTCACACATCAATCTGTATCTGTCAGAGTCTAAAATCACCGTGTTCCCCTTTGTCCGAGGGCTTCACGGTGATCCCAGGATCATCCCTAAGGGATTTAATTGCTCTCCATTCATCCCTATTACAGTTAGAAGCTTCAAGGGATGAAGGGATTTTTCGTAAATCTGCTGAGACCAGTTGCAGGAAGGCGTCAATACATGATATATCGCCCAGGGGGCATTTTGACACTCTTGTTCCTTAGTGAGGTAAAGGGACCCTCTCCTAAGGACTCTTTGCCTCCCTCCTGCAAACTCTCAAGTAGCTTTACATCAGATAACATATTGGTGGGTATTCCTAGTTCCTGACATTGTCGTTTATCCTTATTCTTAAAGAATTTGTGCCATCTCAGTTTTCTGGCAAATAAATGCAAGTCTTTGGTCCATGTAAAGGCGTCAAAACGACGTGTAGGAACAAAGGACAGGCCTTTACTTAGAACCGTCATCTCTGTAGTGTTAAGTATTCTACGTGATAAGTTTATCACTTGGGGGCCTGTTGCTCCCGAGTTTTGGATCTGTTCCTTAACGGATATGTTATTGTTGGGTCTAAAAACCAGGCGCTTGACCTCTGCCGCGGCCTCTACCTCTTCCTCTCCTATACGTGTTTTTGTTTTTCTTGTTATAGGTGCCCGTCTGTTCTCTTTTCACTATCTGAGAGGTCTGTCTCTGTAATAGATGAATCAGAGGCAGCCTCTCTAGTAGTTGTTTTATCCTTCAGTACAGAATAAGCTTTATTTTCTTTAAACTCTGCAAGGTCCTTAGTGAACTGCCGATGCTTACGCTCACGAAGGTAATACTGATATTTTTCAATGGATGCTTGCAGTTGTTTTTCTTTGTTATTAAACTCTGGGTCTTCTGAGAAAGTCTTGGTGATCTCGATTTGAGTTTTTAATTTTTCTCCAAGACTTTCTAGGTTTATCCTCTCCTCTTCAAGCAGAAGAGTCATAAACTTAAGGGAGCTACTAGTGGCTAGCTCCTCCCACCGATTACTGAATCCCGAACTTCTCTGTCTAGGGACGGGAGTGAGGTGGATTCTCAATCCTCTTGGTACAATGCTATGCTTGATGTAATTGTCAAGGCTTTGTACCTCCCACCAGCTAGACAGGTGTTCCTTGTAAAGTTTGTTTAGTTCTTTGAAAGCTGTCTTGAAAGAAGGAGTAAATTTTTTCTGTACATAGTATTTGTCGGAAAACACTTCCTTAGCTTCCACGAGCCAGGATTCAACATTAAGGCCCCCTGCCAAGAAGCCTGCCATGCCACAATTCAAAATCCACAATAATAAAGTGTCGATACAAATTACACGTTAGATCACCAAGGGTTAATGCAACATAACAAAGGGGTGATACATATGCATGAATGAGTAAATTAAAATATAACTTTTAATAGATAATTATTAGAATATGTTAGAATATGTTATCTGATGTAAAGCTACTTGAGAGTTTGCAGGAGGGAGGCAAAAGAGTCCTTAGGAGAGGGTCCCTTTACCTCACTAAGGAACAAGAGTGTCAAAATGCCCCCCTGGGCGATATATCATGTATTGACGCCTTCCTGCAACTGGTCTCAGCAGATTTATGAAAACCCCTTCATCCCTTGAAGCTTCTAACTGTAATAGGGATGAATGGAGAGCAAATTAAATCCCTTAAGGATGATCCTGGGATCACCGTGAAGCCCTCGGACAAAGGGGGAACACGGTGATTTTAGACTCTGACAGATACAGATTGATGTGTGAACAAATCCTACAGGACAAAAACAATTATGAGAGATTACTATCTAACCCCTACTGAGGTGTATATTTATCAGAACTTAAAAGCATTCTCTCAGAGGCCAAGGTTGAAAACTTATATCTGAAGATGAATTTGATTTTCTGTGTCCCAGGAGCCAGTTGTTGCAACATTTTATAGCCTTCCTAAGGTACATAAAGGACCAGCCCCCAAGAGGGAGACCCGATAGTCTCAGGCATTGGGAGTATGTGCCAAAATATCGGCATCTACATTGATCAAATCTTAATGCTTCTCGTAGTATCCCTTCCGTCATACGTGAGGGATACTATGGACCTCTTGAAGAGACTGGAGGGCATCAATGTGGAACGACGGGCTGTCCTGGGCAGTATTGATGCTGAGGCGCTGTATTCCTCCATCCCCCATGCTGCAGGATTGAGAGCGATGGAATACTACCTCAGCATGAGGGGTGTCAGCATACAGCGCATAACAAATTCACTTTGAAGTTACTGGAATACCTGATTAACTCACAAATTTTCTTTGTTTGGCACTAAGCTTTACCACCAGCTCAGGGCACGGCCATGGGATGCTCCTGTGCGCCGGCCTCACGCTAATCTGCTCCTGGGCTGGTGGGAGGCAACCTAGGGTTTTTCGACACGATGTCAGTGAGTACCGCCCATAGGATTATGGGTCCGGTACATCGATGACATTTTTTGTAATATGGAACGATACTCTGCCATCCTTCTGCAGAGTTTGTGGCTAAACTGAACTGAATGATATTGGCCTCAGATTTACCCATGAGGCTAGCACAGATACCCTCCCTTTCCTGGATATCTCTATCTCACGTAGGGACCAGATGAACTATCAACAACCATTTTTCAAAACCTACCTCCTACAAACTCCGTCCTACATTGGAGCAGTAGCCATTCTATCCCTTTGAAAAGGGGCATTCCCATTTGGCAGTATCTGCGCCTAGCGGCAGTAACTGCTCTGAAGAGACGGAGTTTAGGAGACGGGCGAACATCTAAGAGAGAGATTCCTGAGTAGAGGATACCCAGATGAAATCTTGAGGAAAGCATTCCATAGGGCAGTCATCATGGATCGTGTAGACCTGCTCTACACCTAGAAATAAAACTGAGGGAGAGAGAAAGATCCGTCTGATAACAACTTTTGATGGGAGTAACGGATCGCATGAGAGGATTTCTAAAAAACACTGGCAGGTACTGATGGTGGACCCAGACCTGAGAGAGGTCATCCATGATTATCCCCAAATCACATTCAGAAGGGGAACCAGCCTCAGAGATTCCCTCGTACATAGCCACTACACCCCGCCACCTGGTAGAGGCACATGGCTGACCAGAAAACAGTAGGCTGTTACAGATGTGGAGGGTGTGTGGCTTGCAGTATCGTGGTGAATGGCAAAACGCTCCACAGTACAAACTTGCAGCGGTCCTTTCCTATTAAGGAATTTATCAATTGTAAAACCCTGGGGGTTATCTATAAGATCACCTGTATATGCAAGCAGGAATACATAGGGAAAACCAGGAGAGAGCTGCGCCGCAGACTGGGGGAGCACCTTAATGACATTGCAAACAAGAGGGATACTCCAGTATCTAGGCATATTCATGAATGCCACCAGGAAACCCCAAATGTATTACAGCAATGGGCATTGAGAGATTGCCCCCGGTCCGTGGGAGGCGACTGGGATCGTCTCCTGCTCCAAGAGAAACACGCTGGATATTTACTCTAAGAACGGCTTCACCTACTAGGTCTAAATGAACAGCCCGTCTGTTCTCTTTCACTATCTGAGAGGTCTGTCTCTGTAATAGATGAATCAGAGGCAGCCTCTCTAGTAGTTGTTTTATCCTTCAGTACAGAATAAGCTTTATTTTCTTTAAACTCTGCAAGGTCCTTAGTGAACTGCCGATGCTTACGTTCACGAAGGTAATACTGATATTTTTCAATGGATGCTTGCAGTTGTTTTTCTTTGTTATTAAACTCTGGGTCTTCTGAGAAAGTCTTGGTGATCTCGATTTGAGTTTTTAATTTTTCTCCAAGACTTTCTAGGTTTATCCTCTCCTCTTCAAGCAGAAGAGTCATAAACTTAAGGGAGCTACTAGTGGCTAGCTCCTCCCACCGATTACTGAATCCCGAACTTCTCTGTCTAGGGACGGGAGTGAGGTGGATTCTCAATCCTCTTGGTACAATGCTATGCTTGATGTAATTGTCAAGGCTTTGTACCTCCCACCAGCTAGACAGGTGTTCCTTGTAAAGTTTGTTTAGTTCTTTGAAAGCTGTCTTGAAAGAAGGAGTAAATTTTTTCTGTACATAGTATTTGTCGGAAAACACTTCCTTAGCTTCCACGAGCCAGGATTCAACATTAAGGCCCCCTGCCAAGAAGCCTGCCATGCCACAATTCAAAATCCACAATAATAAAGTGTCGATACAAATTACACGTTAGATCACCAAGGGTTAATGCAACATAACAAAGGGGTGATACATATGCATGAATGAGTAAATTAAAATATAACTTTTAATAGATAATTATTAGAATATGTTAGAATATGTTATCTGATGTAAAGCTACTTGAGAGTTTGCAGGAGGGAGGCAAAGAGTCCTTAGGAGAGGGTCCCTTTACCTCACTAAGGAACAAGAGTGTCAAAATGCCCCCCCTGGGCGATATATCATGTATTGACGCCTTCCTGCAACTGGTCTCAGCAGATTTACGAAAACCCCTTCATCCCTTGAAGCTTCTAACTGTAATAGGGATGAATGGAGAGCAATTAAATCCCTTAGGGATGATCCTGGGATCACCGTGAAGCCCTCGGACAAAGGGGGGAACACGGTGATTTTAGACTCTGACAGATACAGATTGATGTGTGAACAAATCCTACAGGACAAAAACAATTATGAGAGATTACTATCTAACCCCACTGAGGTATATTTATCAGAACTTAAAAGCATTCTCTCAGAGGCCAAAATTGAAAAACTTATATCTGAAGATGAATTTGATTTTCTGTGTCCCAGGAACCCAGTTGTTGCAACATTTTATAGCCTTCCCAAGGTACATAAAGGGACCAGCCCCTAAGAGGGAGACCGATAGTCTCAGGCATTGGGAGTATGTGCCAAAATATCGGCATCTACATTGATAAAATCCTAATGCCTTTCGTAGTATCCCTTCCGTCATACGTGAGGGATACTATGGACCTCTTGAAGAGACTGGAGGGCATCAATGTGGAACGACGGGCTGTCCTGGGCAGTATTGATGTTGAGGCGCTGTATTCCTCCATCCCCCATGCTGCAGGATTGAGAGCGGTGGAATACTACCTCAGCATGAGGGGGTGTCAGTATACAGCGCATAACAAATTCACTTTGAAGTTATTGGAATACCTATTAACTCACAATTTTTTCTTGTTTGGCACTAAGCTTTACCACCAGCTCAGGGGCACGGCCATGGGATGCTCCTGTGCGCCGGCCTACGCTAATCTGCTCCTGGGCTGGTGGGAGGCAACCAGGGTTTTTTCGGACACGATAGTCGTCGAGTACCGGGCCCATAGGATTATGGGTCCGGTACATCGATGACATTTTTGTAATATGGAACGATACTCTGCCATCCTTTGCAGAGTTTGTGGCTAAACTGAACTGCAATGATATTGGCCTCAGATTTACCCATGAGGCTAGCACAGATACCCTCCCTTTCCTGGATATCTCTATCTCACGTAAGGGACCAGATGAACTATCAACAACCATTTTTCGTAAACCTACCTCCACAAACTCCGTCCTACATTGGAGCAGTAGCCATTTTATCCCTTTGAAAAGGGGCATTCCATTTGGGCAGTATCTACGCCTGCGGCGTAACTGCTCTGAAGAGACGGAGTTTAGGAGACAGGCGAACGATCTAAGAGAGAGATTCCTGAGTAGAGGATACCCAGATGAAATCTTGAGGAAAGCATTCCATAGGGCAGTCACCATGGATCGTGTAGACCTGCTCACACCCAGAAATAAAACTGAGGGAGAGAGAAAGATCCGTCTGATAACAACTTTTGATGGGAGTACGGATCGCATGAGAGGGATTCTTAAAAACACTGGCAGGTACTGATGGTGGACCCAGACCTGAGAGAGGTCATCCATGATTATCCCCAAATCACATTCAGAAGGGGAACTAGCCTCAGAGATTCCCTCGTACATAGCCACTACACCCCGCCACCTGGTAGAGGCACATGGCTGGACCAGAAAACAGTAGGCTGTTACAGATGTGGAGGGTGTGTGGCTTGCAGTATCGTGGTGAATGGCAAAACGTTCCACAGTACAAACTTGCAGCGGTCCTTTCCTATTAAGGAATTTATCAATTGTAAAACCCTGGGGTTATCTATAAGATCACCTGTATATGCAAGCAGGAATACATAGGGAAAACCAGGAGAGAGCTGCGCCGCAGACTGGGGGAGCACCTTAATGACATTGCAAACAAGAGGGATACTCCAGTATCTAGGCATATTCATGAATGCCACCAGGGAAACCCCAAATGTATTACAGCAATGGGCATTGAGAGAATTGCTCCCCGGTCCGTGGAGGCGACTGGGATCGTCTCCTGCTCCAGAGAGAAACACGCTGGATATTTACTCTAAGAACGGCTTCACCCACAGGTCTAAATGAACAGACTAGTTTTAGTTGCTTCGTTTAAAATTATTTCAACTAAACCTTACTCCTCCATATTTGACAAATTCCTTGACATCCGCGGCCCGGTACAATATCTGAGGATAACTCAGCTTAAGTTTCAGGTTTGACCTGGCCTGCATAAAATGCCATTTCCAATTGAGCGCGTCTTCATAACAGAAGATGCGCAAAGAGCGATTGCCGGGAGAAGCGTCCCTGTCTCCTGGCAACCGCACTTGAAGTCTCGCGATATCAGGCGAGACCGAGCGCTATGAAGTTACTCAAATCACTAGCGCGAGTCTGACGTTTCCTTCACATTCGGATGGTGTTGCGCATGCGCCTGTTGACACGCAGCGCTCCACGTCAGGGAGGTACGTCATCCAAGCCTCGATCTGGACACAGGATTTAAATACTGGCGCGATTTAGCGCCATACAGGCTACATCCAGCCACAAGACGCCTGAGTGGGACCGGCATCAGTTGTCCTCACTCCATATACAGCACTACCTAGATCTGTGGATCCGCAAACACATACGGATGTCTGAATGGAGCCTTACAGGGGGTGATCAATGACATGGGGGTGACAGGGGTGATCAGGGAGTTAATATGGGGTGATCATGGGTTAATAAGGGGTTAATAAGTGACAGGGGGGGGGTTGGTGTGTGGTGATTGGTGCACTTACATAGCTGCCCATGTCCTCTGGTGATCCCAAGCAAAAGGGACCACCAGAGCAGCGGGCAGCAGGCATATCAGACACTGTTTACAAAACAGCATCTGATATGCGATTTGGATGCGATTTACTGACATCTACAGCTTGCCAGCGCATGATCAGCGCTGGCAGGCTGTAGACTAAGTTCTTACCTGTCGGGCTGCAGCGAGGGTTTGGATCAGAATCCAGTTTAATTTTTGGGGATTACAACTCTCCTAATGACCCAAACTATAAAAGGGTACCAATGACCCTGCAGGCACTACCACTGAAGAAGGGGCGTATACCCCGAAACGCGTTTGGCGTGTCCTGCAGAGTGCTCCAACTAATTGTCTCCGGAGACATTGTTTATCCACTTTTACAATTGGAACATTTAAGGAGCTAATTTTGCTTATATCCTAGTGGAGCGATCCATATCTTTGACTATCCAGCAAAGGACCTGCAACAAAACCGCCTACTCCTGTGACATCATAGTCACGTGCACGCTGCCGGTCACGTGGGACGCCACGCTATACCGAGAGACCAGCACGGGATGCCGCGCTCGGTCCGGACGGCAAGCAGAAAGCGGAATAGCGATTCAAGGAGAGCGGTAATGTACGTGCCTTAGTGGCGCTTCCTCTTTACTACACCACAGAGTTTTATAATAAGAGTGATATGTCAATAGAAAAAGCAAGAAAAAGGCGGCACTCACCACTGCGAATCTTCATTTATTGCAGATGCTGCACATGAAAATAATGCTGGGCATGGACGGACGCCTACATCCAGAGGCACATGAGGTAGCGACGGCCGTTTCGCGCTGTCCTGCGCTTCTTACGGCTACGTTCAATGACGTCTCCAACATGCGCGTCTTAAAACAAGCTTCATACATCAGTTGCTTAGCAACGAGGACGCCTGCTCATGCGCAGTACCGACATACATAAAACAATAATGTGCTATTCATCACACCAGGCTGTAGGATACTACATACATACATACTATGACACAGAATTCTCATAACTCCAAGGCCGGGGACAAAAAGAGCTTAAATGAAAACACTAAGGTCATTGCGCTCGTTTAGGCCTCCCAGGCCCATCACATCCGTGCGGATGATCCAGCTTGCTTCTCGCTGAAGGAGGAAACGATGTCTCATCACCCCCACGAGGTGGAGGGGGACAGCCTCTAGTCCTCCGAAACTGAGGCATTTTGTATCACCACTGTGGTCCCTACGCACGTGCTCGATGAGTCTGGGACATCCCTTCCCAGAGCGCACTGAGTTCAAATGCTCCCTAAATCGCTCAAAGAGGGGCCTAATCGTTTTTCCAATGTAGAAAGCGCCACAGGTGCACAGAACCACGTACACCACAAATTGCGTCCTGCAATTGATGAACTGTGTCACTCTGTGGCGCACTCCACATATGGAAAAAATCTTTTACGGCAATTATACTGGCAAAAGAGCAATTCCCACATGGAAAGTTACCGATTGGTCTACGGCTAGTAAGCCAACTGCTGCCCATATCAACCTCCTTATAAACACTACTCACTAGTTTATCCTTAATGGTGCATGTTCTTTTGAAAGTGATCAGGGGTCTGTTGTAAATGATAGCTCCCAAACCAGATTCTGTCCTGAGAAGGTCCCAATTGCTTATGATCGTGTGTTTGATATGATTGGCTAGTGGGCTAAATTTTAAAACAAACACAAATCTATCGCTATTTTCCCCCTTCTGGTCCTTAGTGCCTGTTCCATACAGGAGGTCAGGCCGTGCTCTAGATCGAGCCCTGGTGTATGCCTTATTGACCACTTTATTGGGATATCCCCTCTGGAGAAATCTTGATTTCAACTCAGCTGACTGTCTATCATAGCCAGCATCAGTATTGTTAATGCGCCTGAGGCGTATAAATTGGCCATAGGGGATGGCCTCTTTTACGCTATGTGGATGGAAACTATCATGGTGCAGAAGGGAATTAGACGCGGTGGACTTACGAAAAGTTTCCGTGATAATGGCCCCATCTACAATAGAAATGCATACATCAAGGAAATCAAGAGTAGTACCCCCAAAATTCAAAGTGAACAGCATATTCATGTTGTTCACTGAATTTAAGTAGGCCACAAAATCAAAACATTCCGCCTGCGTTCCCTTCCACACCATGAAGACATCATCCACATAGCGGACAAATCTGTGTATCAGATGGATAAAAGGGTTGCTAATGTCAAACACATATCTGTCTTCCAATTTACTGAGGTAGATATTTGCGAAGGTAGAAGCCACGGGCGTACCCATGGCCGTACCATGCAATTGCCTATACCAGGTATGGCCAAACTTGAAAGTGTTATTAGTTAGCACAAAATTCAGTGCTTCTTCTATGAACACTCGATAAACCTCGCTTTTGTCAGTGTTGCAAAGCGTCTCAAGAACCATAGCTACACCCGGACCATGTGGTATCCGGGTGTATAGGCTCTCTACATCCAAAGAAACGAGGCACCAACCTTCCTGCCACTGGATGTCCTCCAGGGCCACAAGGAAGTCCTTGGTGTCTCGTAAATAGGTGGGAGACTTGCGCAACACTGGCCGCAACAACCAATCCAGGTACTTGGACAAGGGCTCAGTCACCGACCCAATCCCCGCCACAATGGGTCCTTCTACCCCGAAACGCGTTTGGCGTGTCCTGCAGAGCGCTCCAACTAATTGTCTCCGGAGACATTGTTTATCCACTTTTACAATTGGAACATTTAAGGAGCTAATATCCATATCTTTGACTATCCAGCAAAGGACCTGCAACAAAACCGCCTACTCCTATGACATCATAGTCACGTGCACGCTGCCGGTCACGTGGGACGCCACGCTATACCAAGAGACCAGCACGGGATGCCGCGCTCGGTCCGGTCGGCAAGCAGAAAGCGGAATAGCGATTCAAGGAGAGCGGTAATGTACGTGCCTTAGTGGCGCTTCCTCTTTACTACACCACAGAGTTTTATAATAAGAGTGGTATGAGATATACATTGGACTGTTGATTCAGCATGCTACGGCCTTACCAATTGGGACTTACTTTTTGTCTCCAGTCAGCCTATTGTATGACACTTTTGGCCACCATTTCCACCCATTTGTAGTCTTTTGGACAGGGGTTGCGCCTATTATGTTATTTGTATTTCATATGATGTTTTTTAATGCTTTTATTTAGAGTATTTTATTAAACGATTGTAATATTACATGTACATACATGTTCGTATTCTGGTCCATTTGGTGTCTATATTATTGAGTGCCCCCCACTCACTTTTCTTTAGCAACTTTTACATTGGCTTGGGTGTTGCCAGGGGTGTGCACCTTATCATATTGAATTACCAAGTGAGCCACTGACCACACTATCTATTTCCTTACTACAGAATCTCAGCTCTGTACAGAAAAAAAGGGTCCCATATTTTTTTTTAATAAAGACCAATTGAAGAAAATGATTTTTAGCTCAAAATGAGTACAATGGAATAATTAAGAAAATTACCCCCAAAGGTGTACTTAGCCTTTAACTCCTTCTACCCCGGGCCAGTTTTCACCCTCCTGCCCAGGTCATTTTTTGCAAATCTGACGTGTCACTTTATGTGGTAATAACTTTTGAACACTTTTACTTATCCAAGCCATTCTGAAAATGTTTTCTCGTGACACATTGTACTTCATGACAGTCATAAGTTTCAGTCAATATATTTCACCTTTATTTATGAAAAATCCCCAATTTACCAAAAATTTCAATTTATCTGCTGTTAAAACAGAAACCTATGAGATATGAGATACCTATGAGATACCTCATAAAATATTTATTAATTAACATTCCCGATATGTATACTTTATGTTGGTATAATTTTGTAAATGTAATTTTCTTTTTTAGGATGTTAGAAGGCTTATTTTAGAAGCAATTCTTAAAAATGTTAAGAACATTTCCAAACACCACTTTTTTAAGGATCAGTTCAGGTCTGAAGTCACTTTGTGGGGCTTATATAGTAAACACCCCCCATAAATGACCCCATTGTAGAAACTACACCCCTCAAGTTATTCAAAACTGATTTTACAAACTTTGTTAACCCTTTAGGTATTCCACAAGAATTAAAGGAAAATGAAGATGAAATTTCACTTTTTTGGCAGATTTTCCATTTTAATCCTAATATTTTTTAACACATCAAGGGTTAACAGCCAAATAAAACTCAATATTTATTACCTTGATTCTGCAGTTTACAGAAACACTGATGTAAGGGCACATGGCATGGCGCAAAAGGAAAAGAGCGCCGTATGGTTTTTGGAAGGCAGATTTTGCTGGACTGGTTTTTAGATACCATGTCCCATTTGAAGCCCCCCTGATGCACCCCTACAGTAGAAACTTCCAAAAAGTGACCCCATTTTGGAAACTACGGGATAAGGTGACAGTTTAATTGGTATTATTTTGGGGTACATAAGATTTTTTATCGCTCTATATTACGTTTTTGTGAGGCAAGGTAACTAAAAAATGGCTGTTCTGGCACAGTTTTCATTTATTACAATGTTCATCTGACAGGTTAGATAATGTGCTATTTTTATACAGCAACTTGTTACAGCCGCGATTATATCAAATATGTCTACTTTCTTACTTTGTTTCAGTTTTACATAATAAACATTTTAGAAAAAAAAATTATGTTTTTCTGTCTCTATTTTCTGAACACCAATTTTTTTTTATATTTCTGCCGATCATCTTGTGCAGGGGCTCGTTTTTTGCAGAAAGAGTTGATGTTTTTATTGGTACCATTTTTGGGTACATATCATTTTTTGATCATTCAGCATCACACTTTATGGGGCAAGGTGACCAAAAAATTGGTTGTTTTGCCATAGTTATTATTTATTTATTTTTACAGCGTTCACTTGAGGGATTAGGTCATGTGATATTTTTATAGAGCAGGTTGTTACGGATGTGGCAATACATAATATGTATACTTTTTCTTATTATTTTAAGTTTTACACAATAATAGCATTTTTGAAACCAAAAAAATGATGTTTTAGTGTCTCCATAGTTTGAGAGCCGCAGCTTTTTTATTTGTTGGCCGATTGTCTTAAGTAGGGTCTCATTTTTTGTGTGATGAGGTGACTGTTTTATTGGTACTATTTTGGGGGGCATACATCTTTTTGATCGCTTGGTGTTGCACTGTTTGTAATGTTAGGTAACAAAAAATTGCTTTTTCAGCAATGTTTTTGTATTTTTTTACAGTGTTCATCTGAGGGGTTAGGTCATGTAATATTTTTATAGAGCTGGTTTTTACGGACATGGAAATACCTAATATGTCTACTTTTTTTCCATTTACTTCACTTTAACACAACAATAGCATTTTTAAACAAAAAATGATGTTTTAGTGTCTCCATATTCTGAGAGCTATAGATTTTTTTTTTTTTTGGGGGGGGGGCGATTGTATTATATAGAGGCTTATGAGGTGATGGTTTTATTGGTACCATTTTGGGGGGCATACGCCTTTTTGATCGCTTTGGCATTGCACTTTTTGTGATGTGAGGTGACAAAAATGGCTTTTTGACACTTTTTTTTTTTTACGGTGTTTATCGGACGGCATGGATCATGTTATATATTTATAGAGCCAGTTGTTACGGACGCGGCGATACAAATATGTGTTTTTTTCTTTTTTTGTCTATTTTTTATTATAAAATCAGAGGAAAGGGGCGTTTTCTTTCTTTTTTTACTTGAAACATTATTTTTTTAATTCAAAACTTTTTTTTAACTTTATTTCTGTCCCACTATGGGACTTCAAATTTTGGGGGGGGGGGGGGGGTCTGATCCCCTCTGCAATGCATTACAATACATCTGTATTGTAATGCACTGAGTAATACACTAACAGGTTGCCTAGGAGACCCAGTCTGGGGGTGGATCTCCTCGGTCCCTGTATAAGGCGGGAACCCAATGGGTGAGAAGGCATGGCATCGGGCTGCCTTCTCACCCATAGAAATACTTTCTATGCCGCGGTCAGCGCTGACCGCTGCATAGAAGGGGTTAATCCGCCGGCATCGGCTTTTACAATGATGCCGGCGGATACAGCAGGGGCCCGGCTATCATGGACTGCCGGGCCTCTGCAGTGATCGGGCGCATGCCGTTCCAGTGCCCACCCGATCACCATGACGTAATAGTATGTCAAAATGCGGCAAGTCACCTGTCATCATGACGTACTATTACATCATGTGTCGGGAAGGGGTTAAAGGGGTTGTCTCACTACAGCAAATGGCATTTATCATGTAGAGAAAGTTAACACAAGGCACTTACAAATGTATTGTGACTATTGATAGTCGAATCGAAGCATCCGAATTAGAAATAGATCCAAAGTTTAGGAAAAATCTGATTTGCCTGGTCTCCACGATTTTACTGTGAGCCCAGTATAGGGACAGACAAGGCAAGTGCTAGGGACAGTGGGTTGAAAGGAAGGAAATCCGGCAGTCAAAATTGATGAAGTCGTAGGTTCCTTTATTTGATCATGCGATATATCAGGTACAGAGGTACAGAATGATTAATAACCAGTGATGCCCTTGTCAGTCTACGCGTTTCAAATAACAACGTTCTTATTCATGAATTACTGAATAAGAACTTTGTCATTTGAAACGCGTAGACTGACAAGGGCATCACTGGTTATGAATCATTCTGTATCTTTGTACCTGATATATCGCATGACCAAATAAAGGAACCTATGACTTCATCAATTTTGAGTGTCGTATTTCCTTCCTTTCAACCCATTACAACAAGGCTTCATCCTTTACATCCGTGCACCTAGCAAGAAAAGGCGGGTGAGCTGGAATCAAATTATCTAGAGACTATGCTAGGGACAGTGTTTCACAAATCTTTTTATCGTAGAATATTGGATAGGTAGAGTGCAGGGACAGTGCAGGTTTGGTGTAATCATCCTATGCATCTTGTTCAACTTTCTGTGCATCAGACTCATTGTTAACAGACAGTCTAATATATAGACACATTTATCTAGTTCACCTCCTGCACCATTCATACCTAATCTGTTTTATTATACATAGACTTACTGTGCATCAGACTCAGCGTCAACAGGCGGTGTTATAATATATATGCGTGTTTATCTAGTTTACTTACTGCGCCATTCATACTTAATCTGTTCTGTTATACATGACTTAATGTGCATCAGACTCACCATCAACAGGTCTAATATATAAGCATGTTTATTTAGTTCACCTGCGGTGCTATTTATCCTTGATATGTGCTATTATACATAGACTTACTGTACATCAGGCATAGCTTCAACAGGCGGTTTAATATATAGGCATGTTTATCTAGTTCACCTGCTGCACCATTTATACTTAATTGGTTCTGTTATATGTAGACTTACACTTATCCAACAGTGCAGAAGCTGAACGCACATCTGGCCAAGTTGCTGGTACAACAGTCCTTCCCTTTCCAAGTCGTTGACACTGCACCTTTCAGAGAACTGATGGCTTGTGCCCACCCAAGGTGGAGAGTCCCAAGCCGACATTGCGTCTCTAAAAAAAGCTGTACCAGTCCTGCAAAAATATGTTGAGCAGAAGGTGGAGCAGTCCTTTAGCTGGTCGGCGTCTGGTACAGCTCATGCCAGAGCTGATGTGTGGTTCTGGCCCACGCATACCGGCAACTTGGCCAGGTGATGGCAATGCCGCCTCCGCATTGTAATCGTGGGATCTCTGCACCAATGTCCTCCTCTGCCTCCTCATCTTCCACTTTGTCCTCAGCCTACACTGTAGGCACAGCTTAAAGTGGACATCCAGCATAACACCTATGCAAAGCACAACGTTGTTACACGGTTCTACACATGGTCAACTTGGGCAAATGAACTCACACGGTGAGGAACTGCTCTGTGACATCAACTAATCAACATCGAACCATCAACATCTCTCGCCAATTGGAGATAGGAACCATGGTCACTGATAATGGGAAGAACATTCTGTCTGCACTGCATCAGGGAGAACTGACCCATGTGCCCTTCATGGCGCACGTCTTCAATCTGGTTGTCAGTCAGTTCCTGAAGTCTTCCACCCAACTGCAAGATGTCTTGAAAATGTCAAGGAAACTGAGCATGCCCTTCAGACACTCTTACCACACAAAACACGCCCCTTCTAGAGCTGCAAAGGCAGAATGGTGTTCTTGTACATCACTTCATATGCAACTTTTCCACATGTTGGAACTCCATGTTTGAGCAGAGGAAGCCCGTGACAGATTTCTTGATGCAGACAGACAGGACTACTCCCTGGTGTAACTTTGACATTAGACATGCGTGACACCTGCCGGTTGCTCAGTCCCTTTGAGGAGGGCACTTTATCAGTCAGCAGGACTATGGAATGAATTATGTAACTCCACCTTAACATCCTGGAGGGGATGCTGATTAATCTGACTGGCGAGGGGACAGAAGACATGGCTCCTACAGCTCAAGGCCACCTGAGCCCTGTGGAGGTTGAACTGGCACAGGAGGAAGACGAGGAGGAGGACATAAACACCCAGGAATTCTATACAGAACTAGGTGGTTTATCTGCCCAAGTGACAGAAGAGGAGGAGGAGCATGAGAAGCTAGAGGGCGATGACAAAGATGATGCAGATGACCCCAACAGACCGTGGCAGTATGCAGTGAAGATGGAAGTAGGAGTCCCGTGCGCAAATGGCCAGATGCATACTGAGCTTGCTTGCATAGAAGATAGCTGCATTATCACCATTCAGCAGAGAGATGACTACTGGCTCTCCATAATGTTATATCTCGCTACCGCTCCAAAATGGGGGCCTTTTTACACCTTCTGAGAGGAATGAAAAGCTCAACTACTTTTGAGACATCCTATGTAGGTGGTTGGTCACTGACTACATGCGCTATCGCCCATCCTCACGAAGGTCTAACCAGGGGGACCCTCTGAGCTCACATTCCACCGCCATGACTGCTGGAAGGGGGTGGTGAGGCAGGAGTAGCATCAGCTCCATAGGCAGCAACTTAAGTCTTGAGTCTCTGATGAGCAGTTTTCTTTAGCTGCCACCCAGCAGCAACAGGACATGAAGCAGAACGTGAACCAGCAGGTGGTGGCATACTTGTTTTGCACCCTCCCACCCCAGATCCAAGATCCATTGGACTACTGGGCACCCAAATTGAACTGTGGCCACAACAGGCCAAGTTTATCCTGGGCAAGCTTTTCTGCCAGGCTAATAGAATGACATCAGAGCAGGTGTTTAGTGCGGCCAGTGGCATAGTTACCTCAAAGAGAACTTTGCTTTCAACAGAAAATTAGAGACTAACCTTTATAAAGATGAATCATGTGGATCAACCAGCATTTCCAGACACCGGTGCTGGAACATTGTGACAAATGGCCTGTTACTTCTGCCCATGTGCTGCTGCCACTATTCTGATGCTGCCACCTACCTAATGTTACCCACCTGCTGCCTCTACTGCCATCTGCTCATACTGTGATCTGCCACTATCCTGTGCTGTTACTGCCACTGCTGTTGCCCCCCCTTCCCACTCTGTTCCAGGGTCACTATAGTAACTCTTCATACTGTTGCCACCCTCACCAATCAGTTACATGCCCATTATTGTGGCTCTTCATGCCACCCTCATCAGTCTGTTTAGGAGCAAATTATTTCCCTGTTTGCCGTGTGACAGCACAGTTTATTTTTCCATTCTTCTGATCCATCAGAAGAACAAAAACTGAAAAAAATAAAACAGGTCTTGTCGTTTGAGCATCCATAAGGCCTCTATTACACAGTCAGTATTTTGCATCAGGATTTGATCATGATTTGCAAGCCAAAAGCAGAAGTGGGTCCAAAACACAGAAGACATGCAAATATTTCCATCACATCTTATTTCTGTTTTGGACCCACTCCTGTTTTTGCCTTACCAGTACTGATGAACTACTCATACAAAAAATTGACCAAATATTGACAGTATGATTAAAGTTCTGCATGCAGGACTTCTTTCTATCTGAATAAAACTGATTTCAGATGCAAATGGACAAAACACATGCAAATTAAGCATGAGGCCACACATATTTCCATCACATTTTATCTCTGTTTTGGACCCACTCTTGTTTTTGCTTTAGAAATACTGATCAAATGCAAACCAAATACTAACCATATTAAGGGTCCATTCACATGTCCGCAAAAATGGATCAGGATCTGTTCCGCAATGTTGTGAACGGATCCGGACCCATTTGTTTTCAATGAGGCCGGAAGGATGCGGACAGCACACAGTGTGCTGTCCACATCCACACTTCCATTCCGCATCCGCACTTCCGTTCCGCAAAAGAATAGAACATGTCCTATTCTTGTCTGCAGACACGGACAAGAAAGGGCATTTCAATTAAAGTGCCGGCCATGTGCGGTCTGCAAAATGTGTACCGCACATGGCCGGGGGTCCGTGTTTTGCGTATCCGCAATTTGCGGACCGCAAAACACTTGCGGACGTGTGAATAGACCCTAAGTAGGATGTTCAAAATACAGGATCCGCTTTTTTTGGGTTGTTCTTCTGATGGATAGGAAGAAGAGAAAAATAAACAGTGACATCAACACAACCTTACTGCTGAAACCCTCCCCACTCTGTCACAGGGCCACTACTTGAATCTTGGGCCACTGCATGGTTCAGTCCGTGCTGATAAATTAGACCTGATACTAACATTGACCTGTAAGGCTGAGTTCACAGTTCAGTTATTTGGTCAGTTATTTCCATCAGTTTTTGTGAGACAAATTCAGGAGCCAAGCCTACTCTCAGATTAAGTATCACAAATAGATTTTGTGACTATTAATTTGTAACAAACCAAATTTCTTGGAGAAATTCGGCGAAGCGTCCGAATCGAATTATTGAAAAGTTTGCTCATCTCTTATTGTGACTGCCAATTTTGCCTCATTTGCTGGTTGGATATTTTTTTCCATCACATTATACATTGCTCATATCCAGGGATTATGGCCATCGCTGCAGAGGTAGCCAGGAAGGAAGCTGCTGCACATGTGTGCCTGGACACTAGAGAGGCGGTGCTCTTTTCTGTAGTGTGCAAGCACGACCACCGCTACTGGATAACAGAGTGGTCATAACCCTTGGAAACAAGCAGTGTATAATGTGATACAAAAAATTAATACAGCCAGCAAATGAGGCAATTTGGACAATCACAATATGTAAGTGCCTGGTATGAACTTTGTCTACATAATAGATGCCATTTGCTGAAGTGAGACAACCCCTTTAAAAGGAGCTGAAAACAGTCCAATTAAATCAAATCTGATGACTCATTTGTGTGAATTAGACTCAAAACAAATTTCAAGATATCCACTCGTCTCTGTTAGAGAATGTGGTGGGAAAACTTAAAGAGAATTTACATGTTACCACTATTTTGTGTCACATGTGTGAATAAAGACACTGCAGTTTTTTCATAGGAAGAGTGCTGCGTTGATTTTTCATGGATATATATATATATATATATATATATACACACACACATACTATATATATTTATATGCTATTTTATATATTTACATACCACCCACTGTTTGTTTTTCTTATTTCTTTGTCCTGCTCACTGAGAAGGCCGCACATGCTCAGTTTCATCCCTTAACTGCCTCCTGAGTTGCGACAGAGAGAGCATAGACACACACCCCTAGCTACATCAGAAAGGACACTCCCCTTGAGCTCTCAGCTTGATATAATTCTAGTAGGACAATGAATGTGAAGATCTCTAGATCCATGTAAGGTACAGGGCTGGTTCTAGCTTTGTTAGGTACTTTCACATTAGCGGCAGCTTTCTAATAATGTTCCGTGGGTGAACAGCCTGCCAGATCCGTGTTGCCACTACTGCACGCATGCCCTGGAAGTTCGCACTGGCCCCATTCACTATAACGGGAGCTGGGGCCGGAGGTCCGCCGCAGCATGGCGAACATGCCGAGAGGCGGCCGGAATAAAACTATGACTTGACGAAGGCTGCCGCTAATGTGAAAGTAGCCTCAGAAAGAGGTTGTCATGTACTACATGATATCTGATTTTCATTTTATGCATTAGTCATGGGATAACCCCTTTAACAGACAGAGACAATAAAATACACACTTACGGTTCTTACCTGGTTAATCTAAGCACTCCAACTGCTATGCTGAATACAACTCCAAATAAGAGACCAATATTCGCAGCAAAACAGATAGTAACCAGATAAGTGCAAATCCAGATCACCTACAAATAAAGGAGGTCCAGCAAGGCAATAAAGTAATCAAAGGTAAAGTTAAACAAGGGATATGCTGCTGACAAATCCAAACTGAAAGGGGACAAATGATCGCTTAATAATAATTTGACCCCAGATAGGTCACATTCACACAGTGCTTGGTGAGTGCTCGATCAGTGATTTTCATCAGTAATTGTAAGCCAAAACCAAGTGCAGGTCCAAAACACAGAACAAGTGCAAACCTTTCCGTTATACCTTATCTATGTGCAGGTTTCACTCCTAGTTTTGACTCACAATTAGGCTACAATCACCGTGACCGCAAAAACACAGGCACCAACCAGGTGAACTCCGCTTGTCTGTTACTAATTGACATCAATGAGTTCGATCCACAAGATATGGTAAAAGATAGGATATGTCCTATCTTTTCGTCGTGGAGGCACGGACCCGGAAGCCCACAGAAACACATAAAAGCCCTTCTATGGGCTTCCGGGTCGGTGCATCTGCGCCGCAAAAAGATAGGACGTGGTCCTATCTTTCACCATATCTTGTGGATTGCTGACCCACTGAAGTCAGAGAAGCTCACAGGCCAGTGCCCATGTTTTGCTGACCCGCAACATGGGCATGATGGCACGATGTTGTGTGAATGTAGCCTCTCCAATGGAAGTCACTGACCAAACACTGACTGTGTGAAAGCGGCCTTACGATGACTGCTCTGTTTAAATGGAGATTAAAGGGGTTCTGTCACTTCAGCAAGGACATCTCCTCTCAGCCACCTCGTCTGTAGAGTGTAACGCACAGACATCTTAGCTTTCTCACATTTCTATCATCTTCCCTCAACAGTGTTAGGCCTCTTGCCCACGGCCGTTGCCCTGTTGCAATACACGGGCACCGGCCGTGTGCATTCCGCCTCACGGATGCGGACCCATTCACTTGAATGGGTCCGCAAATCCAGAGATGCGGATAGTGTGCGCTCTCCAATAGTGCCCCCATTAGTAGAAGAGCCCTCCAGTATTAATAATACCCTCACAGAGCCCGCAGTAATAATAATGCCCCCTATTGTTCCCTCAGTGGTAATAAAGCTCCCAACAGACCCCTCAGTAGTAATAGGGCCCCCCATAGTGCTCTTGGTAGAAATAAGGTGGATCTATAAGTCCCTCTTTTAGAGCCCCCAGTAGTAATAAGAACACCTAATGTCCCCTGGATTTATAATACCCCTACAGTGCCCCTAGTATTTATACTGCCCCCTGCTATTATAATGCTCACCCTGAGGTGCCCCAAGTGTTAATAATGCTCCTTACTGTTATAATGCTCACCCTGACATGCCCCCAGTATTTATAATGCCCCCTGCAGTGCCTCCTGTAGTTATCCTCCTCCCTCCACCTTACAGTCCCATGTAAATAACATCACACCATCTCTCCTGCCCCTACAAAATACAGTCCCATGTAAATAACATCACTCCCTTCCTCCGCCATAGAGTCCCATGTAAATAACATCACACCATCTTTCCAGCCCCCCAATATATAGTCCCATGTAAATAACACTATTTCCCTCCCTCCGCCATAGAGTCCCATGTAAATAACATCACACCATCTTTCCAGCCCCCAATATACAGTTCCATGTAAATAACATCCCTCTCTATCTACAGCCCCCTCCAAAATACAGTCCCATGTAAATAACTTCAACTCCTCCCCAGCCTCCTCTAACATACAGTCCCATGATAATAATAAAACAACCCCCAGCCGCCTCAACATGCAATCCCATGTAAACATGACCCTCTCAACATTCAGTCCAATGTAAATAACATCACTCCCTCCCCAGCTGCCTTCAACATACAGTCCCATCTAAATAACATCACTCCTCCTTTAGACCCCTGTAAGATTCAGTCCCATGTAAATAAAATCACTCCCTCCCACAACATCCATCAACATTAAGTCCCATGTAAATAACATCACTCCTCCCTAGCCCCTCCAACATACAGTCCCATGTAAATAACATCACTCCCTTCTACAGCCACCATCAAAATACAGTCCTATGTAAATAACATCCCTCCCTTCAGCCCTAACATATAGTCTCAGTTAAATAACCACAACTCCCAGCACTGCTCTGCCTGTCCATTCACTTACCTCTCGCCTTGTGTAGCAGACATGACCACAGCTTCTTTTCCCAGGACTTCCCCTCTTCACTGCCATCCTCTCCTTTACTGTTCACATGATGGTGACATCTCCGCAGGTCCTTGTCAACCGCTGCCTGTTTGACTGGTCAAATGACCCGTGATGTCATTACAGGTCCTTCAGCTCTTTCAGTGCATTAGAATCAATTGTATTGTCATCCTGAGAATGGCAGTACAGTTGTGTCTAGCTGGCAGGTAGGACGATTCGGGCCTGGGACAAACATCAGGGCCCAGGCCCGGAATGTTTTAACCTAGCAACACACCTGGACTTACTAATGTATTGTGATTGTCCATATTGCTTCATTTGCTGGCTGGATTCGTTTTTCCAAAACAGTATACGCTGCTCGTTTCCATGGTTACGACCACCCTGCAATCTATCATCGGTGGTCGTGCTTGTACACTATAGAAAAAAGCACCAGCCTCTCTGGTGGCCAAGACCATGAGAGTTCACATGGGTTCTTTATTCTATAGTTTGCAAGCACGGCCACCACTGATAGATTGCAGGGTGGTCGTAACCATGGAAAGAAGCAGCATATAACATAACGGAAAAATAAATCTAGCCAGCAAAGGAAGCAATATGGATAATCACAATACATTAGTAAGTGTCTTGTATTAACTTTTTCTACATGATAAATGCTATTTGCTGAAGTAACACAACCCCTTTAAGCAAACATCGATCAACAGGCTGTAAATCATTGACTGGCACTCATTCTGTCCGTGTTAAAGGACCCTTGCAAACTGCTCCGTCTATTTTGCAAGGCAATTCAAGTTACATTTTGATAAATGAAAGTGGCACAACAGATTTAAGGTTTGGTTTAGTTGGTGTATGATCAGATGGCTACAAAGGGAGTTTGGCAATCACTTCGTTGTTCCTATTTCTCAGGCTTCATCCCTATATGTATTTACTCTTCAGCCTATTCCTCTCATATTGTGTTCATGGTAATAATACATGGTGAATAAAAGGACATTATATCTTTTTTCTATAAACAGTCCCACTGTTGTCCATGGATTCAGTCCCATTCACTTGCATCAGGATCAGCTGGTATACCAGACAAAGCGCCATGGACAGTTGCTGTGATTTTCCTTAAAAAACTTCACTCCATTTGAGTAATTGTTACTGCTAATCGGGTCAGTTATTCTACATCTCCTACCTCCATGAGACTCCAAACCAGCTCTAATGCATTGACATGCTAGGCTGCCAAGGCATAAGGCACCCGAATATGACGTATGGGCGGCAGGTATAAAACCTCTTCCTAATGTGCAGACTTTGCCTTTCTAGGTTCAGTGCAAGCTCTCTGTTTCCTGGTTGTCTCATTGTTGCTGACCGTTGGACTTCTGTCTGTCCTGTTAATTGCTTTTTCCTGGGTTCCTGAGACCTTTGTTTCACAGCTTATTCAAAACAAGGCTTTCTCTGCCCCTGGATTGCTGACGCTTGTGGTCCTACAGCTCTGAGCATGGCTTGCTTTGGACTTTGTGATTTTGTTTCCCCTGGTACTTCTGCTAAGCTCCTGACTCCTACCTCTGCCTGCTACTAGACTACAGTTACTACTGCTACTCTATCAATCTGAGTGGGTGACTGCTAACTGCAAGAAGGGATGGACTTTCCCACATTGAATCCCCATGTTACAGAGGGTGAAGAACACATACTCCCTTAGTCTATGCTTCCAAGTCAGCTTGTGCCAATCAGATTCATGTTTAGGCCTCTTTCACATTCGCATTGTGAGGATCCAGCGTGCACTTTTTTGCCGGAAATGCCCACCGAATCCGTCACAACGCTAAGACAACTGAAAGCATATTAAAGACTGATCAGTCTTCAATATGTTTTCAGGTAACCATGGCAGCTTGGACGCTACTAAAGTCCTGGCTACCATGGAAAGAAGCGGGGAGTCGGGGAGAAGCTACTTACATTCTGTAGGCAGTGGGGCGTCCTCGATGACGTCACTGGTCCCTGCGTTGCATGGATCACATAGCTATGCTATGTGAGCAATGCGCCATACGTCCATACGGCGCATTGCTCACATAGCATAGCTATGTGAACCATGCGACGCAGGACCCGGTGACGTCATCGAGGAGCGCCCCGGCTCTCCGCTTCTCCCCTGGCTCCCCGCTGCTTTTCCATGGCAGCCGGGACTTTAGTAGCTACCTGGCTGCCATGGTTACCATTCTTTAGAGCTAAACGTCGGATCCGGATTATTGCTTTTCAATGGGCATTAATTCTGGATCCGTCCTTGCGACATGTCTTCCGGATTTTTGGACGGAGACAAATCCACAGCATGCTGCGGTTTTGTCAACGTCCAAAAAACGCTCACATACTGAACGGAAGACATCCTGATGCATCCTGAACGGATTTCTCTCCATTCAAAATGCATTGGGATAATCCTGATCAGTATCTTTCCGTCCTAGAGCCCCGAGGACGGAACTCTAGAACGGAAAGCAAAAACGCTGATGTGAAAGGGGCCTTAGAGGATCCACTGCTGCACCAGCGTTTAACACCAATCTTGAATATAGCCATTGAAGTAGCACTCCAACTAAAATTCTTTATTCTCTGACCTGTTAGAATGACACATGATGTAAACTGTAGTGAAGGTAATCTTTCTTACCAGTGACTGTATTTGTAAGTTATAGCCTCCTTCTGATCCTCAGCTGTGTCATGTGACAGACACTCTGATTACTGACACAGGACAGGAAGTCAATTACTTCTCCATTCATTCCTATGAGACTGACATTGAGACTACCATAGGAATACATACAGAACCAGACTTCCTGTCACACATAAGATGCTGTATCATTGGTAAAGTCTGTTTGCTGGTCACATGACAGCTTAGTGTTAGAAGGGAGGATAACTCCACAAATACAGACACTGATAAGAAGATTTAATTCACTAAAGTTTACATCAGGCACCTTTCTAACAGGTCAGAGATAAACAAAATTCTGTGGGGGTTTTCTTTAATGCATATTCTTATACTATATGAAAGCTTGGTAGAGTAGATCTATTCTTTCTCGGTACTGTCAGGAGATTACCCAGCCAAAAATCCTGTGCAAGGTTATGTCGGGAGGGTTTCTATCAGTGAGGTTGGTTCACCTATCAGTGAGGCTGAAAGTCTAGCTAACCAGGTTCCTGGCCCAGTGTCTAATCCCCAGAGTTAGGTGAGGTATTTTACTCTGCTACTCAGTATTTAACTTTTGTCAGCTGTTTGAGCTGTAACTGTCTCTCCGGTTCTGACCATGCTTGTCTACCGCACTATGTGCCACAGTCATTCTGGTGGGTCTGCTTTTGATGTGCTCACACCAGTTTTCTGCTACCTTACTCCACAGACATAACCTGAGTCCCTAGCAGCCAAGTCCTGGTAGAGAACCTAGGGTAGCCTTATCTTCCTACTACCCGGAGTGGTTAAAAAGAATGGTAGCAGTTTCTGAGTTTGCAGGTTGAGGTTCTGGACAGTAAACATAATATTTTCTACAATGACTTACCCAGTCAAATTTATCAACATTCCAGTATTTCTTCAAATCTCTGAACTGTATGAGCATACCTTTCAGCCCCACAACAATTATAGCTGCCAGGACACACTGTAATAGAAATGTAATAGGTTAGTAGATTTCAATTAAAATGTACTTTCAACTACCATAAGGGTCCCTTACCATAGGTAGCCAGTATAAGAGTGGTGCTACAAAATAAATGACGAACAGGACCAATGCACATGATATCAGAGAGGTCACCTGAAGAACAAAGATTATATATTACAATACATACAGTATCTCTCAAAAATGAGTACACCCTCACATTTTTGTAAATATTTTATTAAATATTTTCATGGGACAACACTGAAGATATGACTTTTGATACAATTTAAAGTAGCCAGTGTACAGCTTGTATAACAGTGTACATTTGGTGTGTGGTCTAAACCACTGGCAACAAAAAGTTTGTACACCCTAAGTGAAAATGGCCAAATTGTGCCTAAAGTGCCAATATTTTGTGTGGCAGCCATTATTTTCCATCACTGCCTTGACTCTCTTGGGCATGGAGTTCACTATAGCTTCACAGGTTGCCACTGGAATACTCTTCCACTCCTCCATGACAACATCACAGAGCAATGACGATACATGTCACTCCTGATACCTGCATGGCTGCCACTGCATCTCTCCGTTGTGCGGATCAAAAGATCCGGCTATGGCGGGGAAAAGCCTCTCTAGCATCACCCGCAATGCTAGGAGACTAATCCCGTCGCGGCCTGCTATTAACTGCTCCCCATTGCCAAATGTTTTGCTCTGCGCCACAGGGAGATGCAGCGAGCGGGCGTGCAGGCATCAGGAGCAACTCAGATGCTGGGGAGTGGGTATGTATAACCTATATGAGGGCCCGGGCATTAGGGGGTCATTATAATTCCTTTAATACTGAATAACCATCAATGGCAGACTCTTTAAAGGCAATCCTCCACCAGGTTCATGCCTCCCTATCTGAAGGCAGCATAAAGTAATGACAATCACCTTGGTTATATCTCTGTGTCACTTACAGATGTGTTCACCATCACCTTATCTTGAGATTGCTTAAAAGGGTTGGCCACTTTCTGGCTACTGTTGGCCAATGTGTTTGTGAGATGGTTATATGGCACTTACTAATATAGTTTTTAGAAATTATGCAAATTTTTCTATACTTCATAAGGTATTCTCAGAATTTCAACAGAGACTATATTAATAAGCAGTGATGAGCGGCAGGGGCAATATTCGAATTCGCAATATTTTGTGAATATTTTGTAGAATATTCATCATATATTTGCGAATTCGCGGTTATTTTCTTGATTGAAAAAATCGTCAATGTAATATTTACGGAATGCTTGCGCAATACAGGCGTGGGTCACTATTGCTACATTTTCAAGCTGCTATAAGTTTCCCAAGACTGGAGAAAATGGTTGGCACGGTAGAACATTACAATAGCTTTAAATGCAGATAGAGTGCTCTGATATATTCGCGATTGCGAAAATCGGCAATTAATTATGCACATATTTTTGCGCAATACGTGCAACTTCACATTTTAGCCGGTCTGACTACATATTAGTGATTGGTGCACTAAGTATTGTTGTGAACTTGTGACATCACAGCACTATGTATGTATGTAGCATGTATGAATGGACAGTAGAACATATCACACTACCTAACACCCTGCAAGCAAAAAGGTTACTGATGAAAAAAAAGATGAATATTCGAAAATACGAATATATATCACTATATTCTAAATATTCAAAAATTCTCGAACATGCGATATTCGCAATTAAAATTCGCGATTCGAATATTCGCGTCCAACATTATTAATAAGTGCTATATAATCATCTCACAAACACATTGGTCAACAGTAGCCACAAAGTGGCCAACA
The DNA here is from genome assembly GCA_033119425.1 of Bufotes viridis. Lineage (NCBI taxonomy): Eukaryota > Metazoa > Chordata > Amphibia > Anura > Bufonidae > Bufotes > Bufotes viridis. The sequence goes on from CM065593.1 coordinate 77,572,988, forward strand.
CCTTTAAGGACTCTGATTTCTCAGGAAACAAATAAAATACAACATTACAACATACTAGCAATCCCCCTTGATAGGCTGCACATAGAAACATTTGTCACACATATCATATGTTCAGCCAAAAAGAAAGGCAAGGAAGGATGATAGAGATGTGCATATATGAATATCTTTCTCAGAAACCAAGATGGCTCCCACATCCTGTAGCTTGAAGGCAAGAACAAAGGACAGCATGAGGGTTTGGGCACATGTTGGAAGACCCCCCTCTGGAGGGATTATTTGTGATATACCTTGGACCACTGTTGACCAAATAAGGACATTACCCAATGAACTCCTCCCCCTCCCCTTCCTCACTATGTATAGGAATGTGCTGTGTAATAAAGCTAAGAACTGAATTGACCCTGCAGGCGTCAAGTCATCTCTTCTGTGCACACAAAACCTTAAGATCTAGCTATTGATTTGGAGCAGCAAAAGCAAACGTTATAGCTCTGATTAGAGCATCTTTATCAATTTGGCGCTCAACGTGAATCTCGAGAGAATATAACAGCGGTAGCCGAAGTTTTGGATTCCTGGAGCACGGTGGATGACGCTTGAGGACTGGGGCTGCAGCCCTATAAATATTACGGTAGGAAAATTCGTAATCTTGCCGACCTCTTGTCGTACCCCACCGTGCTGTGGAAATCTTTCTGCTGGTCGCCTGTTACACTGTGTATTAGCAGCCCTCGGCTGATTGTTGAAAATCTCGAGTTCTTTTCGGACCTCTGAGCGGGCTGCAGTTTGCTTTGCTGTGGTTTTGTCTGTTTTTTTGTGTTGGCTGCTTTTCCCTGACAACAGACAAGCAGAGTGGGACAACTCCCTGCAGAGGGGGACTACAATAAATTTCTGCTGCAGATGTATTAGCCCCAGCGGTCTACAATCAATTTTGCAGCGGATGTATTAGTCCAGGACTACAATAAATTTCTGCTGAATTGGGACTGGAGAATCTCCAGAGGCGGTGGCAGATGTATTAGCCCAGGCTGGTGTGACCAGACGTGGACACCAGGGTTTATTTCTGTGGGGGTGAAGTCTACTCTGCTTGCTGTTGAGGGGGAGGTGCCGTTGTCTTTGTATACACGTGTGTGAAGTCATGGGCCTGTCTCCATCTCTGCCTGAGGGAGAGTATACTGCTCCGCAACTTGTAGCAGGTGAGGGATGCAGTAAGCATGTTAGGAGTTATAAGAAGTTAATGAAGATAGCTGGATGTAATGGAGAACTTAGCTCTGAAGTGTGGAAGACACTCATGAGACAGTGCTATGGAAAGTTGTAGAACTAAGCAGATTCTAGTGAACATTCGTAAGGCTCTGTGAAGTTAGAGCCTGCAGACTGTGGACATCAGAGCTCCTGTGATGTTAAGGGGGTTTATTGATGAGTTAGGCAAACAGAGCAGTGAAGAATGGTCGGTTAATGAATAATTATTGTACCTAGTGTGTGACAACAGACGTGTGGCTAGCACTAAGAATATGAAGGTGTTAGGCATGGCTTTCTATTACAATAGTTCTGCTTTTGGTCAGGAAGATAAAAGTATTGTCTGGTATCAATGAACAGTTGAAAGAGTTTGAAAACAAAATGTTTTAAGTGAGTCGAACGTTGAAAAATACCCCCTCTGTGTCTGGGCTGCTAAGGGATAAAGAAAAATAGACAGTGGCCTTGTATAGTCCCATCCCCTCATAGTCTGTGTTGACCCCGCAGTCCAAGGTATGCTGACTATATCCTTGAAAGGGGGAGGGTATGAAGTATCAGGCAAAGAGAATGTGTTTAGCTATGTTGTGTGTTATACCTTTTACAAGACACTGAAGATTATTTAATAATTTTATTTCTTCTTTCCCAAGCAGTTACCGTAATGTGGGAATCCGTTTTTAAAGGAAAATTCTTGTATATGTGTAACACCTAATAAGACCATGTGGCAGATCAGATTTGAGTTTCACAAAAATTGCGTGATTATAACGTGTGTGCTGTCTTCTATAAGGTTTTACTTAATCACAGATTGAAGACCAGAAGGCGTTGGAAAAACTGCAGAACAAAACCAGTGCTCTTCAGTGATTCTGGGTGTGGTGTGTCTTTCTGTTTCCAGGAAAGCTGTGTTTGTTTGTGCTGCAAGTTTTAGGATGAAACAAAGAAAACTGTGTGGCTGGTATGGAAGCCATAGATTATTCAGTGGAATGTGAATGGGTGTGGCTCTGAGTTGCAGTTGAGTCGACTATGTGAGAAGATGTGTGATGAACGCTTAGCAGAGTTGTGTGTGTGTGTGCGCAGTATAAGTGCTTGGTAATGAGCTGTTTGTGGAAATGACTAAATGGTTCTGCAGCAAGTAATGCACAAATGAAGATGAGTGCGTATGGAGTGCGATATTTGTTTTTACAATGCGCATTAGGAATTTTTATTTTATTATTTTTTCTTGGAAGATTTTTGGTTTTTATTGGTGCCAACTTTTTTGATTTAGCACTATATTTTTTTTATGTGAATTCAATGAAACGTTTCCTATGGGCCTTTTTGTGTTCATGTTTGTGTTGTCAGATCTGTGTGTCTTCTGTGTAGTTACTTGCTTTATGTTACATGTGCTAATATCAGAGATCTGTCCTCATGAACTGCTGATACAATATTGACTGACTGTGGGAGGAACACACCGTCCGACCGGAAGGGGTGGACTTAGATGACTTAGCGGATAGACTCAGGGACACTAAGACAGCCCTTGTGCCCATCCCATAGCTACAAGACAACTCCTATGAAAGATGAGACTTCCTGTGTTCCAGTCTATTAAATTCCACATTAAGAACAGTCGGGTACTTCAGTAAACCGCTCTGCTAAAGGGTATTAAATGCAGAGTAACAACCAACAGCATTGAGTACCTTAAGAAGGGTGATGACTAATAGTGGTATTAAGATTGTAATTGGTTACAAGGTTTACCTTCAAATGATATCCGTGCTTTGCTATAGTTTCATGTGTTGCAGGATGACGACAAAATCCAATGGTGCAAACCATGGGTAGTGTTCCTCGGGTATTGCCTCAGTCATGACGCCAAACACCTCAGTGAAGAGAGGATCCTGGCCCCTCATGAGGTTTCTGCGATCCTCTAACAAACTCGGCCAAAACACTTCTTGGCTGCTAGGCATCTCCACATGCAATGTTCACTTCTCCTGGAAACTGTTATCTTTAGGTGTGATGTGCTTAACCCCTCTTCCCTCCCCCTTTTCCTCAAGGGGGATTGACAATGAAGGGGATGTTTATTCTGCTGAGGACTTCCACTCTGGTGACTGCTAAGATTGCATAGAATTGATTGAACGAGAGACTGAGCCTCTTCCAATGACTGAAACAATTTTGGGCAACCTTGATCTCAATCTGTGGAACTCCTATGAAAAATGCTGCAGTTGTGCAAACATTGATTGAAGCCTGCCACTCCCCATATCCGAGTCATGTCTCAAGGCTTATTTCAAGGGTTGAACATCAGGGGTGGCATCAGAGGAGGAGCTTATTAAGAGCTCACTCATTGCTGCTTGTGTGTGTGGAAAAGGGGGAGGGCAAGGAGAAAGCAGAAAACAAGGTGAAATTAAGTTTTTGATTTTCCAACTAGTCAGTAGGGAATGAGCATTTAATATGACACAAAAATATGATTATCAAAGCATTGATAGGTATGAAAACAAGGGTTTGGCAAATAGTCCTGATGTACCACTCAGTAATCCTTCTGCTGAGTATTTTGTAGATGGCTCAAGATCATTGGACACTGACCAAGGACGACTCGTCACCGGGTATGCTGTAGTCCGAAATAGTGAGGCAATGATACAGAAACCACTCCCGTCTACTTGTATGACACAAGATATGGAGCTGAAGGCAATCACTGCAGCGTGTGATCTGGGTAAGGGAAACGAGGTGAACATCCCTATGGACTCGAGGTAAATATTTAGTGTAGCACATGATTTTGGAGCCATTTGGCGGAGCTGCAGTTTCTGGAGCTCTGTAGGTAAGCCTATATACAATGCTGAGGTTGTATGATAGCTATTGGATGGATATTAAATAAAAGGGCAGCCGTGGTGAAGGTGTCAGAACACACCAAAGAGCAGACCCCTGAAGCTCTGATGAACAAAGTGTCAGATCAGACGGCCAGAAAGACAGCATTACTCCCTTGATGGTGGCTGCCCCATCGGCCATGCCTGCAGTAGAATAAGAACTGCTATGGACCCTCCAGAACCAGACATCCCCTTATAAATAAGAGGTATGGATGGAGGGAGGTGCCATACAAGGAGAAGGAGGGTCCTGGCATATACACACTAAGGTTTGTCTGCCCTTTTGTTCGTTTTCCATAATGGCCGTCCTGCCCCAGCCAGTGCTCCATATCTTCAAGTACCGAACTAGTTTGCCCCAGGGTTTCAGAATGCAGCTGAGACAAAGTTATACAGGGATGCCTTACATGTGCAAGGCATAACCCTGGAAAGCCTACCCGAGTACCCAGGAAAAGCACTACAAGAATAGATTACCCGTTTCAGAGATTGCAGGTGGACTACATACAGCTACCTAAGGTGGGTAATTTCGTGTATGTCTTGGTCTGAGTAGACATGTTCTTTGGATGGCCTACTGTCACGCCCTGCCCTGTGAATGTGCGGAGGTCTGTGAGACTGGCTGCATATGTCTATCTTCTCTGTTTTGGTTTGGGTTTGAGCTGGATCCACCTTCCCTCAGGTGTACTGGGTTTGATTGTTAGTGAGGCTATTCATCCCTCCTTCTCCCAGTGGCCTGTGCTGGTTATAGTTCTTTCCTGTGAGCTCTGGATGTGTGGTGGATCGTCTGCTCTAGATAAGTTATTTCTGTTATTTCTTATTGTGTCTTTTATCTAGACCTCTAGGGAGACGCTTGCTTCCTCCAGGGTTTGAAGAAGCAGGTTGCCTCTTCCCCTTTCCCTACAGCTTAGGGTTTTCCCAGGGTGTACAGATTTAGGCACGAGGGCATGTGCACATCCACCTTTAGGGTATGCACATGGGCATAGCAGTTTAGGGAAAGCTTTCAGGGATTGCTAGGAGGTGACCTTTTTCTCCCTAGCTTTTGGGCCTAGTCATTTATTCTGTTTGTTTTCCTGTGTTCAGTTATTTCCCGCTTACCTACCTATCGTGACACCTACCCTGTGAAGAATCAGACTGCAAGGACAATGGTGAAGAAGTTGTTAAATGAAATTGCCTGTAAATATGGGGTACCTGAAGTGATAGAGTAATCAAGGAACCGCCTTCATAGCAGATGTGGCTAAGGAAATATGGGCTGCACTAGGGACCGATCTTGCGATCCATACTCCATACAGACCGCAAAGCAGCGGAAAAGTGGAAAGAATGAACGGCACATTGAAGCTAGAAATGTTGAAAATGGCACAAGAGACTGGAAGGCCATAGCCATAGGCTCTTCCTATTGCCCTATTCAGTGTCAGACATACCCCTACAGGGCAAGAGAAGCTGTCCCCTTTTGAGATTTTGTTTGGTAGTGCCCCTAAGTTAGAACAGTATTTTCCCCAAGAACTTGCTTTGCAATATGATTGTTTATCTGCCTATGTGTCTGCTCTGTGTAAACACCTGACTGATCTACATTTTCCAGTATTTTCTTCACTTCCAAATCCCAGCCAGATTCCTAGAAGTCATACCCTTCAACCAGGAGATTGGGTTCTAGTGAAGAAGTATGTCCGAAAGACTTTTGAGCCCAGATTTGACGGTCCCTTCCTGGTTCTGCTGACCACTCCCACCTCCGTGAAGCTCGAGGGCAAAAACGCGGATTCACGCATCTCATTGCAAGAAGGTTCCAGGCTTGGAGCCAGATATTTGTCAAAAATGATATCCTTTCTCTTGCTGATAGTGGGATGGGTGGGACTGAATGAGGGGACGCAGTCATTATATACCTTGTGGGTAAATACTAGTGCTACAATACAGGTGTTTTGAGTTTGACTATTGTGAAGTGGCAAATTGTACATTAATGCATCAAGGAAGGGTGTATGCGCGAAAGGGAATTCAGTATTACATTTGTGTAACCAGAGAAGGAAATGAATGGTGTTCCTCATGGGGAGATGTAATAGCAAATACCGGAACAGATTGGGGATACCGGCCAGCAGAAGGGATGTCTCGGAAAGATAACAAAGGGACATCTTTGGTGGATAGGCTGCATTTTTCTGACAAAGAAAGATCATGGAAAGAAAGGTGTGATCTGACAAAGGTAGAGCCTGGAGAGTGTCACCCTCTGATTCTGGCCCTAGAGAACCCACAGAAAGTAGACCTGGGAAAATATGTCTTGGGAAGGTATCAAACATCAAGCAGTCTCCCTAATGCCCCCTTGTACAGTTCCAATTAGGAGATCTTGAAGCCAGGGTAGACAGGCCTGACTCCTTATCAGGGAATCCTCTCCTCCCAGGGGAGAGTCGAGCCAGGGCTCCGTATACCATGGAGGAAACTTTGGCTGTGGAAACAGGATTCTCTGATGGCAATTTTTGGTTGGAATGGATGAAGTATATAGCGTCCCAGGTAAATAGGTCAGGATGTATAACCTGCTCTACAGCCAGGCCCCATCTGGGGACTGTACCCCTTCACCTAGATCCAAACCATTATTCCTGTTTTATCGGCCTGTATGTAAATCAGACTATTAATGAAACCGTGTGTAATTTTTGGAAAGGGAAATTCCCAATCTTAAGCGAAGCACCATCACCTGGAGAAGGCATCACAATATACAAAGGGAATTATACCTGTTTTGAGATAGAGGGGTCAGAGGGAAAGCACCTGGGTAGATTTCCCAAGGGTTACTGTGGAACTGTGGTCAACACCACTGGGACTGATTACCAAACCCACTTATGGAACCAGACCCGAGCTCTGGGAGATGTAATATGGTTGTGTGCGGATATGAAGCTGAGGACAAAATTAGAAATTGTCTGGCATGGACAATGTGCTTTGGCCTTGGTGTTGATTCCGTTCCACATATTTAACCCTCTTGACTGGAAAAAGACTATAGAAATTTTAAGAAACCCCGAATTAGAATATTTTAATCCCTCTCTGCCAGATGAAGGAACAGTTATAAGAAGAAAAGGGAAACAAATCCAAGAGGTAGCCTTGATTCTCATGTGTACATAGATGCCATAGGAGTGCCCAGGGGGTCCCAGATAAGTTCAAAGCTAGAGATCAAGTGGCAGCAGGTTTTGAATCCCTCATCCCTATAATTACGGTAAATAAAAATGTGGATTGGATCAATTATATCTATTATAATCAACAGAGATTCGTAAACTTTACCAGAGATGCCTTAAAAGGAATAGTAGAACAGCTAGGGCCCACTAGTGTTATGGCATTCCAAAATAGAATGGCCCTAGATATGCTACTTGCTGAAAAAGGAGGTGTATGTAAAATGATTGGTGAGACCTGTTGTACTGTAATTCCTGATAATTTAGGACCAAATGGCCAGGTCATGAATGCTCTTAAGGGGCTTACCTCTCTTTCAGAGGAATTAAAAAGAAATTCTGGTATAGATAATCCATGGGGTGAGTGGTTTGACAGCTGGTTTAAAAATTGGAGACAGACCTTACTACAGATTGGTATAATAATAACGGTTGTATTGTTAATGTTTGCATTAATTGTCTGCTGTGTCATCCCCTGCATCAGGAAACTTCTGGCTAAAGCTGTGGCTGACGCTACCCCAGAGATGCTTATGGGAGAATATTATGATGAAATTGAGGATGAAAACCAAGGTGCACTACACTCTGTCAGTCTTCCCTTTATAACACCATTTGGAAGGACAATTCAGAGTAGGGACAGATCATCTGACTTTCCAATGCGTAACAGTGTCATGGGAGGTTATTCACAAGGAATAGCTTGTCATGGAAGCTGGAGAAGAGGATTCGAAACATTGGGACAGATGGTTAGGTTTAGGGAAAGAATGATATCCAAGGGGGACTGATAGAGATGTGCATATATGAATATCTTTCTCAGAAACCAAGATGGCTCCCACATCCTGTAGCTTGAAGGCAAGAACAAAGGACAGCATGAGGGTTTGGGCACATGTTGGAAGACCCCCCTCTGGAGGGATTATTTGTGATATACCTTGGACCACTGTTGACCAAATAAGGACATTACCCAATGAACTCCTCCCCCTCCCCTTCCTCACTATGTATAGGAATGTGCTGTGTAATAAAGCTAAGAACTGAATTGACCCTGCAGGCGTCAAGTCATCTCTTCTGTGCACACAAAACCTTAAGATCTAGCTATTGATTTGGAGCAGCAAAAGCAAACGTTATAGCTCTGATTAGAGCATCTTTATCAAGGATACATCTGTACTTGCCAATATGGTGTTGTTGTTTTGTTTTGTTTTTTTGTTTTTTATCACAGTTTATCAGTTGAAACAAAAGTCAAGCTCTGCATCAGAAAAAAAAAGAAAAGAAAAGAAAGGCAGCACCCATGTTTGCAATGGTGTAAAAAATGCTTCAATGCCTATATTTATTGGTTTGCTGAAAGATCCCCCAACCCACCACTGATTGACAGTCTGCTCCCTGGGCACAGGAGAAAGCTGTCAATCAATGGTGTGAGGGCTTAGGGAACCTGCAGTTAAGTAATACAAGGACCCTGGCTCACACATCTTTCAGTTCACACTGCATCCCATTAAACTTTGATTTAATGAAAACTATACCACATCAACAAGCAAGATACACACCGATATAATCAGGGCAAACCTGATGACAGATTTCCTTTAAAGGGTATGTCCACCTGAGTACTATTTTACAGCTTATATAAATATATTTTCTATATAAAGAGTTGAAGAAATGTGTACATGAAATTTTATTTGGAGATGCATTAAATGATCTGGAACCTATACTTTAAAATATAACTGTATTCACAATTCTACTGGCCACCATTAGACACCAAGATGCCTTTTATCAGGCATGCCCCTACAGGGGTTTTCAGAGATTTTTCTTTTTATGTGCACAGAGCAGGGGGCAGTATGAAATGAAATAACCAAAAAAAACGTATTCACCTTTTAAATGTCAACACTAGCACTGCTGCTGCGGTCTCAGTCCCTGTGGTCCCCATTGATCCAGCCATGATGAAGTCATTCCTGAGTTCGCCGCTGCTGTAGTACCCCAGAGGGGGCACTACCATTCCTACAACCTACTACTTTCTTAATGCCTAACCAATGTGTGACACATCCATTCCTTGTGTTTCCAGATCTGTTCATTAGGAGCTATGTAACTGTTATGTATTGTATTACATGTAATGTGCCTGGTTGTCCAGCAGAGAGTTCTGGCAGAGAGTTCCTTTAGATAGAATGGAACTTACCATTCCATTCTCCCCCTTTTGGGCAGAAGCGGGCTAGTCCAAGGGAGGGGTTGCAAGAAGCTATAGTTAGTCTGGCGCGAGAGAGTGAAGCAGCATGGTGTGGGGAGGGAGCGTTTTCCCTCACTGCTGCAGGAGCTTTGGGAAAGTAGCTCAGAGAGCAGCCCACTCCTGATATATAAAAGAACTTGGTACCTCTGAGAGGCAAACAGAGCCAAAGACCCCTACTCAGCAAAACAGGTCACAGGATACCTCACTCTTATAAGAAACAGTAACTGAAAATGATAGGAACCAGACAGAAGCCAGATAATAGCACAGCAAAGAGAGAGAAAGCAAGCAAAGTATTCAAGTTTACCTGCCAGTCTTAGCCTACTGGAGCCAAGTGACAAATCAAGTATTGCTTTGATGACACAAGTTTATTGCAAGTTTATTCAAGTAAAAAAACATTGAACCAAGTTTGGACTCCAAACTACAACTATACCCAGGGAGGAGGGGGGGGGGGTTGTCCTTTCTGCAGCAGTCATGTGTCATTCATGCAGTCCAGGGACTGACTACAGCGTGAATGATGAACAGCACAAAACAGTTGCAGAACCAAAGGGGACGGAGGCAGTGGCGCAGTGGAGTGGTTGGACACATAAAAAGTGAGTAAAGGTGATTTTTCACAGGGAGATTATCTGGCAGATTATTGGGAACAAATGTTCCTGCGAATGCTCATTCCCAACAACCTGTCTGCGAAAAGGTGCAGCTGATCACCCGATGAACGAGCAAAATGCTTGTTCATCGGGTGAAATGATCATTAGTGAAGGTACATCAATTATTATTTCTGGATAGCAGATCGTGCTGTCTAAACAGCAATCTGTTGCCCAGAAACAATACTGTTGTATAAGGACGAGCAATGACAATAGCCATTCCTCGTCCTCACACTGTGAAGGAGATCGACTTATGCTTCCACTTAACAAGCAGCCGACTGTTGGGAAGGAACGCTTCCTTCCCAACAATCGGCCCGTCTAAATCCACCTTATGGGGTGTTTTTTGCATATTTTAAACAGCCCCCTGTTATATGCTCATTTGTAAAAATCCTGGAAATCCCTTTAACAGCTTGGAGACAATCTCCCTTACCACCACCAATGTTGGAATGGTTCCAGAAAATATCACATATTTTCCATAGGTCCGCATCCTTGCTGCCAGGCCGCATATTATAGAACCTGCCCTTTTTACCAGTGAAAATTGCAGGATACACACATTGACCGCATCCATATTTTGTGGATCTCTGATTTGTGACCCACAAAATGGATGCTGTCATGTGCAGGAGGCCTTATGATAATGTAGGAGGCTGACCTGGGTTTTCGATCCAACGCTGTATGATAGAAAAGAACGGACTGGGGCTCCTGAATTTGGAATGCAAAAGAAAAATGATGGAATAATATTGCTGAGTCCATGAGCCAAGAGTTCCTGAAACAGAAATGAGAACATATTGAGGGTCATTTATTATACAGAAAAATGCTTAAATTAGCCATATTTCAGGCGCAGATGTCAGCGCAACGGCTAGTTGCACCGCTAACTGTGACTTCGTACCGCTCACGCCAGGTATAAAATTGTGGGCGTGGCGGGGAAGAGGACAGGTCCGTTTCATTTACCATTTTCTACGCCTGTTTTAGGTGTTGAAAAAGGTCTAAATGTAAGACAGCTCGGAAGCTGTCTTATATTTAGAACTGGTGCTGGATACACCAAAGTTATGGAGAGGCTGGCGGCTCTTCATAACTTCGGAAGATCCTCCGCCCGCTACGGGGCTTTTTTAAGACCAGCATCCAAAGTCTTAATAAATGTGCCCTATTATCTTTATGTAGCAAAATATCGGTCATTTTCTGCATTTCATACAAACATTCAATGGAGATGGAAGTTAACACCCTAACTCAGTACTGTTTGATGATGTACGGGACAGTGCACCCATTAAATCTGATGTATCCGCATTGCTCAGTATTTAAGGCTATCAGCGCATGCTGGGAGTTTACGCGGTATGTAGAGTTAAGAATTAGAGATACGTAGGTAAATTGTTAAAAGATATACGGAAGAAAAACTCCCTTACCAGCTCCAACCCAGGATTAAATCATATGGCAGTGGACACGGCGTGTCACGGTGAGTGAAGACTCCCAAAATGGAAAACAAGGATCTAGTACTGCCTTTCTCCCAACTGTAGACTTTATTGAAGCGCACACATGCAATTAAAAAAAACTGAGTTTTCTTGATGCGTTTCGGGTCACAGTAGCCCTTTGTCAACAGAATAAAATCTCACACAGAGCAACAAGTAAAATACACGTTTGGAAAATCAGGTAACCAATAGTGAATAAACACATACATGATCAGGCGAATATCGATAAGTCTCCAAAGGTTCATGACTAATTATTCAAGAAGAGGGGGAGGAGGGGAAGACGCCTTTAATGGAAAAAACAATACTTCATATACATGATAACTTCGAAAATGATCTCAATCACTGCTCACCCCACAATAAAGTGCATAATATATCATGATAAAATACCCTACTTAATATAAATTAATTTAATAATAATAATAAATACCATCCTGTCTTTTATTTAGACCATTTGAAGCTCTAGATTCTAACATAAAAATCCAGTATGTTTCCCTGGCCAAAAGCTTTCTCCTATGGTCTCCACCTCTAAGGCTGGGAACACACCTAGGCATTTCTGAATCGCGCGTATGACGCGCGTTTTACGCGCGTTTTTGGATGCGCGTTTTTGTAACTAAGAAACGCGCATCATACGCGCGATTCAGTGATTCTCCCCGATAGCAACATTGTCCATAGGCGCGTTAAAACGCCCCAAAGAAGCTCATGTACTTGTTTGGTCGTTGGGCGTTTGACAGCGCGTTCAAACGCGCTGTAAAACGCCCAAATGTGAACCATGCCCATAGGGATGCATGGCTTTTCACATGTTGAGCGTTTTTCAGCGCGTATGAATGCGCTGAAAAACGCTCAGGTGTGTTCCCAGGGTAAATGGTCTAGACACAATAAAAGGAAAGGAGGATAAATCTTCCGTATGGATATCAGTAAAGTGTTCAGACACACAAAAATATTCAACGCCTTCTCATTATTGACATCAGAAAGATGCTTGCATATCCTTATGTTAAGGGTGTTTGTGGTGCAACCTACATAATGTAGTTTACACAAACTGCAGTTCACAAGGTACACCACAAATTTGGTATTACAATTAATATATGCAAATATTTTATAAGTGCTATTGGTATTGAAAGAGGAAAAGGTTTTTGAAAATTTCGCAAAGTCGCAGCAACAGCATAAGTTATGGCCGCATTTTAAAAAAAACTTTTGTATCTAACCATGTATAGCGAGGTTTGTAAAAAAAAAAAAAAAAAACTTAGCGAAAGTAACGAACCAATAATAGGTGCCCTCTTTGTAACACAATAACACTTTCCTGCAAGACTCCTGTAAATGTTTTGTCCTGATGTAATATCGGAATATATCTATTGATGATGAGTAAAGCAAAGTACCAATCACGTCCAGGATACGATACCACGCTGCTGCAGGTTCAATATTGTGTTATGGGAAAAAACACTTTTGACAATCCGATTATAATATTCAGGAACCGCGCTGCATCAAGTGGAAACAAGTTCAGACCTTACAGGTTCCAATGTCTGTGGGTCAGTTGAACAGCCGGAACAAAGATGAAACCTAGCCGGGTCGTTGTAAGATAGCTGTACCACATTTTGTAAAGTAGCTATGCGCTTTAATCAACTTACAGAGTCGCAGTGTATGCAGTCATAAAACGTCTCAGCGGTATTTGCCCGACCGTGAGCCTGAGCTCATCAGGGCAGGAACAGCACGCTGGGTTCCTCACTCTAATAGTATATCATGATAGCATACAAAAAGCTAACAGGTTGCTTAAATACATTTCACAATGCTATTATTATCACACTGATGCTATTCACAATATTCTTCATTCTTTATCAGTACGCAAATCTTTAAAACCAGGACCATTCATTCACTCTTCATTATTATCCTGTTACTCCGTGAATGAATGGTCCTGGTTTTAAAGTTTGGCGGTATGATAAAGAAGGATAGAGGATATTGTGAATAGCATCTGGTGTGAATTAACAATGATGTATTTATTGAAATGTATTTTAAGCAACCTTTATTAGCTTTTTGTATTATATGATCGTATGTACTAATTGAGGGAACCATATAAAAGAGTGGGGCAACCCCGGTAGTGACGTGTTCCTGCCCCTGATGAAGCTCAGGCCAGCGAAACCCGGGTCGGGCAAATACCGCTGAGACGGTTTTTATGACTGCATACACTGCGACTCTGTAAGTGTGATTAAAGGCGCAATAGCTTATTTTACAAAAGGTGGTGCACTATCTTGCTTTTTATTACAGCATACCCGGCAAGGTTTTCATCTTTGTTCCGGCTGTTCAACTGACCCACAGACATTGGAACCTGTAAGGTCTGAACTTGTTTCCACTTGATGCAGCGCGGTTCCTGAATATCTATTGATGATATCTGCTATCTGTCTGTATCTGTATTCAAGGCTGTATATTGTGGAGAAGGTAATATTCTTGTTTTTTTTTAATATTATTTATTTGGTGTTCGTCTGATCCTGACCTAGCAGGGTTAGGGGTTAATAACCCATTTATCTCTTTGTCAGAGGCATATTTCACTCCCCGTTCCAGAGTTTAATATATCTTCCATAAACACCCTGAAGACAAGGATACGCAAGCATCTTTCTGATGTCAATAATGAGAAGGTGTTGAATATTTCTGCTGTGTCTAAACACTTTACTAATATCCATAAGGAAGATTTATCCTCCTTTACTTTTATTGAGTCTAGACCATTTAGAGGTGGAGACCATAGGAGAAAGCTTTTGGCCAGGGAAACATACTGGATTTTTATTTTAGAAACTAGAGCCTCAAATGGTCTAAATAAAAGACAGGATGTAATTTATTATTATTTAATTAATTTATATTAGTAGGATATTTTATCATGATATATTATGCACTTTATTGTAGGGTGAGCACTGCAGTGAGAGACGTCATTTTTGAAGTTATCATGTATATGAAGTATTGTTTTTTCATTATAGGCGTCTTTTTCAAACTCAGTCTTTTTTAATTGCATGTGTGCGCTTCAATAAAGTCTACAGTTGGGAGAAAGGCAGTACTGGATCTTTGTTTTCCATAGCTAAATTGACACCCATTCCAAAACGGCCCAGGCACACTATATTGCCCCTTCATTCCTGAGCGGCAGTAAGGAATTATCGAATGCCTCCTTCGCTCATTTAAAGGGATAGTAAGGACCTATAGGGCACACCTGTCCTATGCAGCTAACTCTTAGTATGATAGGGTGATCCTGAATATCCTTCATCCCTTTTCCACCCCTTTGAGGCTCGTATATCCTTACGCTCCCCTGATGATTCTCTCACATGAGATGAAACGTGCTTGTAGGGACTAGGATAGTGGCTTCGTCAGGGCCAGAATCTTATGTTTAGAGCCAGGTTCCTGACGGGGACTGCCCTGTGGCTAGGCTGCTCTGCTTTACTAGTGGACAGGGACATCTTTGAGTTACACCACAGGGCTTTCTTTAGGGCTTTAATAGGGACCCCTAGTCACATTTTTCTACTCATCTTCGGTATAAACTAATCAGGGTTTTCAGAAGAAGCTTCAAGGACGAATCATCATCTTCGCGGTATAACGGAGACGTCCGGGAACTGGTCCACTGGATGGTGGTAGGACTCTGGTCTATTATCGTTGAGTGCTGCTGTGCACCTAGGGTCTTACCTTCCATAATATTTGACTACTCTTTTATAACTTTTTTGTTAGTCAACAGTTATTAATTTACATTACAAGGCCTATTTCCTAGAAAATGAATATTAAAAGTTAAGTTTTAACATTTCAATTACTACGGCTTTATACTGAACCTCAGTGATTGGTTTACTACATTTCACCATTTACTTTAGTTGTCTTTGCCCATGGAGACCATAGGAGAAAGCTTTTGGCCAGGGAAACATACTGGATTTTCATTTTAGAAACTAGAACCTCAAATGGTCTAAATAAAATACAATACAATACAATAAATAAAATAATTTATTATTATTTAATTAATTTATATTAGTATTAGTATATTATGTATATTGAAAGGGGTCTTAAACGTTTAATGGCTCCAAAGCGGCGGTCAGTGGACTCCTCTGGAACAAAGCTGGGGACTAAGACACCAGAGGGCAAAATTGACAAGTTTTTGAAATCCCCCTCCCTTAATGAAAAGGGGTTATCCAAAGGGAAAATGAGTACTAACCCTAAGAAAACTGTTAAAATTCCCCAAGCTGAAGAACTTTTTGAGGATGGGCTATTAGACCAGGAAGGAGGGGAGGAAAGTCTCCTAGCGCGAACAGAAATTGAGCATGACCCCTCAGCTCTGGAAAAAATCTTGTGCGCTGTGGAAAATAACGGCATGCTAGTGCAAGGGATGTCTACTCAACTGGGGTCAATGCAGAGCGATATATCCCTAATAAGAGAAGACCTGACTAAAATCCGGGATCGAGTACTTAATATGGAGAAGACGGTCGACTCCCTCCAATCCGATATGGTTATGAAAAAAATCTAAGACTCTGTCTCTTTCTTCAGAAAACCACCTCCTACAAAATAAACTGGAGGACTTGGAAAATAGATCAAGGCGGTACAATATCCACTTAGTCGGATTCCCAGAAGGAGTTGAGGGTTGGCAGCTAGTTGAACAACTTAAGGATGTAATTTTGAAAAATCTGGGCAGTGAACACTTTTCCTCCATGTTCCAAATAGAAAGAGCCCACCGGATTCCAGGGGGGAAACCCACTCCAGGGAGGCCGCCGCGAGTAATCTTAATGAAACTATTACTATCTATGGATAGAGATATGATACTGAGAAGGGCAAGAGAATGCTCACCCATTGACTATCAAGGCACTAGACTGTTATTCTTCCCTGATTTTACTCGGCAGACCCAGGAAAAAAGAAGAAGTTTCAGTGAGATAAAGAAACATTTGGCGTCAAAAGACATTAAATATTCTCTACAGTACCCAGCGAAATTAAGAGTAATTTATAACGGGACTATCCAATTTTTTGAGAAACCGCAACAAGCGTTGGATTGGATGGAGCAAATGGGCATTTGAAATATTTTTATAATGAAGTGATGGAGGGGATGGAGGGAGGATGGGACTAGTGGGGGGGGAGAATGGCCGCAAGGTAGAGGTTTGCGGACCAAAGGGGGGGAGAGGGAATGGGGGAGGGAATTCAACCTGCAGGGAAGGGGTTTATTTTTTTTTATTTTTTTTACTGATGTCTGTTAGAATCGTTTCTTGGAATGTCAGAGGTCTTGGGGAAAGGGTTAAGAGGCAAGCTATTATGAATGCAGTAAAGAGACATCCCGCAATTATTTGTATAGTGGAAACCCATCTTACTGAAGAGACCGTGTCCCGTTTTGATGACGGCATGGCATTCCCAATCCTACCATTCTACTTTTAGCGGTGCCTCTAGGGGTGTATCGGTTCTGATTCATAATTCCATAGATTTTTCCTTAATAGAATCTTACATAGATAACCAGGGCAGATTTATTTTTCTGTATGGGAGGCTCCATGGATGTAGTTACATTCTCGCCTTTTTTTATATACCTCCGCCATGCTCTATGTATCCACTCACCCAACTACTGCGTTTTTTGGAAAAGAAACCAGAATGTCGGCTTGTTCTGATGGGAGACTTTAACGCTGTTATGGATCCCAAAAAGGACAGACTGACTTTAGATGCAGATCGGGGAAGGAACATTTGTAATTCTCCACTGCCTCAGTTCTGTTTGGAAGTTGGATTGGTGGATATATGGGAACATGTTGGCAGAGGAAAGAGAGTATACTCCTGTGTTAGCAGAGGAGGCAGAGCAATGTCTAGGATTGATTTGGCGCTTACTAATGAGAATATCTTAAATAATATTAAAAGGATGCGATACGGAGTAAGAACAGTTTCAGACCACTCACCTGTTTTAATTGAGGTTCGCATTGGGGAGAATAAAGACAATAGGGGATTTGGGTTTAAGCTGAACCCGTATTGGCTTACTATTATGGATAATTATCAGTCTATTAAATTACATGTATCTTCCTTTTGGGAGGTGAATCTCCCCTCTGCTGACATCAATTTAGTTTGGGACGCTCTGAAAGCATATCTGAGGGGGGTTCTTATTAGTGATATCACTGCTGTGATTTAAGAAAAAAGAGGAGGACCTGACCAATATCATGGCTTCCACAACGGATCGATTTATTGATCAATCTACTGAATATAATAAGGAAGAGATGCAGAAGGCTAGTTGCTCTCTGAAGGAATATGTAATTGAGAAAGCAAATCATAGGTTACTTTTTAAGGGACAGAAGTATTTCTCAGAATCCGGACGTCCTGGTAAGCTTCTAGCTAAAATAATTTCACAACAGGACAAGAAAAAGAAAGCTATTACTTTAGTTCATAATTTAGATGGGGTAATTATATCAGACCCAGAGGGAATTTGAGATACTTTTCTGCAATACTTCTCTCAGATATATAGAGCTTCTCCTGGTTTGCCACCTGACCTGGCGAGACAGTTCCTGGAGAGAATTTCTCTTCCGATGTTAACAGAAGCCCAAAAAGAATCTCTGGAAGGAGAGTTGTCTCTTGTGGAGATTCAAGAGGCCTTGAGGTCTATCTCCGGGAACTCATCGCCAGGGTCAGATGGTCTTCCATATGAATTTTATCGTAAGTATAGTGATGTCATCCTTCCTCACTTACTGGAAGTGTTTTCTCAAGCATCGCAGGGAGGGGCTCTGCCACAGTCCATGATGGAAGCCGTGATAGTTTTAATTCCTAAAAAAGATAAAGATCTGGCAGACTTGAGTTCTTACAGACAAATTTCCTTATTAAACACGGATGTTAAGTTGTTATCAAAGGTTCTGGCCAAGAGGCTCTCTCAGGTTATGTCTTTTCTGATTCATCCAGATCAAAATGGCTTTATGCCAAAAAGGGGCACCCATCATAACCTGCATAGGTTCTTCACTAATATTCAGTCTCCTGGTGGCGGCGCCTGCTCGGTCCTGTCACTGGATGCCACTAAAGCGTTCGACAGGGTCGAGTGGACGTTTCTCTGGGAGGTGATGAAAAGAATGGGTTTTGGCCCCAAATTTATGGGGATGGTTCAGTTGTTATATAAATGTCCAGCGGCCAGGATCAGTATTAATGATATGCTGACAGAGAGTTTTGTATTGGGAAGAGGTACACGTCAAGGATGTCCTCTCTCCCCTCTTTTATTTAATATCTATATTGAACCTCTTGCAGCTAGTATAAGGCAAGACTCGAGAGTGGCTGGCTTTGGTGTAATGGAGAAACAGGACCGTATATCTCTTTATGCAGATGATATCTTGTTTTTTATTCACCAAACAGAAAAAACATTCCCTTGAATAATGGAATTGGTCAACCTATTTTCTGATCCTTCTGGCCTGGAGGTTTATTGGGGGAAGACTGTTCTTCTCCCTGTAGACAAACTGCGAGGATCTGTGGAAAATTTTGCCAATCGGGTATCGATCTCCGATTCAATAAAATACCTGGGGATAACAGCTTCTGCCAAAATCCAAGACTATCTCCAACTTAATTTAATTCCTTTATTGTCAAAGGTGAGATCTAAAATTAAGATATGGCAAAAAATTTTGCCTGCAAGAGGAGACAGAATTTCATTAATAAAAATGGTGGTGCTGCCCCAGGTTCTTTATGTTCTTCGCAATTCGCCTGTTTGGATTGAAGATAAGTATTTTAGGTTGATAGAACGGATGATTAATGATTTACTATGGGAGAGGAAGCGGGTGAGACTAAAGGCGCTTTATTTTTACATGCCCTATAACAGGGGAGGCCTTAACCTCCCCTATTTTAGGGGTTATTTTATGGCCTCTTAACTTTGCTTCTTTAATGACTGGGAAAATAGCCAACTCTGTAGAAAATTGGTGAAAGACTCAGGTTTTTCAGATTTATTTACAGTATTAGAGTCTGACTATTTACTTAATACACAGATTGGATATAAACCTTTCTGTAGAATGGCTATAAAGGCATGGCTGGTTATAAAGAGTTGGTTTAAAATCAAGGCATCACTTATCTGTACCCCATTATGGCATAACTGAAAGCTTTTGAATTTAGATGATCCAACCTGTTGGCAATATTGGAGGACGAGAAATATTCAATATCTGAATCAGGTGGTTAAAGATGGGCAAATCCTGTCTCTTATGGAGCTAAAACAAAATTTAAACGTAGGTGAGGTGGCTTGGTATGCATATTTTCAATTGAGGTCGGCACTTCTTAGTATTGCCGATAGTTATTCACTTGAGGTAGACACTCCTGAATTTTTGCACAATTTGATTTGTAAGAAAGGTGGTATGAAAGTTAAATTATCACATTGTTATAGACACTTGATGAAAAGTTTTTTTTTCGGAATGTTCTTCTCCAGGACAGAGCTCCTGGTCTGTTTTATTGTCAGAGGTGGGTCCCCCGGACTGGGAGAATATAAGGGAGAATCTAAGTCAGGTTTTGCACAATTTAGATCACACTGTTGTACAGTTTAATATTATACACAAAATATATGTGAGCCTCCTCTGACTGTCTTCGCTGTGGGGACTACAGGGCAGATCATTTACATCTGTTCTGGGACTGCCCGATAGTGAGCAAATATTGGAGAACGATTCAAACAATCTTGGCTCGGAGACTTAATATAGATATTCCTCTATCTCCCAAGGTATGGGTTTTGGGGGATCTATCAGAGGTTAATTGCCAGCCCTTGAAGGGCCGACTATTGACTAAAGTGATGTTTCTGGCCAGGCTTCTTGTAGCCAGAGAATGGTTTTTCCCCCTCTGCTCCAGATTGTAATAATTGGCTATGTTTAGTGGATAAGGTGAAAATCTATGAGAGGATTATGTACAGACAAAGAGGGTCCTACGCAAAGTGGGCCAATATTTGGAAGGATTGGGATGGTTAAGCAAATACAAAAATTTTTTTTTCTTCCCTGCAGGATTGGGGGGGGGGTTTATGGGGGTGCGGGAGGAATGGGGATGTTCTTTTGTAATTTTGTTTTATTATTTGTGTTTCTTGAGATGATTAAAATAATTTTTTATATTAGTAGGATATTTTATCATGATATATTATGCACTTTATTGTAGGGTGCGCACTGCAATGAGAGACGTCATTTTCGAAGTTATCATGCATATGAAGTATTGTTTTTTCATTATAGGCGTCTTTTTTAAACTCAGTCTTTTTTAATTGCATGTGTGCGCTTCTATAAAGTCTACAGTTGGGAAAAAGGCAGTACTAGATCCTTGTTTTCCATAGCTAAATTGATGGGTGATCATAGATAGTTTGTCTAAAAGCAGTAAAATGTCAAGAATAATCCAGAATTCTGGGGCTTTGCTACAGACTTAAAAGATTCAGGGCCCAAGTCCCAATGTAGATATGTTACATTTTCGATCCAAGCTCTAGTGCTAAAGGCATATTTACATGCACATTACATTCTTTACTTTTACACATGCATGAAAATACAGCACCACTTACCTCTTACATCCAGTGGTCATATCACAGGTCAAGGGTTTTTTACTTTAGCATACTCTTTTCATATGCCTTACTATCCCATATAAATGTAAAAGAGGGCTGCCCCATTCGGGACCTCCCTCTATTAGCCAGAGCCGAGAACTGCTACAAAGAGCAGCTCTTCTTCTGGATGAACCGGTCTCCCAACGGATTGTGATTTTGTAGTATTCCATTGGTGAAAAAAATATCTGTACAAATACATCACATTAATAAAACATAAGTATGATTTACCTGATTTTCACAAACAGGGTATTTAAACTTCTTTGATGAGTTGTAGGCAAGAAATATAGACACCGCATATCCAACTATAGCCACCCCAAATGCTTCCACAACAACATGCTGTAAAGTGTCCATTGGTGGTACCTTTGGAAAGGGTATTCTAAAAAAGTAAGATAAAGACAACCATTACTATAAGATATAGTCTTCATCTCAGTAAAAAACACATTATAGGGGTTTCATATAGTATTTAAAGATATGGTCATGTAGTTGGTTACATCATGTACATTTTCCCTGTGCTTTTATTCAATTTGGACTCTTCATTTCACAAGATCAAAAAATCACTCTGGTTTATTTCCATCTTGTGTATAGCACTTCCTGTTACTGTATCCAACCAAACCCGATGCACTTTTCCTTTCTCTGTCACCGCCCCAACAACATCAGCTAGTTTCTAGCTCCTCCCATCAGCTAGTTACATAAACACTCCCATATCACTGCCACTAACAACACCAGCTAGTGTATAGCTCCTCCCACCCAGGTAGTTACAGTACATAGACACTCCCCTATCACCTGGAGAACCAGGTGAACACTGGGATTCAGTAAATTATAAAAAAATATATATATATTATTTATTTTTTTAACCAATTTATTTTAGTGCCATGGATTTCAACAAATCAACTTTAAAGGGATTATCCAGGAAAATATATTTATGACTTATCCTCAGGATAGGTCATCAGTATAAGATCTGCGGGGGTGTGATGACCGGGACCCCTTTTGATTAGCTGTTAGAAGAGGCCTTGAGCGCCACAGCTAGTGACATCACTGTACATCGGTCACATGTCCTAGTTGCAGCTCAGTCCCATTCAAGTCAATGGGGCTGAGCTGCAATACGAAGCACAGCCACTATTTAATGTACGGCACTGTACTTGGAAAGCTGGCAAGAGCCTGCATCACTCACCGGAGCTCTGTTTAGCGCAGCGACTCCCTAAAACAGCTGATCAGTGGGGATGGCAGCATTTTGACCCCAGCTGATGTAATAATGATGATCTATACTGAGGATAAGTCATCATATAAGTGCTTGTAGCGCTGGTCTCTTATGTGATAGCTGCCATGGTATCTGACTACGACAGAGGACATCCAACAGACTGACAGGATTCACAGGAAACTTTTCAAAAAATAAATTATATCTATTCACATGTTAAAGGAAATCTGTCACCATAATTTTGGACTATTAAATGCAGTGTTACATGACTAGTACTGCAGGAAATTGCCTGTGCTCCAATGTCCACCTTCTCCAGTTCAGCCCCCACAGAGCTCATGTGGCTGTGAGATCTAGGCGCCATGTCTCCAGTCCCCTGACCAGCCAGATTTACCAGCATCTTTTCCAGGATATGAATCAGTGGAATGACGTTGTTCATCCCGTAGTCTTGGTGACTGACAAATTAAGTGGCCTCCTCAAAGGGCAAATGGCAGGTGTCACGCATGAGCTGCCACTGGCTAACATCGAAGTTACACAGGGGAGTACCTCTGTCCACATGGATCATCAAGAAATCATTTATGGCCTTTCTCTGTTCGTATAGTTGGTCCAACATATGGAGGGTGGAATTCCAACGGATGGAAACGTCGTATATCAGCCTATGTTGGGGAATGCCATTCTGCCGCTGCAACTCAAGGAGGGTGTGCTTGGTGGTGTACAAGTGGCTGAAGAGCATGAAAAGTTTCCTGGCCATTTTTAGGATGTCTTACAGATGTGTGGAAGACTTCAGGAAACGCTTGACAACCAGATTGAACACGTGCGCCATGCAGGGCGCATGGCTCAGCCGTCCTTGACGCAGCGCCAACACCATGTTCTTCCCGTTGTCAGTCACCATGGTTCTGATTTGGAGTTGTCAGAGAAAGACAGAATTTGTTTTCTTGATGAAGGACACTAAGCAGTTCCTCCCCTGTGTGACTCTGTTAGCCCAGGCAAATGAGGTGTAGAACAGCGTGACACCGCCATGCCCTGCACATGTGGTATGCTGGAGGAGCACTGTGAATTGTCCCTGCAGTGGAGGCTGAGGACACGGTGGGAGACAAGGAGGCAGAGGCGGACATTGTCACAGGACCAACGGTGTGAGAACGTGGAGGCGGAAGCGGCATCACCTGGCCAAGTTGCTGGTGTGGCTGGGCAGGAACCACATTTACCCAGTTGGCCATAAAGGACATATATTGTCCTTGTCCATAGTTACAGCTACCGACCAATTTTCCCAAAAAAGGCTGCATCACAAACAAATTTCACAATTGAATGGCTAATAAATGCAATTATTTAGTTCCTACAGAAGAAAGTCTACATTCATCGACCAATTTTCCAAAAAAAGGCTGTATAACAAAAAATGTCACCACTGAATGACAATGTAAATTCACTGCAGAACAGCTAACAAGAAATACTTATTCTTCCTATTAATACACCCCCAAAAAATTAATATAACAATCACAATTCACTGCAGAACGGCTAATAGGATGTATGTATCTATCCTATTAATACACCATGTAATTGGATGTAGTACAATGGAACTTCACCGCTGAACGGCAAATAATATTTTTTTTGCCACTAATATACGCCAAAAAGAGCTGTAATTTACCCACTTCACAACACAACGGCTAATAAGCCCACTAATACACGCCACAAAAATGAAATGAGCAGCAGTATAATGGCAATTTGGATTTGCAGTCAGTGCAGCAAGGTGTAATAAGATTGTTCCTATTGCACAGGCTGTAAACACCACTATTGAACCCTGTTCTGGCTTCAATACTGTGGAATGATTTCTCCCTATCCTTTCCCTGAATTTCTATTGAGCAAAATATAAGTTTTCAAGTCTTTCCTAGTACTGTCCCTAGCGCCTGCTGACGTCTCTCCCTGCACTAAGTACACTGGAAAATGGCTGAATCCAAGGTGGCTGATGCTATTTATTGGGCTGTGACATCACAGGGCTGGCTGGCTGCTGATTGGCTTCATGCATGGCATTGTTGGTGATCCCTCATTCCCAGAGTTCCTTGCTCCATGTCCTAACATATGCAGCAGCCATTTTAGGGAAAAATGTGATTCGTTACCATGAAGCGTGAGGAAATTCGGATTTGGTGCAAACTGAATAATTCCTGAAATTCGGTCTGAATTCCACTTTGTCAGCTTCGATTCGCTCATCTCTAGTTGACACCCTGGCTGTCTGTGTATCACAGTACCTAGATTGTGATTGATTTTGATGGCTGCCCTGTAATAATACATATCTGTTACAGTAAGCGCTGGAGTCTTGGGAGCCATAGCCTATCTGATATTGAAGGGGTTGTCTATAATAAGGCAGCCCCTCAAAATGTGTAGTATGATTGGTAAGTGAAGCTACACGGTAGGCTACATGTATGAAGGTTAGGGTCATGTGCCAAACAGAACGATTCTTCAATTAGAGTCTTAATTTAATCAGTTTCTGAAACAAAATCAATATCAATTTAAAGAAAAAGGGATTACCCTTTTGGAATAGATCCAATGACATCAAATCCATGAGTTTTGGACATATCAGCAAAGTAACTAGCAAGAGAAGCCGAAATTATCTGTAGGAGAAACAAGACCCTTAGAACAGTTAATACTATATACCATATTAAAAGGTTATAAGTTCGCTCATCAGGACATTCGGGACATTTTTTTCACGTTACCTGACTTATTAAAGACAATTTGGAATATCTCAGGTGCCACAAACACCCTACAGTGTATTCGATCCCCAACAGTGGGGCCCGATTTGCTGTTTTTTGCTGCTGTTTTTTGTTTTTTGTTTTTTATTTTATTATTATATATTTACATTTTATTGCGTATGAATTCATGTATATTATGGTTTTCCAATAAATATTTCCATATACCTAAATGATTGAGTGCCCCTCCTCATACCATATTCCTATAAGTTCGCTCATCCCTAGTTGTAAATGCTTGTAGCGCTGGTCTATTATGTGATAGCTGTCATGGTATCTGACTACTACAGAGGACATCCAACAGACTGACAGGATTCACAGGAAACTTTTCAAAAAATAAATTATATTTATTCACATGTTAAAGGAAATCTGTCACCATGATTTTGGACTATTAAATGCAGTGTTACATGACTAGTACTGCAGGAAGGAGTCCAGATCACTACATTTTATTTATCTACTGCCCCTTTTTTTTATTTTCCTACTGTTCCCCCACTGTCAGTGTTTAAAGCTGCACTGAAATACACTGTCAGGACTACTTGTGCATTGTTGGAATTATTTAAATTTTATTGTGTGTTTTCTGGAATATATCTACTAAAATACTACCTCTTAAGTATATACAGTTGTGTTCAAAATTATTCAACCCCAAATGCTGTAAAGGGTTTTAGGGAATTTAGTGTACATTTGTAATTGTGTTCAGAATGAAATCTTACAAGGACTTTTTAAAGAACCAAATGCAACTAAAATGACATCAATTGTTTTTGTAATACAGTATTAAATGTTTTTTTGTGTGATTTCTTCATTGACACAATTATTCAACCCCTTAAAGACTACCACTCTTAAGAACAGAGGTTCATTCAAGTGTTTTCGATCAGGTATTGAAAACACCTGTGGATGTCAAGGAACAGCAATCAAGCATAATAAGCACCAATTAGACATACCAAGAGACACCATAGGAAGCATCATTCGCAAATTCAAGGCAAAGGGCACTGTTGAAACGCTACCTGGTTGTGGCAGAAAGAAGATGCTGACTTTGATTGCTGTGCGCTACCTGAAGCGCAAAGTGGAGAAAAGTCCCCGTGTGACTGCTGAGGAACTGAAAAAAGATTTGTCAGATGCGGGTACTGAAGTTTCAGCTCAGACAATAAGGCGCACACTGCGTAATGAAGGCCTCCATGCCAGAACTCCCAGGTGCACCCCCTTGCTGCCTCCAAAGAATAAGAAGAGTCGACTGCAGTATGCCAAAAGTCATGTGGACAAACCACAAAAGTTTTGGGATAGTGTTCTGTGGACTGATGAAACAAAATTAGAACTGTTTGGGCCCATGGATCAATGCTATGTTTGGAGGAGCAAGAACAAGGCCTATGAAGAAAAGAACACCTTGCCTACTGTGAAGCATGGCGGGGGGTCAATCATGCTTTGGGGCTGTTTTGCTTCTACAGGTACAGGGAAGCTTCAGCGTGTGCAAGGTACCATGAATTCTCTTCAGTACCAGGAGATATTGGATGAAAATGTGATGCAGTCCGGCACAAACCTGAGGCTTGGGAGACGTTGGACCTTTCAACAGGACAATGATCCCAAGCATACCTCCAAGTCCACTAGAGCATGGTTGCAGATTAAAGGCTAGAACATTTTGAAGTGGCCATCGCAGTCACCAGACTTAAATCCGATTGAGAACCTCTGGTGGGACTTAAAGAAAGCAGTTGCAGCGCGCAAGCTTAAAAATGTGACTGAACCGGAGGCTTTTGCCCATAAAGAATGGGTGAAGATACCCGTAGATCGCTGCAAGACACTTGTGTCAAGCTATGCTTCACGTTTAAAAGCTGTTATAACTGGAAAAGGATGTTGTACTAAGTACTAAGATTGAATGTCACTTGGGGGTTGAATAAAACTGATAATGATGTGAGCACAGAAGATACATTTGTGGTTATTTCATTATAAATGTTATGTTATATTTGTCTGACTTACAAGGGCCTCTTTGATTTAATTGTAAACAAGATGACTGAAATGATCAAAATCAATGTCAAACTGGCCAAAAAACTCAATTTCAGTGGGGGTTGAATAATTTTGAACACAACTGTATATGGATATAACTACTATATTACTGATTCTATATACAAGACTATGTATTTTGTAAATGTGCAGGGGGAAATTATTTTTTTCAATAAAGGCTATGGGCCCTGGGGACATGGGTCATTATCCCCCTGTAACTGGGCAACTGGACATAGCCCCCAGTGTTGTAATTTTGTTGTGATATCTGTCTCTAACTGTGAATAGGCTGTTGAGACCGGTGTAAACCAGTTCCACTATGCCTAAAAGAAGTCTATATAACTTGAATCTGAATAAAGAGAGACAGACATTCTTTGGAAACCTCCATCCAGTGTGTCATTCCTATATAAAATAACATATAAGAATTGTCTCCTATTAACCTTAAATTTAGATGAGATTGGGATCCTTTTTTGGTAAAGAAAATTCTACTGACAAATTGGTCCTTCGAGCCGGATTCCAAAACCTGAGTCCTAATACCTCGGTTCATCCGCGGCGGAATACCGTCAACGGCGGGGAGTCCCTTGACTCGCTGATTCTGAAAGACCTCCGGCTGAATTGCTGTTAAATAGAGGCCAGCAGGCGGAAGTACGAGGGGAGTGACGGATTCAATGAACATAGTATGGAGGATAGAGGATCTATTTTTATCTGAATATAGGTAAGATAGTAACTATTTTTGTTGTTTTAAAGATATAGCTATTACTGTGGTTACCAATACAAGATGGGTCTTGGGGTTTTAGGAAGATTCGATTTAGTGAAGACGGAAACTCAAGAGTAGAGTCTTGAGCACTTGAGATAGGATTCTCAAGGAGGAAAATGCCATAGCCTGTGTGAGAAGGCTACATGAAAAAACAACTCTATGTGCATGTAAAAATTGAGAGGTACCTGGTAGATTGGGACTTTAGAGATATGCAACAAGTAACTGTGTTTATGTAACTAACTATTGTCATAAGTATCTTTATGTAAATTGTTTATTTTGTCTGTACTGTATGTAAGTTGTCTATTTTGTATGTCTAAGTGTTGCAAAAGTAAGAGTTAAGACAGTCTCTTATAAATACCAGTCTTGGTCACCTCGGGTGAGCGACATTACTGTCTGAGGACTGTAGACTAGCGGCTCTGGGTGTCCAGAGTGCGGCAAACATTACAGTCCAGGGAGGGTGACGTTTTGGAAAGTGGCTTTGATTCTCGTCCGAATCATAGTGCAGCGAGCACTGTTACTCACAACTCTTTGAGTCATCCCACCTGGCCATAAAATATATGTTTTGTGTATACATATGAAACTCCTTGAATGATTTGTGTAAATGTATGAGGGTTAAATAAATAAAGCCCTGAATGGATAAAGGAGTTTAATTAGGTGTGGTCTGAGATCATTGTTTGGACTGAAGACAAAACGATAGGTAGAAAACTGTAAAAGAACACATCCAGGCACATTTCCCAAATAATACCCCTCATCCCATGTCAAAGTGTCTACCATCGTGTAGTGAATGTTGTGAAAAATGCATTTGTACAATAACTTTGATTGAGAAACCTTCAAATCTGTGAGTAACCAAATTCTCCATAAACTCTTAACTTATTGGAGACATCTGGTTACAATAACCTTGTGTTGAAACTAGGTAATTCCCTTTTCCTTAGGAAATAGGTGGGTGGAAATAGAAAGACAGAGAGTAGTATTATTTCTGATGACAAATTGGATCTCAATTATAAATGAGGAGTCCTGTCTCTCTTAGTTTAAGGAAAGCCTAGAAGGTCTGCAATGCATATTGTCTTTATTAAATGCCTCACATAATCCAGATGATAGTTTATGTAAGACACTCTCTTTACTGTATCCACCTGTGGGGAGAGATGAAGTTTCTCCTTTAGTGGTTGCCTACCCAGGTAACTACACCTATGTCATGAGAAACAGACCAGGTATGGAATTAGGGAACCTTACTGAAGAATACTGTGAAAGAACCATAAGGATTGATTATGACAATAAGAATTATTCCTCCAGCTGGTTTATTAACCAGACAAGTGCCAGGACTGATATTTGGTGGCTGTGTGAAGATAGGAAGCTGAGGCCTAGGCTCCCAACTGAATGGCAGGGAAACTGTATTTTGGCACAGCTCCTTATGCCGTTCCATTTATTTTCAGCCACGGAGTTTGAGAAAGTGAGGAAAAGTCCTGAAAGTCACATATATCGCTATAAGCGATCGCTTCCTAGAGGATCCTTTGTCTCTAAGGTATATATTGATGAAATAGGGGTATCTCGAGGGGTGCCAAATGAGTTTAAGACCCGAAATCAGATTGCAGCAGGGTTTGAATCTGTATTCTTTTGGTGGGTAACAGTACATAAGAATGTTGACTGGACTAATTATATCTATTATAATCAACAAAGGTTTGTTAATTATACAAGAGATGTTATAAAGGGCATAGCAGACCAACTGGGTCCTACTTCTCTAATGGCATGGCAGAACAGGATGGCTCTAGATATGGTACTAGCTGAGAGAGGAGGTGTCTGTAAAATGTTTGGTACTTTTTGTTGTACTTTTATTCCCAATAATAGAGCTCCTGATGGCAGCATTACTAAAGCATTGGAAGGACTCACATCCCTGTTTGAGGAATTGGCGGAGAACTCAGGGATAGATGATGTTTTTTAGAATTGGCTTGAAGGATGGTTCGGGAAGTGGAGCACCCTTGTATCCAGTTTATTGATCTCTCTGACAACAGTAGCGGCCGTGTTGATGACTTGTGGACTTTGTTGTATTCCCTGTATAAGAGGACTGATTCAAAGACTTATTGACACTTCAATTACTAAAACTATGTATCAAGAAATTAAAGTTGAAGATATATATGATGACTTGGAGATAACCCATGATGATTGAGATTCTGAAATATGAACGTACTGGTGAAAACTCAAGGAGAGAACCTGTCCTCGAGGTCTTACAGAAAACTCGAATGACAAATTTATAAAAGGCAGGAATGTTGGAATAATTTAAATTTAATTGTGTGTTTTCTGGAAAATACAGTATATAATATAATACTATTCTATAATACTACCTCTTATGTATATATATGGATATAACTACTATATTACTTATTCTATATACAAGAATATATATTTTGTAAATGTGCAGGGGGAAATTATTTTTTTCAATAAAGGCTATGGGCCCTGGGGATATGGCTCATAATCCCCCTGTAACTGGACATCTGGAACAAATTTTGTTCCCAGCCCCTTTACTGATGAATAGCCCCCAATGTTGTAATTTTGTCCATATCTGTCCCTAACTGTGAAAAGGCTGTAGAGACCGGTTTAAACCAGTTCCACTATGCCTGAAAGAAGTCTATATAACTTGAAGCTGAATAAAGAGAGACAGACATTCTTTGGAACCCTCCATCCAGTGTGTCTCATTCTTATATAAGAACATAGAAGAATTGCCTCCTATTATCCTTAAATTCAGATGAGATCGGGATCCTTCCTTGGTAAAGAAAATTCTACTGACATGCATGCACACAGAAGTCCTCTCCATTATGTTAGCACAGCACAGCAGTCCGGACTGTGTATTGTAGCGCAGCTTTGAGTGCTGACAGCGGTAGAACCGAGGGGGATAGCAGTAAGAAAATGATCTGGACTCATTATTTGCACTACTAATCATATTACTAGAGATAATAATCCAGAATTGTGACAGATTCCCTTTAAAGCTTCTTATCAATAAACTATCAGTGTGTGATGACACTGTGCTGTCCATTTCCTGGCATCTTACGACAGAATTTTATGTAATCATTTTTAGTAAAAGGAACATTTTGCTTTAACTCGAAACATGAGGATGCAACAGGGCAAATATAGGTAGATTACAATCATGTGTTTGCCTCCTTCCACATGTCATCAAGTGAAAGTCTGACATGCTGATATTAAATTTTAAGTAATGGGTTGTTAAACGTTTTAACTTATAAGACCTGTCAATTATACAGGTCATAAAAGTATGAAAGGAAGAGTCTGAGTCCAGTGAACCCCACCATTACCGACCACTTTTGTCCTGCAGATATGCTCTAAATGTCTATGATGGGAATACCCCTTTAGGCTATATCCACATGTAATTATGGGTAATACTTTTTTGCAAATATTTCTTCTACAGGAGGTGCAGCCAGTTTCTTTTTATTACATGGACACAATGAGTCTAATCACAGAAGAATCTCTCTTAATATGTATCTTTATTACAGTGGATAACTTCATGAGATCCTTTGACCACCCTGGACCACCAAGGATGACTCCATTAACCACCTAACTGTTTTGCCCGAGCTCTTGGGGCGGTGGGAAAAATACTTAACTGTTGTGCCCAAGCTGAAGCTGAAGTAGAAGGGGGGAGGGCTGCTTTAGATGCTGATATCTCCTCAATGGTAGCAGCAAGAAGCTGGCATTCCAGGCTTTTATACAAGATCAAAATGACAGCATTAGCAGAACATAAGCAGGATATATCACTGTTAGAAATAAGGTTAAGAATAATCAGGGGTAAAACCTGCTTTTACTTTCACCTTGAGCTGCATTCCCTGCATCCTGATTTCTAACAGTGATATCTTCCCATGAGCTGAATATTAATGCTGTATTTCTGGCATTGTTTGAAAGTATGGAATGCCAGATTTCAAACAATGCAAAGCATATATGCATTTATCTAACTGGTACTAATCCAGAAATATCAGCAGCTAAAGCTGCTTGAATGTGGCTGAGCTGCACATAGGCCATGTGACCGATGAATGTGACATCACCCAAGGACAGGTCATTACTATTTTACTCCTGGAAAACCCTTCTAATCTCTCCATTACAGCAGACCACTGGCTATATTACTAAACCCCTCCACTACTGCACACCACTGAAACATAATAACCTGTAAACTACAAAAGACCCTCTAGAAACATATTACACAGTTACAGAATGCACTATTATTTCAGTACACCACCATCTGGTTAGGACTTACCAGTGCCAGGTCAATGGGGATAACAAATCTGATTTTACTTTTGAACTTTTCATTGAGCATCATTGTCAGAATCAACACCACCAGGGAGAGAATGGATAAAAGCAAAGCTCCCATATGAGCCAGATTGATATTTTTAAAAATATAGATATAAATCTGTAAAAAAAAATAGAAAGAATCCTAAATATTCATGGGAAAAGAAATAAAATGAAAAAAAAAATACACATTTGTCAGACAAAGAGAGAATCCTAGCAGTAGGCAAGTGGCTGGGAAACATACAGTAAGAGGCAGGCACTCTAGGGGCATCAAGATCTTTTCTATGGCAGAGAGATCCGAGCGTTACAAATCAGCTTCCAAACAATCCAAGGTTTTATAAGCAGGTGAAATGGTGTTAGATTTAGGTAGGTATACAAATAAAGGAACACATATATGGAAATTATATTATATTATTTTGAAAACATATCAAATAAGCAGAAATAAAATCAAGAAAATGATTTAGTCTACTTTCACACTAGCATTTTTTGCAGATCCGTCATGGATCTGCAAAAACGCTTCCGTTACAATAATACAATCACATGCATCCGTCATAAATGGATCCTGTTGTATTATGTCTTCTTTAGCCATGACGGATCCATCTTGAACACCATTGAAAGTCAATAGGGGACGGATCCGTTTTCTATTGCGTCAGATTGTGTCAGACAAAACGGATCCGTCCCCATTGACTTACATTTTGTGCCAGGACGGATACGTTTAGCTCCGCTCCATTAGACAGACAGCAGAACGCTGTAGGCAGCGTTTTGGTGTCCGCTTTCAGAGTGGAATGGTGACTAAATGGAGGGAAACTGATGCATTCTGAGTGAATCCTTTTCCATTAAGAATGCATTAGGGCCAAACTGATCCGTTTTGGACCGCTTTTGAGATCCTCGAACAGATCTCACAAACGGAAAGCCAAAACACTAGTGTGAAAGTAGCCTTGCCAATGCAAAAATCTAATTGGAAATGATTACCGGTAGATTATAATAGACAAATGAGAACATTGATAAGAATGGCAAAAAGAGACATTAATATATATTGTACTCAGGAGCTCCCCTTTAGCCCAATAACATTATGGGCAGGAACAGACTAAGAACTTAAAGTGGCCCTGTTATGTAGTCGGGTCCAAATTAATGGAAGATTGATGGCACAATATACCACCCCAACAGACCAAATCCAACAGTCCATCACAAAATACTGCCAGTAGCACAAAATACATCCCCACTGGGAAATTTCTTTGTAAGGTCTATGGCCTATCTGCCACTGCCATATCTGTGGTGTGGGTCACTATATTACTGCATGATACTTACATGGAACATTCCTAATGGTCCAGATATATATGGCATCTTCATTCCTAGCAGGAACTTTACTTGTGACGTAACCACATGAGTGGCTGCACCCGTTGTCATTGCACTAACTACCGGTTCTGATAACAGGATGGTTGTACAGCCCAAATTCAGCAAAAACATGGACATCTGTGATAGAAACAAGAATGGCGGCATATCAGAAATATCTCTTATATCATCTCTGTTGAAGTCAAGCTCATTGTTATAGTTTTGTCCTCCAAGTAAATTATCTAATGTGGACAAATCCTGTTTCTCATTAATGGTGACCAGGAGTTTCCTTCTCTAGAGTAAACCTACCAACTTTTAAACCCACTTTTGAACACAGATGTAGAAACGACCCCAGCACACCTGTCCTTGTTTCCACTCTTTGCTCACATCTACTAACCTCTGCCCCCAAGTTACTCCCCACAGGGAGGCTGATTTGGGTTCAGCCACACAATAGAATCAAATCTGGGAGAGTAGGGAAAGGTTCTCTATCAACATCCTCATGTTGGAGACATCCTATGAGGCACTCCTCAGATGGTATTTGTCCCAAGACACAGTCCCTGGTTATCCCCACCTGCTTTCAAGGGTGTCCTGACAAGGTATGACATGTACCATAGCTGGTACATCCATTCAAACTCTGCGGGCAATACAGTGCCTTGAAAAAATATTCATGCCCCTTGATCTTTTCCACATTTTTTCACGTTACACCCACAAACTTAAATGTATTTTATTGGGAAATCTTCATGTGTTAGATCAATACAAAGTATTGACATAAAAAACATTTTGCGCAAGCAGCACTTTATGTAAAAAAAATTTGGCATTTTTTCATTCAAGTGGGTGTGGCATCCCATGCCCAACATATTTTCTATAATTTACTAAAGGCAACTGGCATCAATTTTAGGGCAAATCTATGTCAGCTGTTATCGATTGTGATGTCTTCAGCTGCTAAGCGCACATGTAACAGGTCAGCCAGTTTCATAGGTACAAATATGCTGAAAGATGCTCTTTAATAATTACGGAACATCTTTCTCCAGCGCACTTCTGATTATGACTGGCATATGAAAAATATCCTCTATGTTTTTTCCTACACAGTACTAAAAAAAAATTAAAATAATGGAACACATTTATTAAGATCGATGTTTTAAACGCTGGTCTTAATAATCCCTATACCTGGCGGTGGATCTGCCGAAGAAAGGAAGAGGCTGCCGACCTCTAGATAACTTTGGATGATCTTTCTCCACTTCTAAATGTAAGACATCTTCCTTGCTGTCTTACATTTAGACCATTGTTTAATGCCTAAAACAGGCATAGAAAATGGTGAATAAAACGGGCCTCCTGGCCTCCCTTTACGCCGCAATCTGTGCTAGAAATACGTCTAATTTAGGCATATTTCTGTTTGATGAATGACCCTCAATGTTTAAAAAAAGCATACAATGTAGGCCATAGCAATAAAGTAACTTAGATATAATAAATGTGTGCTCAGTATACTTTTTGTGCTGCCTGTATAAGAATGTTCATAACCTCAATGACCTTCCCTTTGTGTTCAGTCCTAATCACTCTCTGATAAAACGTTTATCAACTTCCAGTGTTTTAACTCTATTATATGCAGTGATTCTATCATATAGTTTTGCTCATAGACACAGTTCACCTAATATACAGTATTTGTATGAAAGCATCAGTTTTAGGGGAAAATTACAAAGAGCATCAACTGAGGAATGATTTAAAGTTTAAACATGTCGTGCTCACACAGTCGCTGAGGTTTTGGGACATGGCGTGATGACGTGAGTAACGCACGTTGCGCTCTCCTCTCCTGCCTCACATGTCGTGCTAAGGACATCATTTTTTAATTTGCTTGTTTATTGCAGGACAAGTTCTACTTTTTAATGGCACCTTTTTGGGATACATTTTATTAATTCTTAAACTTTTTAATCTTTTTACTGTTGAGAGAGGGAAATGGAAAAAAAAATGTTTTCTAGACTGTTTACCATGTGGTACAAAAAAATGCCCTGTGACTTTTGTGTACTAAACCATATGGGTCATTACTAATCTATGAGTCGATTGGTCATTGCTAATGCAGTAATTCCATATTATGGTGGATTATTTTTAAACAGTAAAATAATTTGTAAGACGAAAAAACAGTTTTATTTTTTTTTTTTTTTTTACTAACTATATTATAAAATAGCCAAGGTGCTGACAAGCTGAAGAGGGATGGACCTGGGTTACGACATTACAATAGCACAGAATGTTTGACTAATACAAATGATATATGAATAAATATGAGACTTTTACTTGGATGACCCCGCCAAGAAATGTGACAGCTGCAGCGACTCCTATTCTTTGCATTTCAAAATCAGATAAACCCATATCATCCAGCGAGGCATTGGTGACGTTGCTGCTGTTTAGTGGAACAAGCCGCTCAACGGCTGCACAAGAGATCAGGGATGTGATAGCAAAAGTGCCTGCAATAAAAGCAAACAGAACGTGACCACAGCGTTGGCAGAAATACAGCCTGGTGCTTAACAATTCTGAGAATGGCTGCGGAGGGGTCACTTAAAAAGAAAAAGAGACCGATTTCTACTTTCCAAACATAATATACATAAAGAATACTTTTACTATTTCTTGTTTTTTACTTATACAGAGCTCTGGTGCTCCCTTCATATACTCTAAGCATCAATAGGAGGCAGCTTCCACTGATATCTAAGAAGACTGAATGCAGATTTGTCGCATTACTCCCAGCATGGTGTGAATCTGGAAGCATAAAGGAGCTCCCATACATACATTGGCCTACTCACATGATTTCAATGGGAGCTGTTTAAATAAATATGAATTGAGCTCCCCCTAGTGGCGACTGCAGGAAGCCAGGGTTTCATCACTGTGTTATGCAAGCAGGTGCGGTCCACTGCACCACTGACTGGCTATACTCTGGAGGGGCATGACTAAGCAACTACCTGGTCTTCACTAGAGCCTCTGATGGTGAGGATAGGCTTGGGTCGTTAGGGTAGTTGCCAGGTGCCACTCCAAAGCAGTGCCTGAGTCAGTTAGATACCAGTGCAAGCACCAAGGGGAAGTATCTGGTCAGGAATTCCGGGGTCAGAGGCAGGTGGCAAACAGGCAAAATCTGATAATTCCAAAAGCAGGGTCCGGTACACAGCAAAGCAGAACTTTCAGAACTTGAAAAACACCTTCACACTTGGAACAAGACAAGCTAGTGGCCATGAGTTGCTCAGGCATCTTCCTGGGGTAGGAAGCGCCTTTAAATGCATCCTGCAATCCAGCCATAGGCTGGTGAGACAGAGGGCATGTACGTGCTGCCTTAGAAGTGGGGAGAGACACACCATTGCAAGCCCTAACAACAGTACAGGTCTCCAGCAGGAAGTAAACTCTGGCATGGAGCTCAGATGCAACAGTTAAGCTACCTGCTGTCCGCGCTTGTTAGCATGGCGCATGGCAGCAAAAGGGAAAGAGGGAGTCCGTGGGTAGGGGCAATAGTGCCGTCACGGACTGCTGGGCTAACACATTGGATTTATTGGGTGAAATAGTGATGTTAATTCTGGATCTTCTTAATAAACTGGATTATTTGGTTCAGCTCAGCAAGGAGAGCTGGCTCTTTTGGCTCCCAAACAGCAACCTAATTAATTCCATTAGACAGTCCTCCCTTCTGCTCCACCCTCCCTTGCTTGCTCCTCTCCCTTTTAAGGTAGAAAAGAAGGGTTTGGAGCACAATAGTGGAGCTAACCTGGGGCTGATTTTGCAGCCTCCATGCACTGTTTATGTTGAGGGCAGCGCTTGCAATGTTAACTTTGGTGGTTAATATGGTTCCTCAGATGGAGTTGTCAATGGAAGCAATTCAGTTGTCAGTCTACAGTCTTTTCAATGTCATTATGGGGGCATGGCCTGTACTTACTGACAGGTTTTACATTCTGTAGAATAAATTCAGCCAATTTCCTTAGAAGTAGGCAAGAATTATTAGAAACTAGATAACACAGTGAAGCACTTTGTTGAAATAGAAACCTTTCCTGCCATGTGCCATATGTTTACAGCTCTGGAATCACTCAGGCAGTTGCAATATATACATTTTATCTTCTCACCTGTAAAAACGTGACGACCCATCCCAAAAATGGCATATATCAAGGGGGAAAAGAAAGAGCCATACAAGCCAAACACAGGGTGAACTGATGACATCACTGCAAAGGCAAGACCTGCAAATATATAACGACAATAGAAAAATACACTCATTGACAAAAAAAATAATAATAACGCACTCAGATAGAAATTGCACTTATGTTTCATCCATATATGTAAATGATTATAGGTGTGGTCTAATTAGAGTCTTGCCACAAAAGGGTGTAAAATGCCTTCCCTGCCGTCCTATGAAAAGTCTTTCAGAGGCTACTTTTGGAGAGTGTACCTCTTGGTGATAGATTGTTGACTGCTAGATATACCTCTACAACCAGGGGCGAATTGGGAACTTAAAGTGGTCCCGGAAAAAAAAAACTAAAAGTGGCACCTAGTGCAGCACAAAATACAAATATAGTTGAGTTCAGAAGGGCTTGGGCAGCCCCCTTGGAACGACCCACCGGGAAATTTCCCAGTGGGGTCTATGGTTAATCCACCCTTGTCTACAATGTACTCAAAGACAGTTCACGGGCTTAGAATGGGGGGCAACACTTAACTGAAAAAAGCAGGATGGTTGTTTGGACAAATCGTCTGCCATCTAGGCTGTTCTGATCTAGATGTTTGGATATGCTGGGAGAACTGGTTACATGAGGGCACACATACAGTGGATATAAAAAGTCTACACATCCCTGTTAAAATGTCAGGTTTCAGTGCTGTAAAAAAAAATTTGACAAAGATAAATCATTTCAGAACTTTTTCCATCTTTAATGTGACCTATAAACTGCACAACTCAATTGAAAAACAAACTGAAATCTTTTAGGTAGAGGGAAGAAAAAATATAAACATAACATAATATGGTTGCATAAGTGTGCACACCCTTAAACTAATACTTTGTTGAAGCACCTTTTGATTTTATTACAGCACTCAGTCTTTTTGGGTATGAGTCAGCATGGCACATTTTGACAAGATTTGCCTACTCTTCTTTGCAAAAACACTCAATCTTTCAGATTACGAGGGCATCTCCTGTGCACAGCCCTCTTCAGATCACCCTACAAATTTTCAATTAGATTCAGGTTTGGGCTCTGGCTGGGCCATTCCAAAACTTAAATCTTCCAAAACTTAAATGGTGAAGCCATTCCTTTGATTTGGATGTATGCTTTGGGTCGTTGTCATGCTGAAAAATAAAGTTCCACCTCATGTTCAGCTTTCTAGCAGAAGCCTGAAGGTTTTGTGCCAATATTGACTGGTATTTGAAACTGTTCATAATTCCCTCTATCTTAACTAAGGCCCCAGTTCCAGCTGAAGAAAAACAGTCCCAAAGCATGATGCTGCCACCACCATGCTTCACTATGGGGATGGGGTTCTTTTGATGATGTGCAGTGTTGTTTTTGTGCCAAACATATCTTTTGGAATTATGTCCAGAAAGTTTGACCTTGGTTTCATCAGACCATAACACCTTTTCCACATTTGGGAGACTTCAGATGTGTTTTGCAAAATGTAGCCTGGCTTGGATGTTTTTCTTAGTAAGAAAGGACTTTCGTCTTGCCACTCTACCCCATAGCCCAGACATATGAAGAATACGGGAGATTACTGTCACATGTACCACACAGCCAGTACTTGCCAGATATTCCCGCAGCTCCTTTAATATTGCTATAGGCCTCTTGGTAGCCTCTTAGACCAGTTTTCTTCTTGTCTTTTCATCAATTTTGGAGGGACATCCAATTCTTGGTAATATCACTGTTGTGCCATATTTTCTTCACTTGATGATGACTGTCTTCACTGTGTTCCATGGTATATCAAATGCCTTTGAAATTCTTTTATATCCTTCTCGTGACTGATACTTTTTAACAATGAGATCCCTCTGGTGCTTTGTAAGTAGGGTTGCGCAAACCCGAACTGTAAAGTTCTGGTTCGTACCGAACATTCCGGTTTTCACACCCGAAGCTTTCCGTAAAAAGTTCGGGTTCGTTGTTCAGCGATTTCTTTCCGCTTTTTGAAAGGCTGCAGGGCAGCCAATCAACAAGCTTTTCACTACTTTGCCCTAAGAAGCCAATCACAGCCATGCCTATTGCAGCATGTGACCCAGCCTCTATTTAAGCTCGAGTCACATAGCGCCACACGTCACTTTGCTGTTCTCAGTGTAGGGATAGGATGCTGCTGCTTCTGTGAGGGACAGATTAGGGGAGAAATCTGTTGAACTTGGCGTTAACTCTTCAAACTACAGCAATTGCAGCAATTATTGAGGGTGCTATGCTACATATTTGTACCCAGCCCTGAGCCCAGTGATACTGCAAAATAATTTTTAATCCATCTGTTACTAAGGTGGGGGGTCGGCGGCCATTTTAGCAACTGCAGTGTCCTTGGAACTGCATGTGACCTGCATGTGTGCCAGCCTGCCAGGGACATCAGTCTAATTATTTTTTGGTAGCTCAGTGGAGGAAAAATTCACATACTGCATTTCTGTAGTTGGGCTAATAAACCCGTACTGTTGTGCCACAGAGCATGTTTGCCTACATCGCAGAATAAAACTGTTCTAAAATTTGACGGTGAAAAACTGCATTTCTGTAGTTGGATTAATAAACCCGTACTGTTGTGCCACAGAGCACGTTTACATACAACGCAGATAAAACTGTTTAAAATTTTGCGGTGACACAGTGCATTTCTGTAGTTAGGGGAATAAACCCGTACTGTCGTACCACAGAGCACATTTGCATACACTGCTGAAAAACCTATTTTAAAATTGTAGGGGGAGATAGTGCATTTCTGTAGTTGCTGTAATAAACTCGTACTGTTGTGCCACAGAGCACGTTTGCATACAACGCTGAAAAAACTGTTTTATATTTTTTGGGGTCACATACTGCATTTCTGTAGTTGGGGGAATAAACCCATACTGTTGTGCCACAGAGCACTTTTGCATACAAAGCTGAAAAAAAGTAATTTTTTTTTGCCATATACAAACCCCTGCTCTGCATAGGTGACAGGGAGGTAAATTTCCAAAAATCATATGTTACATTGGTGGGTGACATTTTGCCAGTTTTGCCGTATACAAACCCCTGCTCTGCATAAGTGACAGGGAGGTAAATTTCCAAAAATCATCTGTTACATTGGTGGGTGACATTTTGCCAATTTATGCCATATACAAACCCCTGCTCTGCATAAGTGACAGGGAGGTAGATCTCTAAAAATCATTTGTTACATTGGTGGGTGACGTTTTGCCAGTTTTGCTGTATACAACCCCTGCTCTGCATAGGGGACAGGGAGGTAAATTTCTAAAACTCGTATGTTACATTCTTGGGCCATAAAGTACCCCTGCACTGCATACCTGACTTGGAAATATATTCAGTAAATCAGGTGGCCTTCAGATTGTTAGGTGATCTGTATCCCTTCTTTCTTTCAAAGTACCCCTGCACTGCATACCTGACTGGGAATTATATTCTGTAAATTCGGCGGCGTTTACATTGTTGGGTGCGGTAGTTATATGCTGTAAAATCTCCATGATGTCTCCATGATAAATCTGCAGCGTGGGGGCCCCTTGTGGCTTCTATACACTTTTAAAATAACCCTTTAGCGGGGCAAATAGATGTCTGATGACAGGGATGCTCCATGACTCCTTTTTTCTTTCAAACTACCCCTTCCCTGCATCTCTGACTGGGAAATATATGCTGTAAATTAGGTGGCATTCAGATTGTTGGGTGATTTGTACCCCTTCTTTCTTTCAAAGTTCCCCTGCACTGCATAACAGACAGGGAACTTAGTTAATTACAATTGTCGGTTACACTGTTGCCCGACATAAAGCCTTTTTTGGCTGTAAAGCCAAAGGTAGTCACCAACAAGTGTTTTTTTTTTCTTTTTTTTTTCTTTTTTTTATAAATTCGGGTAGACCCCAAAACATTGGGAAATATAAAAAAGAAAACAAAGAATAAGTGCGCTGTCCTCTTCCTACTGGATGGGCCCCTTCTTGGTCAGGGCCCCAAAGCAACCGCTTTCCCTGCTTCCCCTGTAGCTACGACCCTGGGCAGGCCCATCAGTCAGTACGTGTAGGCATGTGCTCAGATACTATTCCACCATTTTGCCGAAATGCTGCCTCTTGCTAAGACGTTCCATATCTGCTGGTGGTGCTGGTTGTTGTGGCGTGGTGACAAAGCTTCTCCACATTTCGGCCATACTAACCCTGCCTTCTGAGGTGACCCAGCTGCGTTGGCGACTTCTTCCTCCTCCTCCTTCTCTGCTTTAGCCTTGAGCTTCCACTGAGCCCCCGGTGTCAGGTGTGAATGCCTTCAGCAGCGCGTCTACCAGCGTTGGCTTCTTCCAATGACGCTTCAGTGACGGAATTAAGGACGGCTCAATGTCCTTGTAACAGGGATCCAGCAGGGTGGCCACCCAGTAATCTGCACAAGTTAGAATGTGGGCGACTCGGCTGTTGTTGCACAGTCACTGCAGCATGTATTGGCTCGTGTTTGCCAGGCTGCCCAGAGGCAACGACAAGCTGTCCTCTGTGGGAAGTGTATCATCTTTGGTAGTTATTTGGACCTTGTCACAGATGGCGTTGCGCAGTGCACACCTGATTTTGTCTGCCACTTGGTTGTGCGGGGAAGGGATGGCTTACCTGGAAAAGTAGTGGCGGCTGGGAACCAATGTCCTTGTAACAGGGATCCAGCAGGGTGGCCACCCAGTAATCTGCACAAGTTAGAATGTGGGCGACTCGGCTGTTGTTGCACAGTCACTGCAGCATGTATTGGCTCGTGTTTGCCAGGCTGCCCAGAGGCAACGACAAGCTGTCCTCTGTGGGAAGTGTATCATCTTTGTCCTCCGTATCCCCCCAGCCACACTCAAGTGATGGCCGTGAGCTGCTTTGGGTGCCACCCTGCTGTGAACACGGTTTCTTCTCCTCCTCCAGAACTGTGCCCTCGCTGGATAATTGTGTACCTTGCCTATGTTGGTGCAGGAACCCACCCTCTGAGTCACTTGTATATGACTGGCATTATAAGTTAAGGGTAAGGCATGTATATAGATTTGTTTGTTTATTTTGTTTATCTGACTTATAGTTATTTAAATATGTTTATAAGTAAATTTGTAAATAGTTTGTGAATGGGCATTAATGAGTGGTTTGAGTGAAAAGGAAGGGGGGGTGTAGGGCGGGAGTCTGGTCGGGTTAATTTTCTCTTTTTAAAATGTTCCTTGTATAGTTTTAGTTACGATTTATAATAAAAAGTCCTGATAACCGTGGAAATGTTACCCAACAATCTAACCGACAAATTTAATAAAACTATTTGCCTGTCACATCTGCGGCTCAGGCCGCAGAGGTCCCTGAGCACCAATAAAAGTGCATTTGTCCCACCAGAATCTAAGAGCTGGATTAACTGAATTGATTTTTACTGTCAGGTGTTCAGGAATTTCTGCACCACCAAATTCAGCACATGCACCAGGCAAGAGCTGTGTGTCAAACCGGCTAGGCCCAGAGCTGCTACGAGATTTCGCTCATTATCGCACACCACCATGCCGGGCTTGAGGCTAAGTTACAGCAACCCCTCATCGGTCTGTTGTTCCATGCCCGTCCACAGCTCCTGCGCGGTGTGGGGTTTGTCCACCAAACAGATGAGTTTCAGAACAGCCTGCTGTCGTTTCCCCCTGGCTGTGCTGATGTTGGTGGTGAAGGTGTGACGCAGAAAGGATGAAGAGGTGGTAGAGGAGGAGGAAGCGGAGTAGGAGGAGGAGGCAAAAGGAGGCAAATAGAAATGCCCTGCAATCCTAGGGGGCGGAAGGACATGCGCCAAACTTCTATCCGCCTCTGGCTCACCCTCCACTACATTTACCCAGTGTGCTGTTAGGGAGATGTAACTTCCCTGCCCGTGCTTACTGGTCCACGTATTGGTAGTTATTTGGACCTTGCCACAGATGGCGTTGCGCAGTGCACACCTGATTTTGTCTGCCACTTGGTTGTGCAGGGAAGGGATGGCTTACCTGGAAAAGTAGTGGCGGCTGGGAACCACGTACTGTGGGACAGCCACCGCCATAAGTTTTTTAAAAGTCTCCATCCATCTCCCCCAGACAGAATGACAGCATTTCAAAGGACCAGGAATTTTGAAATCCTGGTTCAAGGCCAGGGATCGCGGGTGGGTAGGGGGGTACTTCCTCTTTCTATTTCTTTTTCTAATATCGAGATGGACAGCTGAACACTTCCATGGGATAGTGTGGAGATGCTTGGTGACTGTGAAAGATGTGGTCACATCCTCTGTTTGCGGGGTGGCAGGTGCCACTGTCACTTACTTGTGCTCAGGTTTAGAATGTTTATTTTAAATTTTTATGTATTTTATGTTATTTTAAGTTATTTTCCTATCCAAATTTGTTTGCAGGGCACTTGTCCTACTCTTACCCCCATTTTGCTTCAATGTACAGCCCTCTAGCCCTTTCCAGGACTTTTTAGAGCCATTTTAGTGCCCCAAAGTTCGGGTCCCGAACTCGAACTTTGCGGCCGAATCCGGTGAACCTGGACTTCCAGGTGTCCGCTCAACTCTATTTGTAAGCTCTCTGTGGACCATGGCTTTTGTTGTGGGATGCGACTAAGAAAATTTCAGAAAAGACCAACTAGAGCAGCTGAAGTTTATTTGGGGTTAATCAGAGGCACTGTAAATGATGACAGGTGCATGCTGACTCCTATTTAACATGATTTTGAATGTGATTGCTTAATTCTGAACACAGCTACATCCCCAGTTATAAGAGAGTGTGCACACTTATGCAACCACATTATTATTATTATTTTCCGCTCTACCTAAAAGATTTCAGTTTGTTTTTCAATTGAGTGGTACAGTTTATAGGTCACATTAAAGGTGGAAAACGTTCTGAAATGATTTATTTGTCTCATTTTTTTACAGCACAGAACCTTGACATTTTAACAGGGGTGGGTAGACTTTTTATATCCAGTGTACATACATGGGGAACAGGCTGTGAGTGGCCAAGACAGAGCAACAGTAGAGAGGGTGGTTTTATATCCTGATAAGCAGGAGCAGCTCCCACAGTTTCATTGTCCACCATCCAGAAACAGGTGGCACCTTTATTACACACCCCTGTTTCTGCCTGGACCATTTCCAGGCACTTAGCAGAAGGAAATTGGTGTCATGGCACCCAACATGTGTCCTGCCATTGTCAGCCATTCCCATCTCCTTGATTTGCAGTGGTGTCTTAAATGAGAAGCCTGGACTGCTACAGACTGAAACCCTATTATCTGTTTGGGATCCAACAACAGTCAGGTTCGAGTATGGAGGCCTCATGGTGAACAATTCAATCCTGCCTTTGCTGTAGAGTAGTGTTGAGGGAGAATATTCTAATCGTGAATTTTTATCGCGAATATCGGCACCTTAATGCTATATCTTCGTAATAGTGAATATTCTAGATCTAAATCTAATTTCAGTGCAGTCA
Organism: Bufotes viridis; assembly: GCA_033119425.1. Classification (NCBI taxonomy): domain Eukaryota; kingdom Metazoa; phylum Chordata; class Amphibia; order Anura; family Bufonidae; genus Bufotes; species Bufotes viridis. The sequence goes on from CM065593.1 coordinate 77,617,732, forward strand.
ACATTGAGATCCATAAACTAATAAAAGCTTAGCGAGAAACTTTAAAGTAAACGATAAATTGCGATGTTTAGCTCAAAAGAGCTATACACTCACTTAAAGAATTATTAGGAACACCATACTAATACGGTGTTGGACCCCCTTTTGCCTTCAGAATTGCCTTAATTCTACATGGCATTGATTCAACAAGGTGCTGATAGCATTCTTTAGAAATGTTGGCCCATATTGATAGGATAGCATCTTACAGTTGATGGAGATTTGAGGGATGTACATCCAGGGCACGAAGCTCCCGTTCCACCACATCCCAAAGATGCTCTATTGGGTTGAGATCTGGTGACTGTGGTGGCCATTTTAGTACAGTGAACTCATTGTCATGTTCAAGAAACCAATTTGAAATGATTCGAGCTTTGTGACATGGTGCATTATCCTGCTGGAAGTAGCCATCAGAGGATGGGTACATGGTGGTCATGAAGGGATGGACATGGTCAGAAACAATGCTCAGGTAGCCTGTGGCATTTAAACGATGCCCAATTGGCACTAAGGGGCCTAACGTGTGCCCAGAAAACATCCCCCACACCATTACACCACCACCACCAGCCTGCACAGTGGTAACAAGGCATGATGGATACATGTTCTCATTCTGTTTACGCCAAATTCGGACTCTACCATTTGAATTTCTCAACAGAAATCGAGACTCACCAGACCAGGCCACATTTTTCCAGTCTTCAACAGTCCAATTTTGGTGAGCTCGTGCAAATTGTAGCCTCTTTATTTATTTGTAGTGGAGATGAGTGGTACCCGGTGGGGTGCATCCGCCTCAAGGTTGTGCGTGTTTGCTTTGCTGCATACCTCGGTTGTAACGAGTAGTTATTTCAGTCAACGTTGCTCTTCTTTCAGCTTGAATCAGTCGGCCCATTCTCCTCTGAACTCTAGCATCAACAAGGCATTTTCGCCCACAGGACTGCCGCATACTGGATGTTTTTCCCTTTTCACACCATTCTTTGTAAACCCTAGAAATGGTTGTGCGTGAAAATCCCAGTAACTGAGCAGATTATGAAATACTCAGACAGGCCCATCTGGGACCAACAACCATGCCACGCTCAAAATTGCTTAAATCACCTTTCTTTCCCATCCTGACATTCAGTTTGGAGTTCAGGAGATTGTCTTGACCAGGACCACACCCCTAAATGCATTGAAGCAACTGCCATGTGATTGGTTGACTAGATAATTGCATTAATGAGAAATAGAACAGGTGTTCCTAATAATTCTTTAGGTGAGTGTATATGCAATAATCACATATAAAGGGGAGACACCACAAGACAGGACAAAAAGGGGAGAAGGGATAGGAAGACTAGTACCATTGATAACTATGCGTGGGCTTCAAAATATTCATCCCACAATTGCCAAGTTTTCTCAAATCTATCCGTCTGGCCACCCAGAATGGCTGCTAAATGCTCCATTCTTCTGATCTCAGCTACACTATCAATAAGATCCAGCTGCGAGGGTGAGACAGTTCTCTTCCAGAAATCTGCAATAAGGCGTCTAGCTGCCATTAAAATATGTAAGGTTAGTCGTAAGAAGTGACGTTTAAAGGAATATGAGGCATGTTTAACAAAAAGATAAATGGGTCTAGTGGAAACCTAATATTGAGAAGCTGGAAGAGAATGTCCTGCACAATAGACCAGAAAGGGGATATCAAGGGGCACTGCCAGAAAATGTCAATATGAGATCCAGTATCTGATCCACATCGCCAGCAGTTATCTGGAATAGCGGGATTCAGATGTCTCAATAACTGCAGAGTGTGATACCAGAACATTAATACCTTGTATGCATTCTCCCTGTGGGTAATACAGGAAAAAGTCATTGCCGCTCTGTTCCAAATCATTCCCCATTCACCTGCAGAAATAGTGCGATTCAGAATCTTTTCCCATTTAGTCATATACGCATGCTTGACAGGTGAGGCCGAAGGGGGGGGGGGGGGATAGGATTATATAAATATCTGATATCAGTCTCTTTGTAGGGTCTGAGAGTTTATATATAACTTTTCAAATGGTGTTGGTTTAGACACCCTGGAAGAGCCATATAAGCTATGCAGAAAATGTTGTAGTTGAGTATGATGGTAAGTGGTGTAGTCTGGCAATTGGAAGGAGGATTTGAGGCTTTCCAACGGTAGTATTTGTAAAGTTCTATAGTCTACAATGTCTGCAAAGCGGAATTATTTATTAGTATACCAGGTTTAAAAAAAAGAAGGATCTGTACTCATTGGAAACAATGGTGTAAATAGGAAGGAGGTCATGGAAGATTTTTCTGAGGCTAAGAAAAAGCGTTTTTTGCAATTACGTCATACATTATAGGTGAGGGCCATAGGGCCCAACAGCTTCGGGATAAGTGTTACTGGTAAGGGTGACCATAAAAGAGAGTTGGGATGTATGGGGACTATCCATAGCTTTTCTATCTCAACCCATCTGGAATACGCCAGAAGCGTGGACCAAGCTGGGAGTCTCCTGAGATGTGTGGCCCAATAGTACCTGGCAATATCGGGTACTGCTAAACCTCCTTGAGATTTAAGCGCGGTAAGAGTGGAGCACGCTATGCGGTGTCTCTTCCCATTCCAAATAAATCTGAGTATCATGGATTGGAAACCTCTCAGTTCCTTTCTGGGAACAGCAACCGGCAAGGTTTCAAAGAGATATAGTAACATAGGCAGTATGGACATCTTAACAGCAGCTATGCGGCCAAATAGGGAAATCGGTAGCGACATCCACTTGTTCATAAGGGCCTTAAGGTCTCTAAGGACATTCGGAAAATTTTTGGCATATAGGGAGAAATACACGGTAGTGAGATTGACACTCAGGCGAAAGTTAGCTTTTAAGGTCGACAGTCTGTCAGGGGGAGGTTGAGTGGTAGAGCCTTAGTCTTAGTCGTATTTACTTTATAGTCTGAGAGTCTACCATAAGTCTCCAGTAATTTGAAAAGATTCGGGAGTGTGATATGAGGATCCGTTAGAGTAAGTTGGATATCGTCAGCGAACAGAGAAAGTTTGTATTCAGTTCTGTTAACCGCAACCCCATGTATATCTCGGTGGGACCTGATAGCTGCTGCAAGAGGTTCAATAAAGTGTACGTAGGGCATCCAAAAAAGCTCCCCTAAAGCCAAAGGCCCGCAGGGTGGAGAACATAAACGACCAATTTACAAATTTACAATTTACAATTTGTCAAATGCTTTTTCCGCGTCAAGGCCCAGTATCAGAGCAGGAGAGTTATATTTGTTGATAATTTCAATCAGGTCAATGGACCTCCTCGTGTTGTCCCCACCCTGCCTGCCCCTAACAAAGCCCACTTGATCTTTGTGGATTAGTTGTGGGAGGCAAAACGCTAGTCTATTGGCGAGGGTTTTGGTAAAAAATTTTAGATCTGAGTTTAAGAGAGCTATGGGTCTGTAGTTTGAGCAGTCCATTAAATCTTTTCCTGGTTTCGGGATAAGTGTTATGTAAGAGTGTAAGACTGAGGAAGGAACTGGGGCCCCCTGTAGGAAGGTATTAAAAAGTGTTACCATATGGGGCAGAAGGATAGATGAGAAAGTTTTATAATACCCATAAGGCAGACCATCTAGTCCAGGGGATTTGTTGTTTGGAAGTTGTTTCAAAACCTCCTGCAGTTCTTCAATTGTGATCTGTGCATTTAGTGAAGATGTAGCCTCTCTAGATGACCGTGGCAAGTTGCATTGGGTTAGGAAGGAACGGAAAAGTTTTGGGCGTTCCTCTTGGTCAGCTGGAAGCTGCTGTGGGAGGGAGTACAAAGTCGCATAGTATTCTTGAAACATAGTAGAGATAGTTTTTGGGTCGTATACCAGAGTACCGTCCGTTTTTCTCAGAACCGATGGGGATCCCGAGATGTTGGACTCCTGAAGCTGGCGTGCTAAAATAGTATGTGATTTGTTACCCCAGGTGTAAAATCTTTGCCGTGAGAATAGCAGCAGTTTTTCAGTTTTTTGATGTGCTAAGTCGCGTAGTCTAGCTCGTAGCGGACTATGCGACGCAACAAGTGGCGTGAGGCTTTAGATTGTAATTGGGTTTCTAGATCTTTTAACTGCGTTGTGAGAATGTGCTGTTGGAAGTTGAGCTCTCTTTTTAGTTTGGATCCCATAGCAATGCATTGACCTCTAAAGACCGCCTTGTGTGCCTCCCACAGTGTAGACGCAGAAGACACAGAAGATTGGTTTAGTGCAAAGTACTCCGTGAGAGAATCATGGAGCTCCTGCCTGGGAATTGGGTTGGCAAGGAGGGTTTCATTTAACCGCCAGTGACAAATTCCCGTGTGAGATACAGATGTTTTGATATTGATAAAAATAGGTGCATGGTCAGACCAAGATATGGTGCCCAACTGTGCTGATTTTAACATGCAGAGAGCTGGGATGTTCCCAAAAAAATAATCTATGCGAGTGTGTTTTTTGATGCGGGTGGGAGTAGAAGGTGTAACTCTTAGAGGTAGGGTAATTTATTCTCCAGAAATCGTAAAGTGCATACTTTCTAATCAGACGTCTAAACAGGCGTGAGAGCCTGCGTTGTGCAGGTGGGGCCTGTGCTGCATACAGAGATAGCCTATCCCATTGGTCTGAGAAAGAGACATTAAAATCTCCCCCAACAATCATTGTCGCAGGCAAGTAAGTAGAGAGTTTCCTGAATACCTTATCAAGGAATGGGATTTGGGCAGAATTGGGGGCATAAAGATTGCACAGCACGAGAGGGGCACCATTAAGTAGTGCTCTGAGAATGACATATCTACCATCTGGATCGGAAATATGGGAGTCTACTTTGATAGGGAAGTTAGTAGACAAAAGGATAGCAACTCCCGCGGTTTTTCTGCCGGCAGAGGCAGCGTAGACTCGTGGGAACGATTTCGAGGCAAATTTGAAGGAACCCTCCTTGTCAAAGTGTGTCTCCTGCGAGAAGACCACATCCACCCCCTGGGAACAGCATTCGGTAAGAGACAATCCTCGTTTCACATTAGAGTTAAGACCCTTCACATTTAATGACATATACTTAATCATCATGACAGTAATTTGAGAACCCCAAGCATATTAATAAACAGATACCACACATTCTCCTGGTAGATCATCTGGCAGACAGCAGTCCCATACAGTCGTGAAAAGCGTGGAGTGGATCCACGGTACCTAAAACAGAAGAGGGGGAAGGGAGGACACAAAAGGGAGCGGGGAGACAAAGACATATACAGATACACATAAAACAACCACCAATGTGTTAAAACTTTGGGCAGTGGTGCCCGATAAGGGATCGCTATGGTGCGAGAATTAAGTGTTAATAATAAACTCTGCACTCTGAACCACTCCCAAAAAATGGGAAGGGAAAGAGGAAGGGTAGAAAAAAGGACCCTTTTGGGGGGAAAGCGGCTGATTGTTCCCAAAGGTTGAGTGTTTTGGTAAGAAGAGTAAAAAATTAGTGTAGAGAAACACAAAAAAATAAAACATAACAATAATTATTTGTCTTCTAGTGTGGCCGCCACACATCAAAGTAGCGGAAATAGGAGATGGGCAGTGGGATTTATTCCCCTCTAGGTAGTTCATGGAGGAGCAGCACGGGAGCTGGAGGCAGGTATCCCATTCTGTAGGGGAGAGCGGTGTCTCTTCTTCCGGACGTCCTGCCATACTGGAGCCGTAGCAGGTGATGGATTAGGTGCTTCCCAATCATCTATTGATGGTATAGGGATGTCCAGATCAGAGCAGAACATTGGGATATCTGCGTGAGCTCTTAATAAAGATGATTTGCCATTTTTGGAGGCTATCAGGGCAAAAGGAAACCCCACCCATATGGTATTTTTTTTTCTCTCAAGTGCATGAGCAGGGGTTGCAAGATTTTTCGCTTATGTAATGTCCACCAAGAAAGGTCTTGGTATGTTTGGACCTTGGCACCACGAAAGTCTACGTTTTTTAATGAGCGTGCTTGGGTCATGATGCTCTCTTTCAGCCGAAAATCATGTACACAGCAGATCACGTCCCGTGGTTGTGCGGATAATGATTTGGGGCGGAGTGCCCTATGTGCCCGGTCTAGCTGGATAGTTTGCGCTTGTGGGGTCCCCAGTATCATGTTGAAAAGTTCCGATAATATCTCATGCAAATTCTCATCTGCTGGAGGTTCTGGCAGCCCCCTGATTCGGATATTGTTTCGACGGCCTATGTTGTCTAAGTCCTCCAAGTGGCGGGTATTTTCTCTGATAGTATGAGAGTGAGCTAAAATTACCAATTGTAAGTGAGCCACATATCTACGAGTATCATCTTGTTCAGATTCCACCGAGTCAATGCGGGCGGACAGTTGTTTAAAGTCCTGTCGCAGTGAGGAGATCTCAGATTTACATGCACTTTTCACTTCAGATATCAGATTCTTTAAGTCATCTTTAGTGGTTAGGTGCTGCAGAGTCTGATGTAGCAGAGTGGAATTCTGTGAGGGCATCAGTGATTCTTCGTCCCCTTCCCCCACACCATCAGATAGGTGCTCCCATACAGTATGATCTCCCTCAGAGTTTGTCTGGGAATGCGCTGGTTCTCTGGCTTCAGATGAGGAGTCAGACCAATCTCGGCGCCGCTATGATGGTGTCGCGGCCTGCCTTTGTTGTTTAGCTGCTGGTTTGGGCGGCATGGCGGCTGCCTGATTATACCTGTTGCGGTGGCCCGAAAGTGCCGTTGTTAGGTCACCCCTGTGGGTATCTGTAGGCCTGGGGACAAACTTCACCACTAGCGGGGACAAGGTGGAAGGGAGGACACCTCATACCTCAATGTGTGCAGCGTCCAGTGACGCGGGCCACGCACTTGTCACTGCCACCCCGCAGCTCTCGGAGGTCCGAGCCGGAAGTAGGCCGCAGGCTTACGACGGAGGAGCTGAACTCCGAGTAAAGTACGAGTCCAGCGTCTGTGTCCTCGGACAGGTGGTCGGAGCGGTACCAGGGGCCCCCGGGCAGGTTTTCATCCCCATAAGATGGGCAAATGAAGCGGGAGAATCTCCAAGCTCAAGGTAGGCGGCGGAGCTCAGCAGTTAGGCGTCCGTCTATGAAGACGTCCAGGCCACGCCCCTATATTTTTATTTTATCACTAGATAAACCTATAATCTTTTCTCACGTATTGTATATACCTTCTCTTTATTCTTATTATGCTATATAAAATCCATACCTTTTTTTTCTTGATAGTTATTATTTTACCTATCATTAATGAACTTTTATTATAAGTATTTTCCTACCTATCACTTGGGCATATGAGAAAGACATGCAAATAGTGTTTCAGCTGAAAAACAAGGCAGATTCTGCTAATTTGCATGTCTTTCCCATATGCCCAAGTTTATGCAAATGAGTTTACATGACAAAACAGTATAGAAAGGTTATTGAATATAATGTTAGGACAATTAGGAAACTTAAAATGTTTATGCAGCCCCCCTAAGCAGTGAGAGAAGAGTTAGCTAGCATCACAAAAAAAAATTTGCAATTTTTGTCACCCTAATGATAATGATCTAAGTGCACAGGTCCCCCAAACCATCCAACTCAAGTCAAGCAACTTTAAGGCTTGCTAGCTCTCTCCTTTTGGATACAAAGCCGGTCTTGTATGTCTCATAGTGCACAAAGCTGCCATTGTAAGGTATGCTGACTGTATCTGTCTTATAGATAGGTTGTTGGTTTGCATTTATCTGGCTTTTGGCTTATAGCTTTTGTGTGATTATATGTTATAGGTAATTAAATTGTGCGTGCAATATGTGCATATTACATTGCTGATTTATGGTGAACATTCAACTAAAAATTCACAAAATATTGTGAATTTGAATATTGCCTATGCTGCTCGTCATTACTGTAGAGTGTCACACTGCCCCAAATGCTGGTGTTATGATCTGGGGAGCATCACATACAACAGTTGGCTACCTTTAGTAGTGATACAAACACTCCTTACAGCTGTAGTTTTCCCCATTAAAGGGTTTCTGTCACCAGGATTACACATTATAAGCTGTCTGACATTAGCTATGTGCTAATGTCAGATCAGCTTGATAATGTGCTTTATATGTATTTCTGATGTATATTTAGGCAAAAAAACGTCTTTTTATAATATGTAAATTAGCCTCTAGGAGCAGGGGGGCGTTGCCCCTGCTCCTAGAGGCTCCGTGCGCCAACCTGCTGCCACGCCCCTTCTTTCTTTGATTGACAGTGCCGGGCAGTGATCCTCTTCTGCCTTCAGCACTGTTTCCCTGCTAAATCCCACGCCTGCGCCGCCGCTCTGTATTCGGCGCAGGCGCGGTGAGCTGAGGACAGCAGGCACCAGCGTCCTCTGCTCACCGCGCCTGCGCCGAATACAGAGCGGCGGCGCAGGCGTGGGATTTAGCAGGGAGACAGTGCCGGAGGCAGGAGAGGATCGCTGCCCGGCACTGTCAATCAAAGAAAGAAGGGGCGTGGCAGTAGGTTGGCGCACGGAGCCTCTAGGAGCAGGGGCACCAAAGTTTCAAGGAGCCCAAGTTTGCCTCCTTCAAGAACTCAAGCTCACCTCTCCCCACACCCTTCATTAGTTCCCAGTACCTCCCCTTGCGCCTTCCAGTCTGCCCCCTTCTCTGCGACATCGCGTACTTCTTTAGAACTCTGCCTGCGTCGTTAGTGTTTGCCTTGGTGAAATGTTGCACAAGCGCACTGCCTGCAAAATGGCATTGGGCATGGACTCACTGTAGGAAGTGTGCATGTGTGCTGCGCTGAGCCATGTGACACCAGTCTGATGCCCTCAGCATGGAAGTCTCTGCACTTGAGTGAGATTTCGCCCAGGCAAATGCTAAGCAGTGTTGATCGAGCACTAAAGTGCTTGTGTGCTCTGGTGCTCGATTAGAACACTTTGCGATGCTTGGGTACTCTACAAAGCACCTGAGCACAATGGGAGAAACACGAACATTAAGCCAGGCACCCCCTGCTCTGAAGAGGGGAGGGTGTCGGAACTCTAGTTCTGCTTAGGTGTCCCTGCTCTGACTCCATATATAGCTATGTCCATATATGGAGTCAGTGCTTAAATCTAATTTAGCCTCTATTTCTGAAAAGTTTCTGGTGGGATTTGAACTCACAACCTTTTACATTACAGCCAAGAACCTTAACTACTACACTAGGCATGTCCAAACTGTGGCCCTCCAGCTGTTGCAAAACTACAACTCCCAGCATGCATGGATAGCCTACAGCTATTAGGGCACGCTGGGAGTTGTAGGTTTGCAACAGCTGGAGGGCCGCAGTTTGGACATGCCTGTACCACACTATAGAGGTGCATGGCCAGTTACTAAAAAAAAAAATAATAATATGAGACTTCTGCTGACAAGCGGGGGTAGCAGGTAGCTTAACTGTTATATCTGTGCTCCATGCCAGAGTTTGTTACAACTCTGCCTGAGCTTTAGGTATTGTTTTTGATAGTTCTAGTTAAGGTGTGCTTTTTCTGTCTGTCTGCCTAGATCCAAACTCTGCCTGTTTACCGACTCTGATCCTCCGTTACCTGCCCTGACCTCGGACTTGTTTTATAGATATGCTTGAACTGTGCCTGCCCTGACCCTGGATTTGTTTTATGGATACACACAAAATCTGCCTGCCATGACCTTTGTCTGTTTCCTAACAGTATTGCCTGACCCATCGTTGCTTAGCACCGGTGTTACTGACCCCCATCAGTCAGCTGCCAACTACACCAGGACTATTCTAAGAGGTAGAGACCTGGTGGGTCTCCTGCAGTGAAGACCAGATCCCTGTATAGGGTTTAAAGGGTGAAAAGCAGGGGATCACCAGGATACCACCCTTAGGAATAGCCCAAAATCAAACCAGACAGGGTCCACATCCACTGTCCGTTACAAGATCACATCCAGTGCCCCTGTATGAATGGAGTGATGGTTGAGCATGAACACTGCTGCTTCTTTGGGGGAGAGCCAGACATAGTTGAGTTCAGCACTCAGCTATTTCTAGCAGTCCCATATGCTTTGAATGGAGAAGTGGTCCACATGCTTGACCATCGTTCAATTCAAATGGGAGACATGGGCCCCTATTCTCATGATTGGTTGTGGTCCCAGTGGTCAGACCCACTCCAATCTAATAGTTACAGATAACTGTTATAGATAACTTGCTCTAACCAGAATACCCCTTTAAGTGCTTTTGAGTGCATGGACTATAGACATCACTGGATCCTGTTTCAACATGTCTGATCACAATAGATGGAGTATGCTATACATATAAAACTCTGTGCATCTGTCCAATCTCCAAGATGCACAGATTTAGCAGAGCCAATTTTTTCACTCAACATAACTTATAGTGGTATTAGAATTTTTGGTCTGTGTTTTCTATGGGAATACAAAGATACATAAAATACCTACTGTAGTCATAAGTGTCATTTAGTCCTATTTAAGATCTATTCTGCATTTGACAGTATGTACACCATGCTATATACAACAGGTATTACTGCTGATCATGTCACCAGTAGTTAATATACAAAGTACAATAGAACTTGTCATTACCGTGTGCCACCTGCTGGACTGAAAGCATCATTCCTGAGATAAGGTCTGGAATGACGTTTTCCCGTAGTTTATACCTGGGAGCCCACTCCAGTATAGGGATTCTTCTTAGCCACCATCGTCTTACTTCTGACAAGCTGATAGTCGATAATCGCTCCCAAACTAACCGCAGATAACCTTTCCTGCATGGTTTGCCACTTGTCATATCTTCTCTTTAACCTTGCAAATGAAAATGAACGCTGCTGCCCAGTGTAATACTGCTTCCTCCTGTCAGCACCTGAGAGCTGGGACGGCTGAAGTACTCTGTGACAGCTCCTGATTTGCATTGCTTCCCGCCCCTGTACAAGTGCATTTGGCAGAACTCCTTGTGCAATATGCGTAACATAGCTCTATGAGAAGAATGATTTTGTATAGATGCTTACATTTTCAGATACAGTACCCTATAGGACCGGCTTCGCAGCACCAGACGTGTAGACAGCCACAGCTTATCATTCACCTATCCCAGGCATGCTCAACCTGCGGCCCTCCAGCTGTTGCAAAACTACAACTCCCATCTTGCCCTTCTATAGACTGATAGCTGTCGGCTGTCCGGGCATGCTGGGAGTTGTAGTTTTGCAACAGCTGGAGGGCCGCAGGTTGGGCATCCCTGACCTATCCTAAACATTCAAAATCAATACTGCCAAAGCATGAGCACAGGCTTAGTGACATTTTTGAACTTTTTTGGTTGGCAAAAATACAGAGGTCAAGTGAGGGGGGCAGATCACAAAGCGCTTGTCAGCAAAGCATCCTTTCCAACCACTAGAGAGGGACCTTAAAGGCTTGCGTGAAGGAGCATTCATAAGAACACTTCCCGATCATTGTGAACATGGAAGCATTTAGATGACATGCGAGCCAACACTTGTCTGTAAGGCTGCGTTCACACTTCAGTTATTTGATCAGTTATTGTGAGCCAAAACCAGGTGCGGATCAAAAACACAGAGCAGATGGATATCTTTCCATTACAACTTATCTCTGTGTAGGCTTCACTACTGGTTTTAGCTCACAATAACTGATGAAAATAACTGATCAAATAACTGAAGTGTGAACGCAGCCTTAGCTGATTGTCACTTTTAGGTGGGCCTAAAAGTAATCATTATCGGCAGCACATCTCCACGTGCCAACAATACGCAAACTTTTTGGGAACCGAACAATCTCATTAATCTTCATACAGTTTGTATTTGGTTGTGAAATGAGTCCTTTAACCCCTTCTGTACCCTGCCATTATTCACCTTAAGGGTCCATTCACATGTCCGTAGAACGGGTCGGGATCTGTTCCGCAACGTTGGGGAACAGATCCAGACCCATTCATTTTAAATGGGGCCCGGAAGAGATGCGGACAGCACACAGTGTGCTGTCCGCATCCGCATTTCCGGTGCGCGTCCCCGATCTTCCGGTGAGCGGCTCCCGAAAAAAATAGAACATGTCCTATTCTTGTCCGCAATAGTGGATAAGAATAGGCATTTCTATAGGGGTGCTGGCCCGGTGTATTGCAGATTCGCAATACACAACGGACGTGTGAATGGACCCTTAGGACCAGGCCATTTTTAGCAAATGTGACATGTGTCACTTTATGTGGTGATCACTTTAAAACGCTTTTACTTATCCAGGTCATTTAGTGGTAAATTTGAGTCAAAATATTTCATTTTTATTTATAAAAAAAATACCAAATTTAACCAAAATTTGGAAAATTTAGCAAATTTCCAAATTTTAATTTCTCTACTTTTATCATAGATAGTAATACCTCCAAAAATAGTTATTCTAAAAAAAAGTACACGGACCTAATGGCATCTGTAAAAAAAAGGACGAGGGGGCTGGAGGTGAGGGACAGGAACGGAGGGTGGTTTAGGGATCTGGAACATCTGCAAATGAAAAAAAAAATCTGTGCAGCAATTCCAGATGTTCTTCTCCTTTTCTTCTTTCTTCAGGAAAATGTGAAATAGCAGTGGTGGTGCACCACAAGTCCCAGCAAGCCAACAGCAGCACCGAAAAGAACAGAGGGGCAGTGTTTGGTCTGGGAATGCAGCTGCCACACAGGAGCGTATTTCCCAAACCGAACACCCCATTTAGGGCGAATTTGGCATTAGTCGTAGAACACCTCCTTATTGGCTGTCCAGAAAATGTTTCACCTGTCTACCTATCTACTAGTAGCTGTGAGCCATGGATGGAAATCCTTAGAGTAGTCTTTTCCATGTAATCTAGTAGGGAACCTTATTTTTGTTTTTTTAAAGTCTCAGGGAAGCATGGGGAAGTGGGCAGTCAGGCAATGGCCACCACTACCTTTTGTTGTCTCTCTACAGAAGTATGCAGGTCTCTTTACTACAGGTAGAAAGATTCAGAACATGACAATTCTGTGATAAGTGGAGCCACATTTTTCTCATGGTTGCTTCCCTTCATGCTTGGTTCCTGGCGTTTTTCCGAGTCTTCCCCTGATGGTGATTCAGGTGAGCTCCACCACATTTTACCGTGGAGCCACATTTGGTACTGCTCAACTCTTCCTGCAGAAGTATTGTGTCAAAGATTTCATCGGAGGTTCCTGCCCCTGTGCCAACCACTAATTGATTGACATGTTGTGCTATCTTTCTTTTTAAGAAGAGGTTCTTCAGCAGCTACAGCCTGCATTATACAACACATTTCCCAGCTGCCTCAGAACATTAAATGTAGCTGCTGGAGATCAAATACTTAACAAATGATGGTCAGGAATCTGCTTTTTACTCCTTAAAATGAGGTTCCACAGCAGCAGAGGTGTGTATTACAAGGAAAAATGTATCCCCTGCAATAAATTATAAAAAATATCGGAGCTTTGTGAACTGTAGAAATGTATTCAGCCTCCAGCCCTGCACTTTTGTGTTCTCACAGAACTCCTTGGTCACGTCTAGTATTGGGCAGCACGGTGGCTCAGTGGTTAGCACTGGTGCCTTGCAGCGCTGGGGTCCTAGTTTTGAATCCAACCAACACATCTGCATGGAGTTTATATGTTTTCCCTGTGTTTGTGTGGGTTTCCTCCCACACTCCAAAGACATACTAATTTTGAGCCCCATTGGGGACAGTTGGATGCTAATGTCTGTAAAGCGCTGCGGAATAGGGTAGTGCTATATAAGTGCATAAAATTATATTCTTATAATTTACAGTATCTTATCATAACACATCCCTTAAAAATGATACCATACATATCAATAGTACTGACAGCAGTGGCACACAACTACTTAAATAACATATTTATTTAAAATACTGCATATGGTTTACATAATATAACGTAATAAAATGTTTCAAAAAAATATATTAGTCCGCTCACTGGACTGCTACTCCAAAAATATCACTGTGTCTCTGGTTAAAGCACTGGTAGGAACAAAGTAAGATCTTCACTGGTAACAGCTGTAGATTGTTCGAGGTCCTCATTTTCTGTTCATATCGTAGAAGTAAAGATGAAAATTGTTAAGCACATGTAATACACAGGCGTCAAGAAATACATAAGTAAAGGCTAATGCTGATAGTGCTGTAAATGGACACATATCCCATGTGCTGTAGTATCTATCTAATATCTATCTTGTATCCATCTAATCTATGTCATTATCCATCTAATATCTATTTATCTATCTATATAATATCTATTTTTTTATTACCTTTTTCACATCAACAAATTTTACGCACTCCAACCACATATCTAGAAACCACTTTCCACACAGGGCACAGACATTTCTACTGCTCAGCAGTCTTCTGGCATCCGGATAATGTATTATTTGTTCTCGCAATAATAAGGAGCTTCCATTCTGCAGATGACTTAAAATATGTCTTGCTGTAATTTCCTGGAAGATGATGATAATACAAATGGTAAACCATGATTGCAAAGCAGTCATTTTAGTAAAAAAATAAACAAGGAGGAAAACAATATGAACAATTCTTACAAAGGAACTGGTAAGGATGTAGATGTAGTAGATGTATAGCTCTGTCTGGAAGGCTATATGGATGCAATTTCTAAACATACAGTAAGTGTCTTAGTATATATAATGTATTTTATCACTGTTTAGTAACCTTTTTAACCCTTGTTAAGCCTACTTTATTCCCAGATCTTAGAATTCACTGTAAAAAAAAAAAAAAAAAAGGGCCCAAACATCTGGTTCAGTGTAGAAATAGTCATAGACTTCATTGTACATAGCTTGTCCATTAGCTAGCTGAATGGACTTGCATGTTTCAACATACACAGTATCTCCACATCGTATCCCGTGGACTACCTGGGCACACAAGGTATATTATATTTGAACATCATTTTGTGTTCATTTGTATGAACTTTATAAACATCAACTTCAAGCTCTATGTTACTTTGGGATCATCTGGATGCAAATTAGCGCATGTCAGCCAAATCAGAGACTCTTCCAAAAGGAAGAGCAACAGGTGTTTCAGGAGGTCTTGCACCTGTTGTCAGCCTTAGAAGCAGCTCTGGAGGATACTAGTTCTCATTGAAGAGACTCAGTGGGTGAATAGAGATTTATTCTTTAGGCACTGCTGCATGGGAAAGAAGTATGGAAATTAGCTCATGTCAGCCAAACCAGTGAGACCTCAGACTGTGTGATAATGAGAATGTGGGCACATTTTTACCTTTAGAGACAATATTTCTTCATCTTGAATGGCATACACAGGTTCCTTCTGAAGCAGTGGATTTTCTTCACAGTATAGTTCTTGTAAAGGGACTTCATGCAGCTGTAAAAACATGCGCACGTACTAATGGAAGCCAAAAATGTGAACATAATAGAAGCTCACAGATGCACCCAATGCCTGAATCTTAAGCCACTTATATGTATTGCACAATAGAAAAACAGGTCCACACTGACGTCACTTGAACACAATGACTGATTGTGTGGACCTGGATTTGCTACTGATGTTTTGGATACTTTGCTACTGATGTTTTGGATACTTTGCTACTGATGCTTTGGATACGTTTACCCATTATAATCTCTGGGAGAACTGGTATGTAGTTTGACTGTACAACTCCAGAGCTAAAGTTGTTAGTTCATTCTGTCAGTGCTTCCTTAGGAACTGAATGACTACGTTCATGAGAACATTTACTAGCGCCAACACAGATTTTTGCTTTTAAGGGGCTGTCTAGGATTAGAAATAAGGTCTATTGTTTTGTTTTCCAGAAACAGCACCACTCTTTTTCAAGGGCCATTTCTGGTATTACTGCTCGGCCCCATTCACTTCATTTGGACACAGACTGTGGATGAAGGGGGAGAAGGGCAGGCCCTTCTCTTTATTCTTGGACAAGCCCTTTAACTTGGAGGAATTAATACTTACTCTCGATGGAAATGTTTGTATTTGATTTCCTGCGACATCCAGAATTTTTAGCTTCCTTAACCGACAAAGCCCCTAGAGGTAAGATAAAGTAATGCAAGATATATCTTAATCCATATAGAAAACTATGGGTAGGAGACGCCTCTTAATGCATCCGCCAAATGGCATTTTAGCAATAAACTAGTGGGCACTAGTTAGACCCACTAAGCAGACCCGATCCTCAAAAACAAGGGCAACTCTCTTGTCAACATCTGAGCAGAGATAAGAGAGGCCACAAGAAAACGTGGAAAATGTTACAGATGAGCACCGCTCGTGTTCAGTGGCCAAGATGGTTCCGAAGGGGGCTCATTTCTTCAAGGAGGTTTACGTCACACAATAGTAGTCCATGGCCTGTACACACCATGACCTGGTCACAGAGATCTCCAGCCCACCCTGTACTCTATTTTACTACCATTAACTTTATATCTATATTGGTTCAGATTCTGGCTTGTGACGGCTCCATTTAAGATTTATTCCCCTTGCCGCCACAGGATCTAGACAACCCTGGATAGGCTTAGCAGCATGCACCTACTGTGTCACTCACGTTCCATGGAGGTTCTTATGGGCAAGAACTTGCACCTAATGCTTGATTATGCCCTCTTACATGGGTCAGAGCTAATGACGAGTAATGATCGGCACTTATTTAAAGAGCCTTTCATATGGCCCAAGGCAGAATGAATGGGAATGAATGATTTTTATTACATTCATCTCATGTTCACTTTGCATAACGTCGGCATCATATCCTGTTGCTGACAAAAATTGCCAGTGGCGCTTGAAAGATGCAAGCATTTGCCTATATGTCGGATGACTGGTGACAACTTTACAAAGGCTAATAATCTGGAATGAGTGCTCATAGAAACATTCCCAATAACGGGCCCCATCCTCTGACAGTCTAAAAGGGCCCTTAGTTCCCCAATTGTAAATTGCTGAAGAATATGTTGGTGCCATATATAGATTATTATTATGGGGATGGCCGAGGGTATCATAATGGTGCCTGTGCAAGGTTAGCAGCTTGGTAAGCTGGCTAGTGGATACAATTAAGTCTCTCCAGTTAAAAGGATATCTGAAGATCTATAGACACCTACCAGACGTCCTATGTACATGACCTG
Organism: Bufotes viridis; assembly: GCA_033119425.1. Lineage (NCBI taxonomy): Eukaryota > Metazoa > Chordata > Amphibia > Anura > Bufonidae > Bufotes > Bufotes viridis. The sequence continues at coordinate 77,634,706 of CM065593.1, forward strand.
GTCTAGTTAAACAGTGATTAGCACATAATAAGGTCCTCACCTCTGGAAGACCACCCAGATGGTTCCGATAAATGCGCAGCTCCCTCAGATTGCTCAGAAAGCCGATCTGCTCTGGTAGTGTCTGCAGCTGGTTATTGCCAAGGTGCAACTCACACAGATTTTGTAGGACACACAACTCTTTGGGAATGTCTTGTAAGGAGTTATGATTTATACTGAGCTTTTGAAGACTCTGCAGCCTACATAGATGACATGAATAAGTGAGGTGTGTTGTATGATATCATGTTGGGGATGCAATACATGCAAAAACACCACAAAATGCATGCTTTATAACAGTCAAATGTAATAAACACATAAGATGATATAGCAATAGCTAAATCAGTGGGCAACATTGCTGAAAATGAAAGAGAATTTTTCAGCTAAATTTACTTACCATATGTGGTATGGCAATGTAGTGCTGCCTAACATAATTAATCATACCTTTGGTAGTATTATCCTTTTTTCTGAATTTCAGAAAGTGAACTTAATATGCAAATAAAGCCCAAAGTCCCCAGCATGGCATCAACAACTGTTCAAAGACCCCAAGATCATCTTCTCCAAAAGCCCAAGACCACCTCTCCCAAATGCCCAAGACTGCCTCTTCAAGTACCTGCCCTTTGTGCCTTCCAGTTCGTCCCTCTTCTGCAACGTCACTATTTTACTCAATTCTGTCGCGACGCATGCGCTCCGCCTACTGTGAGAACTACTGTGATGAAAGGTGCAGGGAAGGCACTGTACAAGCTCTGGCAGATTTCCGGTCTTCACCTGAACAAAATTTCAATGAGACATGCTGAAGCTCGAACTCACTGTAGGCAGATCGCATGCGTCGCAGGCAGAATTGAAAGAAAACAGTGATGTCACAGGAGAGGGGCAGATAGGTACACAGGAGACATACTGGGAACAAGTGAAGAGGTAGTCTTGGGCACTTGGTAGATGCAGTCTTGCCCTCTTGGAGGAGGCGGTCCTGGGCTGTTTGAACAATTTTTGACGCCCCTCTGGGCACTCTGAGCCCCATTAGCATACCAAAGTTCATTTTCTGAATTTCAGAAATAAGCATAATGCTAACAAAAGGTATGCCATGGGTTAAATATACTAAAATTACATGACAGATTTCCTTCAAATTAGCTCATCTCAGAGGCACATACAGTAAAGTATGAATTACATGCACAATACATTATTATACCTCTACTTTGCTTGTCATAGGGATAAAATAAAAAACACCAACAGGTAAAGTGATGAACAATTATGACAATGGCTTCTGTAGTCTTTCCCCCATGTCACTCCGCCTGCCCCCCCCCCCGCCCCCCTTTAGCTGTCCATTACAGTTAATAGCGCAACACTTTCTCTAGTCTCACAGGTCCGCCACCTTGGGATAACATCTGATTCTGCCTTGTCCTTTAAGCCACACATCCAAACCCTCAACTCCACCTGCCGCTTTCACCTTAAAAACATTTCTCATATTCGCTCTTAACTCACCCCTGAGTCAACTAAAATGCTGGTGCACGCCCTCGTCATCTCCCACCTGGACTACTGCAACTATCTCCTCGGTGGCCTCCCATCTAGCACTAGATCTCCTCCAATCTATCCTCAACTCTGCTGTTCGGTTAATCTACCTCTGCACTCATTTTCCCTCTGCCAATCTCTTCAGTGGCTGCCCACTGCCCAGCGAATTCAGTTTAAAATGATAACAATTACATACAGTGGATATAAAAAGTCTACACTCCCTGTTAGAATGTCAGGTTTCTGTGCTGTAAAAAAATGAGACAAAGATAAATCATTTCAGAACTTTTTCCACCTTTAATGTGACCTATAAACTGTACCACTCAATTGAAAAACAAACTGAAATATTTTAGGTGGAGGGAAGAAAACAGAAAAAACTTAAATAATGTGGTTGCATAAGTGTGCACACCCTCTTATAACTGGGGATGTAGCTGTGTTCAGAATTAAGCAATCACATTCAAAATCATGTTAAGTGGCAGTCAGCATACACCGGCCATCATTTACAGTGCCTCTGATTAACCCCAAATACAGTTCAGCTGCTCTAGTTGGTCTTTCCTGAAATTTTCTTAGTCGCATCCCACAGCAAAAGCCATGGTCCGCAGAGAGCTTCCAAAGCATCATAGGAATCTCATTGTTAAAAGGTATCAGTCAGGAGAAGGGTACAAAAGAATTTCCAAGGCATTAGATATACCATGGAACACAGTGGAGACAGTCATCATCAAGTCGAGAAAATATGGCACAACAGTGACATTACCAAGAACTGGACGTCCCTCCAAAATTGATGAAAAGACGAGAAGAAAACTGGTCTGGGAGGCTACCAAGAGGCCTATAGCAATATTAAAGGAGCTGCAGGAATATCTGGCAAGTACTGTCTGTGTGGTACATGTGACAGTAATCTCCCGTATTCTTCATATGTCTGGGCTATGGGGTAGAGTGGCAAGACGAAAGCCTTTTCTTACGAAGAAAAACATCCAAGCCAGGCTACATTTTGCAAAAACACATCTGAAGTCTCCCAAAAGCATGTGGGAAAAGGTGTTATGGTCTGATGAAACCAAGGTTGAACTTTTTGGCCATAATTCCAAAAGATATGTTTGGCGCAAAAACAACACTGCACATCACCAAAGAACCCCATCCCCACAGTGAAGCATGGTGGGGGCAGCATCAGGCTGCGGGGCTGTTTTTCTTCAGCTGGAACTGGGGCCTTAGTTAAGATAGAGGGAATTATGAACGGTTCCAAATACCAGTCAATATTGGCACAAAACCTTCAGGCTTCTGCTAGAAAGCTGAACATGAGGAGGAACTTCATCTTTCAGCATGACAACGACCCAAAGCATACATCCAAATCAACAAAGGAATGGCTTCACCAGAGGAAGATTAAAGTTTTGGAATGGCCCAGCCAGAGCCCAGACCTGAATCCGAATCTGTGGGGTGATCTGAAGAGGGCTGTGCACAGGAGATGCCCTCGCAATCTGACAGATTTGGAGTGTTTTTGCGAAGAAGAGTGGGCAAATCTTGCCAAGTAAAAATGTGCCATGCTGATAGACTCATACCCAAAAAGACTGAGTGCTGTAATAAAATCCAAAGGTGCTTCAACAAAGTATTAGTTTAAGGGTGTGCACACTTATGCAACCGGATTATTTTATTTTAATATTTTTACTTCCCTTTTCTCTAAAAGATTTCAGTTTGTTTTTCAATTGAGTTTTACAGTTTATAGGTCACATTAAGGTCCGCAGATCCGCAAAACACGGACATCGGCGATGTGCGTTCCGCAATTTGCGGACCGCACATCACTGGCACTATATAGAAAATGCCTTTTCTTGTCCGCAATTGTGGACAAGAATAGGACATGTTCTATTTTTTTCGGGAATGCGATTGCGGACCCGGAAGTGCAGATCCGCAATTACGGACGCGGGCGGGACATCGTCTGTCCCCATTGAAATTAATGGGTCCGCAATTCCGTTCCGCAAAATGCGGAACAGAATTGCGGACGTGTGAATGGAGCCTAAAGGTGGAAAAAGTTCTGAAATGATTTATCTTTGTCACATTTTTTTACAGCACTGACATTTTAATAGGGGTGTGTATACTTTTTATATCCACTGTACTGTACTAGGCATTTGAACATCACAGAGGAGGAGGTCACCAGCTCGGGACTCCCCTCTATCAGTCAGAATAGAGTCACTTACAAAATCTCTCACTCTGGAAAATCTGGCCAGTCCATTCATCTGAAGAACTGACAGGTAATCTTACATTGCCAATGCAATGACCACTGTACGGCTGATGGCGTACGACCGAGCAAGAGTACCCCCACCCATAATGTGCATGCTATAATAAAGTTGTAGAGAAGAGACTATAAGACCTTAAAGGGATTCTGTCACCATGTTACAGCATATATAGATGCGGACATGCACGGCTAGATCGCCGCTAGCATGTCCGCACTATATGTGTGCCATAGCGCTGCGCTTCTTTATTGACTGTAAAAAATGATTTTATTAATATGTAAATTAGGGAGTCAATGTGCCCAGGGGGCGGTACGAACCTTTCCTGTGCCCAGCCACGCCCCCTGTGAAGGAGCCCAGCACCGCCTCTGTTGTATCATTCTCATCCGTGCTGACAGTTAGAGCGCTGTAAGTCTCGCGATGATAGCGCATGCCCAGTTCTGACATAGTGTTCATTCCCTGTGCTGGCATCAGCCTCAGGGAAGAAACTGGGCATGCGCTATCTCGCGCATCGCGAGACTTACAGCGCTCTAAATGTCAGCACGGATGAGAATGATACAACGGAGGAGGAGCTGGGCTCCTTCACAGGGGGCGTAGTGCGGACATGCTAGCGGCGATCTAGCCGTGCATGTCCGCATCTATATACGCTGTAACATGGTGACAGAATCCCTTTAATATTCATTACAGAAATATTATGTTGAGAAATTCACAATTAATGATGACCAACTAACTCACTTTTCAATTTCCGCAGGAAGATTCTCAATGAAATTGTTGTTCAGGTTTAGCGATTTCAGATTTGGTAATCCATCTGGAAAATTAAAAAAAAAAAGTCCTTTTTGATAAATGATCAAGGAACCCTTAGGTCCATATTGCATATGGTCAATATTAGGGCTGAGTGAATCGACTTTGGATGTTTTAACCGATGTCGAATCGCTCATCCCTAGTCAGTATGTTTTTTTGTGAGCTAATTTCTAGGCACTAATGTACATTTTTGGGATGTACGACTTAACAGAACAGTATACAGTTCTATAAACATAAAACGTTTTAGTGAATGAATTTGGATGATTTGTTCCCCCGTCTCACATGGATAGTAGAATGATTCCAAAAACTGTGCACATAAACTAAGAGATAAAATAAGAAATAAACCGCTTTACCTGGAAGTAGGGAAATACACATTTACCCACCTAAGGCTGGGTTCACATCACCGTTTCATTTTCGGTCCTTCGGATCCTGTAAAAAATGGATCCTGATCATCCGTTATGCAGATTTGTATTAGTTTTAGCCATTTCGGCCTGAGATCTGTTTTTTAGACTTTTAGGACTTTTTTCCATCTAAAAAAACGGCTCTCAGACGGAAATGGCTAAAATGGATGCAAAATGTGCATAACAGATGCTTAAAATACCCGTATACCATACTTTACCTGCCTATCGATTTTGCTCCTCGCCCCTTGCCTCGACCTTGGAACTTTAAGCTGGACTACGCATGTACTCTGCCTGACCCGACCTTCGAATTGTTATTTGGAGTACGCACGTATTCAGCCTGCCCTGACTTTGGATCGTGTTTAGAATACGCTTTCCCCTGTGGGTCAGCAGCCACCTAAACCAAGACTACTGCAGGAGGTAGTGGCCTGGCTGGTTCCCTGCACTAAAGTCCAGATCCCTGTATAGGAGTTAATGGGTGAAAACCAGGGAACTGCCAGGAAAATGCTCTTACATTTAAGCCCAAAGTCAAACTGGTTAGTTGGCACAGTGGTTCTACACCCACTGCCAGTTACAGCCGCTTTCACACAGTAAGCGTCTGGTCAGTGTTTAATCGGTGGTTATATCAGTGATTGTAAGCCTAAACCAGAAGCAATATGGTATAATGGAAAAATTTGACCTGTTTTGTGTTTTTGACAAGCACCTGGTTTTGGCTCACAATCAATGACAAAAAACACTGTGTGAAGGCTGCCTTACTGAAAAAAAATAAAAATTAAAGCCCTCCTGCACACCAATATATTAGTTTGGAGGTCCACACATCACAGATCCGCAAAATACGAATGCGGTCCGTGTGCATCCCGCACTCTTCGTTGGCCCCATTATAGAATGCCTATTCTTGTCTGCAAAACGGACAAGAATAGGACATGCTCTATAATTTGTGGCACGGCCGCACAGATGTCGACAACACACAGATGACATCCGTGTGCTGTCCACATTTTTTGCGGCGCCACAAAAATAAATCGCTCTTCATTTGATCCGCAAAACATGCGGAGGCCCTAGGCTAGACGATTTTTCAGGCCAATTATTAGAACAATAAACGCTAGTTTGCTGACTGATTTGCCTCTTTAATTTAGAATGAAAGATGTAAAGTTATAGGCAGAACTTCACTCATTACATAAGATCATCATTAGAAATGAATGGGGAAAGAATAATTGCGTCAGCCTGTGTAATAGGCAGATGTTCACGTGCGTGTCACAGATTGGTGCTTGTCCTGCCTGAACATCGGGTAGTCCAATAGGGCCCTTAGGTCTCTTTCACACATGTGAGTTTTCTGTCTGGGTGCGAAGCATGTAGCAAACACACAGCATCCAGACTCAATCCCATTCATTTTTCACGAATCATCTCTGTGTTCAGAAAAAAAAATCGCAGCATCTTCTATATTGTGCATTTTTCATGCAGGCCTGACTCCACAGATGTGAATGGAGCTTGTGTGAAAAACAATCCGAATGCAATGCGTTTTTCACTGCTGGTTGTTAGGAGATGTAGATTGTTTTTCTTCACACATGTGAAAAATGAATCCAATCCGGATACAATCCAGACTTCAAAAACGCTAAACGATTGAACTTGCCTGCAAAACCATCAAACAGATCCTGACTAATTTTGTATCGCTCGTGTGAAATCAGCCTTAAGGTGGATTTACATTGCTCAATGTTCGGGCCAATTATCGGAAAATCTGCTAGTCTAATACTGACCAAATACTTGTCGTGTAAAAAAGGCCATAGCGTTTCTTTCATAGGATAATCCAATACCTCTATATATACATATACAGTACAGTGGTCCCTCAAGTTACAAAAATAATTGGTTCCAGGACAACCATTGTATGTTGAAACCATTGTAAGTTAAGTAATTTGTTCCAAAGCCCCAAAATGTCATCCAAGATAAGAGAAAATGAAGAGTTAAGAAAAATAGGCAGATAACTAGGACAGATAAAACAAGTCCTTGCATATAACAGTCAGGGACAGCCGCTAACAGCAACTAATCCAGCTATTGTACCAGAGAAGAAGTGGCCTTGATTGGTTGGATCTGAGTCTGAGGCATTGTATGTTGAGTCTAGTATCAACTGACGATGGGTCAGAAAAGACCATTGTATGTTGAAAATATTGTATCTTGAGGGAACACTGTATATTGTTTCCACAAGTAATTAGTAGAACTGGTTTATCTCGTTTTGACGGCTTTAGGAACACCTGTGCTTATATAAAGCTCTAAACTACGTCTCTACTCTTGTCCAAGTAGGAGATATCATTACGTTGCCTCATTTAACCTACAAGGTCTACTAGTTTTCTGTTATGCTCCGCAGTCAGTGTACAGTAGGTCCTCTCCAGGAGTCACAGAGGACCAGCGCACCATGCCACCAGTGAAGAGGAACTGTGCTCATGTGTCCACCAACACGTAACTGAGTGTTATTATACAGAAGGGCTCTCAGCAAGGCTCCCTAGGTAATACAACGTCAAAGAAATCATCTCAATATGTTAAGGATTCTTTCTTCGACATAGAGTTACTGACACATAAGACTATAAAAGTAACTTCCATAACAATAAGATGTCAAATGGCAAAAATACCAAAAAGTGAAACTCCTTGCAACTGAACTTTTACCTGAGTAATTTCATGATGAAAGCGCCTTAAAGGGACACTACCATCAAAATATTTCTATGACATATGTGAATATTCTATGTATTTTTTTTTACAAACAGTTGGTAAATGGTCTTATGGGTATCATTTTTGAAGTCACTCGATATTTTCTACTTCCTGTCCTGGTTTTTTAAATGGCTATGTACACTTTCGGAGGCAATTTTTTAATGATTGCATGTTACTCATTTTTGGCTAAAAATCTTTTTTTCATAGTAACATAGTAACATAGTATATAAGGCCGAAAAAAGACTTTTGTCCATCCAGTTCGACCTGTTTCCTGCAAGTTGATCCAGAGGAAGGCAAAAAACCCCTGTGAGGTAGAGCCAATTTTCCCCACTTAAGGGGAAAAAATTCCTTCCCGACTCCAATCAGGCAGTCAGAATAACTCCCTGGATCAACGACCCATCTTTAGTAGCTATAGCCTGAAATATTATTACGCTCCAGAAATACATCCAGGCCCCTCTTGAATTCCTTTATTGTACTCACCATCACCACCTCCTCAGGCAGAGAGCTCCATAGTCTCACTGCTCTTACCGTGAAGAACCCTTTTCTATGTTTGTGTACAAACCTTCTTTCCTCCAGACGCAGAGGATGTCCCCTCGTCACAGTCACAGTCCTGGGGATAAATAGATGATGGGAGAGATCTTTGTACTGACCCATGATATATTTATACATAGTTATTAGATCTCCCTCAGTCGTCTTTTTTCTAGAGTGAATAACCCTAATTTTGATACCCTTTCAGGGTACTGTAGTTGCCCCATTCCAGTTATTACTTTAGTTGCCCTCCTCTGAACCCTCTCTAGCTCTGCTATGTCTGCCTTGTTCACGGGAGCCCAGAACTGTACACAGTACTCCATGTGTGGTCTGACTAGTGATTTATAAAGTGGTAAGACTATATTTTCATCACGGGCATCTATGCCCCTTTGATGCAACCCATTATCTTATTGGCCTTAGCAGCAGCTGCCTGACACTGGTTTTACAGCTTAGTTTGTTATTTATTAAAATTCCTAGATCCTTTTCCATGTCAGTGTTACTGAGTGTTTTAACATTTAGTATGTACGGGTGACTTGCATTATTCCTTCCCATGTGCATAACTTTACATTTGTCAGTGTTAAACCTCATCTGCCATTTCTCTGCCCAAGCCCCCAATCTATCCAGATCCCTCTGTAGCAGAAAACTGTCCTCTTTAGTGTTAATTACTTTACACAGTTTAGTGTCATCTGCAAAAATTGATATATTACTGTGCAAGCCTTCTACAAGATCATTAATAAATATATTGAAGAGAATAGGGCCCAATACTGAACCCTGAGGTACCCCACTAGTGACCGTGACCCAATCTGAGTGTGTACCGTTAATAACCACCCTCTGTTTTCTATTACTGAGCCAGTTACTTACCCACATACAGATATTTTCTCCTAGTCCAAGTGTTCTCATTTTATATACTAACCTTTTATGTGGTACAGTGTCAAATGCTTTGGAGAAGTCCAGATATACGACATCCATTGATTCGCCGCTGTCAAGTCTAGAACTTACCTCCTCATAGAAACTGATTAAATTAGTTTGACATGACCGATCCCTCATGAAGCCATGCTGATATGGTGTAATTTGCTTATTTTCATTGAGATACTCCAAGATAGCATCTCTTACAAAACCTTCAAACAGTTTACCCACAACAGATGTTAAACTTACCGCCTATAATTTCCAGGCTCTGTTTTTGGACCCTTTTTGAATATTGGCACCACATTTGCTATACGCCAGTCTGGTGGAACATTCCCTGTCAGTATGGAGTCCGTGAATATCAAAAATAAGGGTCTGGCTAGGACATCACTTAATTCCCTTAGGATACGGGGTGTATGCCATCCGGTCCTGGCGATTTGTCTATTTTAATCTTTTAAGTCGCTGCTGTACTTCTTCCTGGGTCAGACAGGGCACTTTTAAAGGGGAATTTACTTTTACATTTTGCATTTCATCTGACAGTTTATTTTCCTCAGTGAAAACAGTGGTGAAGAAAATATTTAATAGCTTGGCTTTATCCTCGTCGCTTTCTGCAACTCCCCTCATTGCTATGTAGAGGGCCGACTTCTTCAGGTTTATATTTTTTACCATTTATATAATTGAAAAACATTTTAGGGTTAGTTTTGCTCTCTTTGGCAATTAATCTCTCGGTCTCTAGTTTGGCAGTTTTTATTAGTTTTTTACATATTCTATTTTTTTCCTTATAGTTTATCAGTGCTTCCTGGCTCCCCTCCTGTTTTAGTGATTTATATGCTTTCTTTTTGTCATTTATTGCTTTTTTTACGGTTCTATTTATCCACATTGGTTTCTTCTTATTTCTTAGCCTTTTATTTCTATAAGGTATGCATCGATCACAATTAGATGTTACAATGCTTTTAAAAATCTACCATTTTGTGGTTGTATTTTTATTTTTGAGGACTTTGTCCCAGTTAGTTAGGCCTATGGCCTCGCTTAGTTGGCTAAATTTAGCTTTTTTGAAGTCTGGTATTCTTGTTCCTCCCTGTAGAAACTCTCATTTGAAGGATAATTGGAAGGTTATTACTTTATGGTCACTATTTCCCAGGTGTCCCCCGACCTGTACGTCTGTTGTTCTATCAGGTCTATTGGTTAATACTAAGTCCAGTATGGCCGTCCCTCTAGTTGGGTCCTGAACCATTTGGGAAAGGTAATTGTCTTTGGCTATTGCCAAGAACCTGTTTCCTTTATGGGATGTACAGGTTTCAGTTTCCCAGTCTATATCTGGGTAGTTGAAGTCCCCCATAATAACCACCTGGTTATGGTTTGCCGCCTTGTTTATCTCGTTTAGTAATAGATTTTCTGCGGACTCTGGTATATTAGGTGGTTTATAGTAAACTCCTATTAGTAATTTATTATTGTTTTTGGCTCCATTTATCTCCACCCACAATGACTCCACATTTTCGTGTCCCTCACAGATGTCTTCCTGGAGTGTGGGCTTTAGACAGGACTTTATGTAAAGGCAGACCCCTCCCTCTCCGGTTTTGACGATCCTTTCTGAACAGATTGTAACCTTGTACATTAACAGCCCAGTCATAGCTATCATCCAGCCATGTCTCAGTTATTCCCACTATGTCATAATCATCCTCACACATCACTAATTCCAGTTCCCCAGTTTTATTAGTCAGGCTTCTGGCATTAGTATACATACATTTGAGAGGTTTATGCATATTTTTTGCCCTACACCTTTCCTTCTGAACTTTTCTAGTTTCTCCTTCCATTTCTCCCCAGTCCCACTACCTTGCCCCCGGTCTCTATCTGCACTATCTTCCCTCCTGTAATGTAATTTCCCTCCCCCAGTCCCTAGTTTAAACACTCCTCCAACCTTCTAGCCATCTTTCTCCCCAACACGGCTGCCCCTTCCCCATTGAGGTGCAGCCCGTCCCACGATAGAGCCTGTAGCCGATAGCAAAGTCGGCCCAGTTCTCCATGAACCCAAAACCCTGCTTCCTACACCAGTTCTTGAGCCACTTGTTAACCTCTCTAATCTCCCGCTGCCTCTCTTGTGTGGCTCGTGGTACAGGCAGTATTTCGGAAAATACTACCTTTGAGGTCCTTGCCCTAAGCTTGTGACCTAAATCCCTGAAATCATTCTTAAGGACGCTCCACCTTCCTCTAACTTTGTCATTGGTTCCGATATGGACCATGACCGCTGGATCTTCTCCAGCCCCTCCCAGTAATCTGTCAACCCGATCTGCGATGTGTCGAACTCTAGCGCCAGGAAGACAGCACACTGTTCGGCGATCACGATCTTTGTGACAGATCGCCCTATCTGTTCCCCTAATAATTGAGTCTCCCACTACCAGCACCTGTCTGGCCTGCCCTGCTCTCCTGGTCCCCTGCTTGCTGGAGCTGACATTCCCCTGACCGGCAGAGGAAGTGTCTGGCTGCAGCGGTGCTGTCCCTGAGCTGCCATCCCCTCATCTGCCAAACGTGCAAACTTGTTGGGGTGTGTCAGATCAGGGCTAGCCTCCTGGCACTCTTCCCTCTACCCCCTTTCTTACTGTCACCCAGCTAGCTACCTCACTTTCCTCAGCCTCCTTTCTGTCACCCTCCCCCACATCTACCCCAAAGACTGCTTGCTCGGTGAGCAGCAAACTCTTTTGCAAATTGTCAGTGGCTCTCAGTGTTGCAATATGCCCGTTTAGAGACTCAATGTGCGATTCCAAACGGGTAATTTGCTCACATTTTGAACAAAGATATGCACCCTCAAACGGCTGTTCCAGGACTGCATACATCATGCAAGATGTGCACTGGACGGCATTGTCAATTGTGCAAGACATACTAATGGGGATTACACCACAAAAACAAAAAAATATACAATATAATCTAGTTACAGGAACTGACGAATTTCAGTCCCCCACTGAAGTCCCTGAATCTGAAGTCGCTTAATCTTAAGTCACACTTACACAACCACACACTTAATCAACCACGCGTCGCGACCAACCTCGTGTTATATATATATCTACTTATATAAGTATACTGTAAATGAAACTCAAATACACCAGCCTGTTTTTTTTTTCCTCTGGATTTTCAAAAGGCCTTTATTAAAAATATTGAGCTGTTCTGTCACAAAGGGTTAATTGTTTTGCTAACTGTGTCACTGGTATTTTCACTTGGTCATCTAATAACCCTTATCTCTATACTACTAAGAGGTCATAAACACTTATTTAAGCCACATTCTTATCAGCAAGATAAGAACTTAGCCATAATGAGTGCTTATAATGTCAGAGAGCAGAGATAAGGAGTCTGTCTGCTCCCCAAATGACAGAAAAGACAGAAAATCCACAGGCAGCTACTACAGCATCTCAGCTCTGTACAGAAAAAAGGGCACCATATTTAATAAATATAATAAAGCAATTGAAAAAATTATTTTTAGCTCAAAATGAGTACATTGCAATAATAAGAAACAATTGTCCCCAAAGGTTTACATAGCCTTTAACTTCCTACTTTGTTTGAACTTTTATCATAGCCTCGCCTGACTTTCTCGCTCAGACTTTTGACTCCACCAAGAGAGGGGAGGGGGGTGAGTGACTCAATTAGAGTGTCACTGTCACAGTGCGGTTCAGTGTGACAGTTGTCCGTGTAAGCTGGCTGCTGTGTCATGGGAGGTTGCTTTCCCTGTGATGCTTCTGTTTGTCTGTGTCGCGTTTGGTGTACTGGCTGTGGATGTAAATGCGATGGTGCGGATTCCTTTAGCGGACATACATACATACACTCAGCTTTATATATTAGATGACATAGCACTGCTGAAGTGGAAAAAAAATAAATAGACAAAACGTCTTAAAAATGTGTTTCTGGTTCTGAGTTCTGGCAGAAGTGTCAGTGTGATTGCATGGAAAGATTTGTCTGTGATACATAGCTAAGTATATTTATAGTATATAGCTTGGCTGTATTTGTTTAAGTGCAGTTTATATGGTATATTAAAGGGAACTTTTTACCATGAACATTATGTGTGACCTGCAGGCAGCCTGTTGTACAGCAGGAGATGATGAGCAGATTAATATACAGTTTTGCATGAAAAGATTTAGAAGAATCTGCATTCTATTAGTTTACATTCTTACTTACTCTGACCTTCTAGTGGACGTCCTTCAAAATGGCTGATCTTGCTCACTAATACAGGAAAGCCTGTCAATCCCTGAGCAGAACAGCCCACTAGACTCACAAGGTCAGATGAGGGGTTCTTTGTTAAACTCGTGTAAAGTAGAACTGGCTTAGCTGCCCATAGCAACCAATCAGATTCCGTCTTTTATTTTCCAAAGGAGCTGTAAAAAACGAAAGATGGAATATGATTGGCTGCTATGGGCAACTAAGCCAGTTTTACTTTACACCAGTTTGATAAATGACCCCCTAAATTTATAAAATAGTCATTATATTGAATCTTCTGCAGACAGAAAACCGTTTGTATGACAGGTTTCCCTTGTGAGGGATGAGAATCCGTTTTGTATGAGTATTTCTTCCATCTTGTGCATATGTGGAAAATTAATGAGCCAGCTGGTAGGATGTAGGGAGTCTCTGTGTATATAGATCAAATGTTCCTAGCCTCAAGGCCAAGGTAGCCGCTACCTCGCTGCAGATAAGATGCTGCAAAAACTTTTAAACTATTAGAATTTTGTTAGTATAGTGCGTAAGTATTGCCTTATATGAATAACCAATCAAATTGCCATTTGCGGTGTGCCAGATTTGTCTGATTATCTGCAGTGTTATAAAGATGTATACTTGTGTGGAATAAAGGAGAGAGAATCTGATTCAGCTGTGTGTCTGTGTCAGCTCTCTGAGCGCTCATAAGGACACTTCAATTGGCACCCCGACAATCATAGAGGTAGGGGGTTTTGCCCTAACAAAACTTGGCGCCCAACGTGGGGCCTGACTAAAGGACACTTTATTGATCTTTATTGATCTCCCGACAACTTGGATAGTCCAAACCGGGTCGGACAGATAAAAAAGACAGCGCTGCAAGGTAAGAGACTTTATCTTACATTATATCTGTGCCTCCCTGACTGGTTGTCTGGTTTGAGAGATTGCTGAAGGAACGTTCGTATAAAGTCATTTTACAGTCAAGTCCATATTGATAAAGAACCTTAAAAGTTGAAAACACCTATGATTGTTGGGTTTAGTTTCTGATCATGAGTAACTTTGATTGATGATGTTTTTTGGTCTGGCTTTAGGAGTCATGTTATACGTGTTGTTTGTTCTTTACTGTGTTTGGAAAATTGCAGAACTTTATAGAAAGGGAAATCTCAGAAACAGGGCACACTAGGTGAATAGTGAGGAAGCTCTGAGGAAACTGAGGGGAAATAGACGTCTGAATTTTGTTACTTTTTATAGGTGTTCTGGTACAGTTGGAGAGCAATGGGGAATAATTTCAGTATACCTAAAGGTTATAAGACAGCCAAAACATTGGTGAAGGAATGGGGAGGTAAAGAGGGTCTGAAGAATGTGGATAGAGTGTTGAAGAAGGCATGGATGAAGTATAGGAATATTAACCTAGAAGTCTGGGAAAGATTCAGAAGAACACATTGTGGTTGGATAAAGGATCGTGGATGTAAAGAAGTGGTTGATACATGGATAAAAGTAGCTTGTGAGTTTGAAACTGAGGGCTAGAGAGAAGTTGTGCCAGGTAGATTGTTGTATACTCAGAAACAGAAAGGCAGTACCATTCCTGGTTGACACGGTGCAGCCAAAACAGTAGTAGAAAAGAGTTTATTGCGGCCACATCAGTTAACCCCTTGTTATGTACTGGCTGTGCGATTTACAGGAGAAACAGTTTTTGCCAGTGAATCTGAGCCAGTTAAACTAAGATAAAAGACAGTACGGTTGTTACCCAATTGTTAGTTAAAGAAAACCTGCCAGAACCTCTTTTAGGGACTGATGTTTTGCAAGCACTGGAAGCCCACATACACTTTGATCCCGATGGCACTGCCCAAAGGAAGTATTATGTCCCTTAATAGCGACACTGGCCCTGCCTGAGACTTAACCATGAGAATTAACTCTTGTAGACCAAGCTGTTCTTGAGGTGGTACCGAAGGATTTGTGGGCAACACCTAACACAGACATTGGAAGACTCCCTGACTATGGTGCATCTTAGGCCTGGATGTCAGCCCCCTCAAGTAAAGCTCTACCCCTCAGTTATGCCCAGGAGATAGCAGTGGCCAGTCAAATTGATGCTTTCCTCCAAGCCGGTGTATTGATAAAAACAGTATCTCCTGCTAATACCCCACTGTGCCCAATAAAGAAGAAACCAGTTAATGGACAGCCTGTCAGTTACAGGATGGTTCATGATCTTAGAGAAGTCAACAAGGTGACAGTTTTACAAACTCCAATAGTTCCAAACCCACATACCTTACTGTCACAAGTTCCATCCACTGCTACGTGTTTCACAGTGATAGACCTGGCAATGCCTTTTTTAGTTTCCCGCTGCACCAAGACAGTATACTTGGACTGTCCTGCCTCAAGGAGCTCAGAACTCCCTGACCATGTATATACAGGCTCTGCAATCAGTCCTTACAAACTGGATACCGCTTGGCTCAGTGGTCCTGTTACAATATGTGGATGATTTACTCCTGTGTGCTGAAGACAAGGAGATCTGCTGTGAGGCAACTATAGCTCTTTTAATTTTTCTACATCAGAACGGGTGTAAAGCCTCAAAACAGAAGCTGCAGTTTTGTAAAAACAAGGTTGTATTTCTAGGACACTGCCTCTCCCATGGAGCTCGCCACCTAACCCCAGAAAGAAAGGAGGCTGTTGAAAGGATACAAGTGCCCAAAGGACCACAAAGCTTAAGGGTGTTCTTGGGGCTGGTGTTATACTGTCGCCCCTGTATCAGGCATGCCTCCATGTTAATGCAGCTATTATATGATTGTCTGTCATCTGACCCATTTCCCCTGACAGAAGAGGCAGTGAATAATTTTCATACATTGAAGCTGTGCATAACCTTGGCCCTGGCCCTGGGTATTCCAAAATATGACAAGGAATTTCAGTTGTTCTGCTCAGAAATGCAAGGTCACAGCACGGCTGTACTGATTGAGAAACATGGTGACCGCCAGCGGCCAGTGGCATACTTTTCAGCCAGATTAGATCCTGTAGATAGAGGCGCCCCTCTTGTGTCAGGGCGGTAGCGGCAGTGCAGGCAATGATAGAAAAAGCCTCTGTTTGTGTGTTAGACTACCCAGTTAGACTACCAAGTGATTGTACAAACACCTCATGTCATACAAGGAATATAAGCACAGGTTCAACCTAAGCATATTTCTATGGCTAGGCAACTCAGACTCCAATGTGCACTCCTCATGCCCGCTAACATTTCTTTCAAAAGATGTACTACTCTGAATCCTGCTACTTTGTTACCAATCACAGATTCAGAAATGTGGAAGGGGGCATAAAAGGTACAGGCAGCCTCCTAAATGACATGATAGAACATCATGTACATGACTGTGTACAACTAATGCAACAAGAAATGTCAGGATTTAATCATGTACATGAAAGCCCCCTTTATAACCCTGATTATGAGTATTTTGTAGATGGAAGCAGATTCATGGGAGAGAACGGCCGGTTCCACACTGGATATGCAGTGGTCAAACAGCATGAGGTATGGATAGCTGAACCACTGCCACCTCACAAGTCAGCGCAAGAGGCAAGCTGAAGGCACTCACTGAAGCATGTAAATTGGCCAAGGGGAAGAAGGTGAACATCTACACGGACTCAAGGTATGCTTTTAGTATTGCACGTGATTATGGACCCATATGACAGGCTACAGACTTTCTAACATAAGCAGGCCAGCCAATTGAAAATAAAAACTTTGTACTTGAACTTATGAACTCTCTATTATTGCCAGAGGAGATTGCTATTATTAAAGTAAAGGCTCATACAAGATGTACCATGGTGGAAGCAAAAGGCAATGATCGAGCAGGCAAGGCAGCCAAACAAGCTGCACTCCAGCAACTAAATTCTGATGCCACCCCGGTGAGGACATTTCAAAGAATAGTGATGAGCGGCATAGGCAATATTCGTTTTCACAATATTCAGCAAATTTTTTGCATATTTGAAATAAATTTGCGAATATCTCCAGTCATTATTTTCGTGATTGTGCAAATTGGCACTAACGATGCACATTTTTTTTGCACAATACGTGCAACTTCACATTTCATCAGGTCTGAGTAGATATTACTGATTGGTGCACTAAGTATTGTTGTGACATCACAGCACTATGTCTATAGCATGTATGTATTGACAGCAGAGAAACAGTAATTCCTATCACACTACCTAACGCCCTGCACTGGAACCTATCAGCTACACTATATCACTATCTAACCTACACTGACTATCTCCCACTAACTATCTGTATTATATATATGAGCCATCTAATGTAATTAAATAAGGATCCAGATGAGTCTGCAAAGCACAGAGCACAGCAATGACACTGCTGTCTCTCTCTCTCTCTCTCTCAGAACTGCAAAAAACAGCTGAAAGTGGCTGCTGGGGAGGTTCTTATATAGTGAGGGGTAGGCAACTTTCCAATTGGTTGCTAGGGATGTTGCTAAGCTATGACAAAGATATTGCAGCCTTCTCATTGGCCCACAAGCAAGAAGCAGTAATACTGGTGGAAAAAAAACTAGAATATTCACGATTACGAATATATAGCACTATATTCTAGATTTTCATGAATTCTGGAATTGTCGATATTTGCAATATAAATTCGCAATCAACACTATCAAAGAATGCTTGAACAAGCCCCTCCCGAGGATAACTTTGGCCAAAAGAAGGGGCCAACCCTGATGGAATTTTTAAATACGAGGACAAAATTTGTCTACCACGCCCTCTATACCCAGCTATGGCTCAGGAGGCCCACGAGCCCACTCACCTATAAAAAGGTGCCATGGTAAGTGTGGTTAATGCAGGGTGGATTGCTCCAGGATTTTCTACAGTAGTCGCTCAGTTTGTACAAGGATGTATGGTCTGTGCATTGAACAATCCCGGTCAAGTGGTGAAGACTCCAAGCAAGCACACCCCCAGGCCACTTTACCCGTTCCAGAGACTGCAAATACACTATATACAACTGCCTAAGGTAGCAGTATATGAATTTGTCCTTGTGTGTGTTAATCTCTTTTCAGGGTGTCCGGAAGCTTTCCCAGTAGCAAAGGCAAATGCAAAGAACACAGCAAAGAAACTAGTCAGTGAACTGGTGTGCTGGTATGGTGTCCCTGAAGTTATTGAAAGACAGGATTATCCCCATTTGAGATTATGTTTGGAAGCGCACCCAGATTAGGATTGTATTTTCCACAACAGTTGCAAATGAACAATGATAGCCTAACAAGCTACATGAAGGCCCTAACAAAGAGGCTTGTGCACACACATAAACAAGTGTTTGTTTCCCTTCCAGATCCAGATTCAGTAGAAGGAACACACAGTCTGCAACCAGGAGACTGGATGGTGATAAAAACACGTAACGAAAATCCTTGATCCCAGATTTGATGGTCCTTTCCAAGTCCTGCTGACTACAGTAAAGGGCAGTAAAGGTTGAAGGAAAGCCTAACTGGATACACGCTTCTCACTGCAAGAAAGTTCTGACGACCAAGGATGAGGAACCTCCTGCTGATGGCCGCCCTAATCCTGGGAACAACGGCACTGTACCAACAACTGAAGAATAATTGGGACAATGCACTTATCCAACACCACCAGGTGCTGTTTAGAGAACTTAATGACACTGACAGTAAAATTAAGGACTGTTGGATCTGTACTCACAGTCCCTTGAGTTCAAAAATGATGCCTTATCTGGCAATTCCTTTGACTTTTAAAGAACTTATTCATGTGCCTTGTGGGCAGTTTGTCTCACAAAGAAGACCAGGGCCTGATGATCAAAAGTATAATAGTACTTTTCATGTGCCTTCTCACTGCAAGAATCACTGCTGTGATTAAACTTATGTTAATGTGGACCAACAGGTTCTGTACCAAAAGGAGAAACGACCAGGATTATTGAGAGGTCTTGGGAACTGCATCGATACATGGGCGGGAATCTGGCCTCTGCTGGAGTACCTCCGGGTTAAGATGTCAGTTCCAAGCTATCTCAAAATGGGGGAATTGTAAGGGATGAAAATCCATTTTGTATGAGTTTCTTACATCTTGTGCATATGTGGAAAATTAATGAGCCAGCTGGTAGGATGTAGGGAGTCTCTGTATATATAGATCAAATGTTCCTAGCTACAAGGCCAAGGTAGCCGCTCCCTTATCAGAGTTTGACCTACAAAAGAGAGAGTTATGTTCTTTCTGAGTTTTGGGATGTGCTGCTGGAGAATGTTAACTTTGAAATAAGATGCTGCAGAAAATATTTAATTATTGTAATTTTGTTAGTATAGTGCGGAAATATTGCCTTATATGAATAACCAATCAAATCGTTAGTTTCGATTTCCATCCCCTTGGCGGTGTGCCAGATTTGTCTATGATTATCTGCAGTGTTATAAAGATGTATACTTGTGTGGAATGAAGGAGAGAGAATCTGATTCAGCTGTGTGTCTGTGTCAGCTCTCTGAGCGCTCATAAGGACACTTCAATTGGGACCGTGACAATCAAAGGTAGGGGCTTTTGCCCCAACACCTTCAACCCCAATCCCTCCATGACATATCTATAGGTCATCGGTCCATACAAGCTGAGCCAGCTGTGTTATACAACAAACATCCGCCGAAATAGTGATAGATAGAAACCAAAGCATCTGAACGGTTAGACGGCAGGAGGGGGCTCATGCTGTCTTCTGAATTATCCCTGTGACACAATTGTGGGATGACGATCGTTATGGCCTCTGTCAGGATGTAAAAGGAGGTCGGTCAAATTACAATACAATGCAATACAGAAGTACTGCAGTGTATTGTACTAAGGTACTTTTCTATTAAGTGACTAAAAAAAGTGTAAAAAGGTGTTATCAAGTTTTTAAAAATAGGTAACCAATACACAAATATAAGGTTAAAAATTTCTCATTTATCATCTAAAGTATACAGAACAACAAAAATACTAACAGAATTCATATAGATGTGTCCAAAATGTCTGCACTAATATTTAGTAAATGCTGTGAATGCCATCAAAAACTTTACCCAAAAAAAATGATCAAAAATAAAAAAGTAATGCGTGTCAAAAAGTTTTTCATTTTGTCAATGTAGTAAAACATATCAAAAACTATATTAAAAAATGGTATTACTGTAACCATACCAACCCACAAAATTTATGTTTTCAAGTCATTTTATACCGTATTATTAAAGCTGTACATACGAAACCCAAAAAACAATGGCGGAATTGCATTTTTCCATTCCACCGGACAATTACTTTTTTACAGTTTTGTAATACACTTTACGGAACATTAAAATATACAACTTATCCCACAAAATAACGAACCCACATACTGCTATGTCAATTGAAAAAAAAAAAGGCTTTTGAAAGGCAGGGAGGTAAAAACTTAAATGTCGCTTCCAAAATCTTGTGCGTCCTAAAGGGTTACCTGGAAGAGCTGTTGCCATCCAAATCTCTTAGGCTACATTCACACGGAGTCCATTTTAAAAACAATGGCAGTCTATGGGGTTGGTCACACTGCATTTTTTTTTTACAGCCAGTGAATAATGGACGTCAAGAAATAGAACAGCCCCCATACAATTGAAGGGGACAGTTTTTAAAGGGGTTGTGCAGTCAGCATATATTGATGACCTATTGTCAGGATAGGTCATCATCAATATCTGATCGGCAAGGGTCTGACATCCAGCCAATTAGCATCCCCGCCAAACAGCTGTTTGACGAGGAGCCGGCACTCCATGTGAGCGCCACTTCCTCTTCATTACACTGCACGTTGTCTCCCCTGTAGCGGGGGTGTAGTAGTGTAATTACAAGTACTCGCTCCCTTCAAGTTATTGGAGCCAGTACTTGTCATTATGCTGTACTGACGAGACTTCAGTGCCGACGAGCAGTGTAATGAACAGGAAGTAGTGCTCACATGGGGCGCCGCCTCCTCGTCAAACAGCTGATCAACGGGAGTGCTGGGTGTCAGACCCCCGCCAATCAGATATTGATAACCTATACTGTGGAACGGTCATCAATATGTATGGCCTGCACAAGCCTTTTAACATCTCTTTCTCAGAAAGGCATCAGCGAAAAAAACGGCCATTAAAAACAGGACGTGTGAATGCAGCCTTAGCAGAATAAAGGTCACCTTGCACCTTCTGCACATACATATATATATTTATTTTTTTAGCAAATCTCTTTTTATTGAAGAATATTGTAATTTTTTTTGCAGAAAACCTGTAACAAGGAAAACAAGGCACAGGGGATATCAAGAGTGGCATTGAAAATACCAGTCAGGTTGTTTGATGTTATCCCCTATTTACAGGACAGGAGATAATTGTAAGATTGGTGGGGGTCCTACTGCTGGGAAACCCGCGATTACGAAAACGGCGGCTCCACACTCCCTATTTCCCCCTTGAATGTGTGCGGCCTCTCTATTCATTTCTATGGGAATTCCGGACATAGTGGAGCGCTCTATTCGGCTATCTCCGGCGGTCCCATAAAAATGAATGGAGTGGCCACGCACCTGTGGGACCAGCCGCTCCGTTCATTTCAGGGGGGCTGCAGGGGGAAGAGAGTACTGATAAGATACTTACCAAATACACAGGCTGGGATCTCAGTAATCCTATTACCAAACATGTGCAGGGTCTGTAAGGAATGGAGGAACTTCAGCTCTTCAGGAACTCTTTCAAACTGGTTGTTCCCCAAGTTTAAAATGGTGAGCTGTAGAAACAGAGCCGATGGTTAATACCGGAGAAGCTCCTGAGAATTTCAGAAACAATTGTATTTACAGGAGTCACCTGTAACCTCAACCCCATAATGACCATGCCTGAAAAAGCCTTAAAGGGGTTTTCCAAAGTGTTTTTTTTTAACTGATGACCTATCCATAGGCCACCAGTATCTGATCGGTGGGGGTCCGACACCCAGGACCTATCAGCTGTTTTAGAAGGCACAGTCCTTCTCTGAGCTGCCATGTGATGTCCCGCTCATCGGTCACATGGCCTAGGCATTCAGTGGGGCTGAGCCGCTATGCACTGTACGGTGCTGTGTTTGGTTTGCTGAGAGAAGGCCACGGTACAACATACCGCCCGAGTGTCCCTCTTTTGGAGGAACAGTCCCTCTTTTTGTCCCAAGTTCCTCTGTCCCTCTTTGATCCTTAAATGTCCCTTTGTTTGACCTGGGGGAAAAATGCTTAAATGTGCATTAATAAATTTACTAAATTACTCCTTACTAAAGGATCTGTGTTTCTACCTGTATATTAGACCATAACTTCATTATTTGGTGCAATTTGGACCTTAAAATTTCAATAATCCAATGATTTATGAGCTAATATTTAAATAGATATTGAAGTGCAAGAAATAAAATGTCGCAGGGGCTCCACATGCTGTAAAAAAAATAAAGGAACTTACACCCACCTAACCGATCCCTGGCTGTTTTGATGGAGTCAGTAATCATGCCATGGGCGGAGTTAGAGGAGTGGCCAAATATATCAAAAAAATTGCCATCCTGTACATCGCACATATTGTCCCTCTTTGCGATTTTCAAAAGTTGGAAGGTATGGTACTACTGTGAGCTGCCCTCTCAAACAGCTGATCGGCGGGGTCCCGGGTGACGGACCCACCGATCATATACTGATGACCTATCCTGAGGATAAGTACACAGCTCAGAAGTCTCAGAAAACACTTTTAAAGGGGTTCTGCACTTTCTTTAAACTGATGATCTATCCTCTGGATAGATCATCAGCATCTGATTGGCGGGGGTCTGTTTTGTGCATCAGAGTGATGAGGGTGTTGCCGCTCCCTGTAGGCTTAGACATGCAGACTTAGCTGTCAGTCACAGCTGGCACCACCCACATGACTGATTCTGCTCCTGCAAGTGCTCAGGAGGCGGAGCTTCACTGTAAAGTGTTCTCTGCATTGAGCTGCTCCACAGCCCCTCCCCTCTGTAGCATCCAACCTGGACCACTACACTATCAGATGTGAAGCAGCTTATGGTCCCACTTAGGGCCAATGCAAGGATTTTTGGCAACACAAGCGAAGCTACATCTTGGCTCTGCTTCAATCGCTGGCTTGAGGATTGTATTTTTCGCCCTATAAGATGCACCGGCCCATAAGACGCACCTAGGTTTTAGAGGAGGATAATAAGAAACAATATTTTCCATTACACCTCAGGTCAGACCAGCAATCAGACCCCCAATGTTAATCACACCTCAGATCAGCCCCCCATGTCAGCTGTCAGCACTCATCCATCATGCCCCCATGTCAGCTATCATGCCCCCCATGTCAGCCATCGGCCCCCCATGTCAGCCATCATGCCCCCCATGTCAGCCATCAGCCCCCCATGTCAGCTGTCAGCACTCATCCATCATGCCCCCATGTCAGCCATCATGCCCCCCATGTCAGCCATCGGCCCTCCATGTCAGCCATCATGCCCCCCATGTCAGCCATCGGCCCTCCATGTCAGCCATCATGCCCCCCATGTCAGCCATCAGCCTACCATGTCAGCCATCAGCCCCCCATGTCAGCCATAATGCCCCCCATGTCAGTCATCAGCCCCCATGTCAGCCATCAGCCCCCCATGTTAGCCATCAGACCCCCATGTCAGTCATCAGCCCCCATGTCAGCCATCAGCCCCCCATGTCAGCCATAATGCCCCCCATGTCAGTCATCAGCCCCCATGTCAGCCATCAGCCCCCCATGTCACATTTCTTCCCCCTCTATCCATGTCAAATCACCCCCTTTGTGCCACATCATCACCCCCTATTGTGTCACATTTCTCCCCCTCCCCCCAGTCACATTACTCATTCTCCGCCTCCATGGCACAGACTACATTGTCCCCCCTCCCATTATACCACCCCCCTGTAATAAACTTAAACATCATGCACTCTGCTCACCTATTGCAGTGGCTCTGTGAGTTAACACAGCTCCTGCCTCCTGTGCCTCCTGCTTCCCGCCGCGGCGCCACTCGTCAGTCACATGACCCCACCTGAGGTGTGACCTACCGTGTTGCTGTTCTGTCAGTGAGGGCTGCCGCTAAAGCGGGTGGGCGGGCAGCACAACTTTCAAGTGATTTTTTCCACCCACCGCTTCTCTGCGCCAGGTGCGCCCTAAGGCAGCTGCTTGGCCTGCCTTAGGGTAGCGCCGTCCCTGGTCCCACTCCCACGACCGTGGTCCCGCACATTTTGCCTATGTCAGAAATTCCTATTCTTGTCCGGACAAGCTCTATTTTTTATTTTGCGGGGCTGCGGAATGATCATACGGCTCCAGGCAGCACACGGTCTGCTGTTCACATCTTTTGCGGAACCATTGAGACCAACAGGTCCACATCAGAGCCACAATGCGGAACGGATGCAGAAAGAAATATACAGTCGTGTGCACGAGCACTAATACAGAGAACATTTCACAGTGACGCTCCACCTCCTGAGCTCTTGCTGGAACAAGATCTGGTAGAATAAAGCATCATGTTCACCCTACTAATGATAAAATCTGCACAAAAGAGGTCCTGCTCTTCCCTGAGATTACAAACAGCGCATGAGCAGAGGCAGCTGAATGAGATCAACTACTGTAATCTCACTGGTGCATGCGCAATGAGGATGCCTGGTCCTGTCAATCAGTACGGGAGGAGGAGTGGTCAGTGATTGGCTGAAGCAGTCACGTGTGCCCCTGTCGACAGATGTTGTCCTCGGCGCACGTGGGAGCAGAACTGTTGGCCCGAGAAACCAACCGACCCAATCCAGCTGTGGGGATCAGGTGAGCATCACCCCCACCCCACATGTGACAGGTCTGGACCACTCGTTGAGTGTCAGATAACCCTGTTAAGCAGTGATCAGGTTGCCGATGTGGACAGAGCCTCTAAAATAAAGCACTGGCAAGTTTGGTTGAGTCTAAAGCAAACTTGTCAGCTGATCATCGGTGTTTCAATTGGTTTAGATGAGTTGCAAAAAAAGACAGGTATAAATTTTGCCATAGAGGTGCGTGGAAGTCCAGGGTAGTCACCCAATAGTGGTGGAACCTGTTGCTAGGCAGTAGACTAAAATAAAGTGGAAGATACCAAACCAACTCATTGTGAAGGATTTCCAGTATAACTCTGCATATATAACAATACCATCCATTCAGAATCCTGCAGAGAAGCCTGAACCTCACATTGCTCAGCGCTGTCACTTCTCCGGGCAGCTGGCACAGCCAGTTATTCTTCAGGTGCAGGGACGTCAGCTGGGTGAGGCTGCCCACTGCCCCCGGCACTCGCTGCAGCCTTTTCCCATTGAGGTTCAGTGTCCTGGCTCTACCCCGGACAGCCCGCAGCACCAGCACGTCAGCCATAATCCCACCGGTTATTATAGAGTTAAGAAAGTAGACGCGATACAGTTACCAAGGCAACGACGCGCGCGTGCACACCCGAAGCTATAGTCACGCTCGCTCTTTGCGTGATCTATGATAGGATGAGACAAGCTCCGCCCATCATGCAGTTACTCCCATCCCCTCTCCTGCTGCGTGAGGGACTTGTATACTGATTGGTCAGAACGTAGTCACATGTGTGTACATGTGATGTAATACCCGACTTCCTATTGGTTGTTTTTCCCAACACTTCAACGCTCATTGGTTACATGGTAACTGTTTCTCCGCCCCTTCCTTCTGGGCGCACTGACAGGAAACATGGCGGCGCCCTTGGCTAGAATGTCTGTGTGGCCGGTGACAGGGAGGACACTCAGTACAGCGGGTGAGGAAGTGAAGACTGAGGCAGTGGCCATTATACTTGTATTAGCTGCTGTAGACACGTTACCGGAGCGTCTTCTGCCTGTCGTTGTCAGGGAAAGGAGCACCACTGGGCGGCACAAGATCAAGTAGCAGTGTAAAACAGTATGGCCGCCAGAGCTGTGACTGTGGTGATAGGAGCAGTGGAGAACGTGTAATAAGGCTGGATTCCCCTCACCTGTAAAGGTCATCTGTCAGCAGGTTTGTACCTATGACACTGTCTGACCTGTTACATGTGCGCTCGGCAGCTGAAGACATCTGTGTTAGTCCCATGTCCATATGTGTCTGCATTGCTGAGAAAAATGATGTTTTATTCAAATGATCCTCTAGGAGCAACGGGGGCGTTACCATTACACCTAGAGCAGGGGTTCAAAACTCCAGTCCGTGGGACCCACCTACCGGTCAGGATTGGAGAATATCCCACAGAATGAATACCTGTGGTAACTAAGTCCTGATGCATGGACACTAATTATATCACCTGCTCAATACTAGGAAATCCTGAAAACATGACTGGTAGGTGGGCCCCGAGGACCCTGACCTAGAGGCTCTGCTCTCCCTGCAGCTGCCACACCCTCTCCACTTTGATTCACAGGGCAAAGTGTGATGGGGATTTCACTGCCTGGTCTTCTCAATCGAAGTGCAGAGAGAGCAGAGCCTCTAGGTGTAATGGTAACGCCCCCGTTGCTCCTAGAGGCTCATTTACATATATGAAAACATCATTTTTCTCAGCAATGCGGGCACATATGAACATGGGACCAACACAGATGCCTTCAGCTGCCAAGCGCTCATGTAACAGGTCAGCCAGTGTCATAGGGACAGATCTGCTGACAGATGACCTTCGAATATACTTGCCATACATATATTCATAGGCCCAGTAAGGCCAAAACAAGGCCCTGCGTTAGCTGTATGGAATAACGTGGTGGACCACATAATGAGACTCTATAGGTGATCTGTGCCTATGTAAATCTATACTGTGGGATTTGTTGGAGGTAAATGCCCGGAAATACCCCCCATGTATACATCTAATGGCAGTCCTTGATGTAATGTGAACGGTGCCTAATGTGCTCCAAGGTGCTGGGCAGTGCCCGACTGGTCATCATCACGGACACCAGAGAATCGGCAGACATTAAAACCCCCACCGTCGCGGGCTGTTGTGAACTGTACCGTCATGCAGCTTTTACGTTAATGTTTGTTAAACATTAAAGAAGTTGCGGAATGGTTTTGCTGTAAGGCTGTCATAGTCTTATTCCGGCCGCCTCTCGCATGCTTCCCGTGCTGCGGCCGGACCTCCGGCCTGCCCCCATTATAGTGAATGGGGCCGGAGCAGACTTCCAGTGGCACGGTGCACTAGAGGCAGGTTGTTCACCCCCCGGAGAAGGCTGCCTCTAATGTGAAAGTAGCCTGAATTGGGCAGAACTAGGTAACAAAGTTGGCGTGTTTATTAGACTATTTCTACAGACAGAAAGCTGGGGTTGTAGTGCACCATATGTGTACGGGGATTGACATGTTACTACACTACTATTGATGATAAAAGTTCTAAGGCTACTTTCACACTGGCGTTTTGGATTCCGTTTGTGAGATCCGTTTCAGGGCTCTCACCAAACGGTCCAAACCGGATCAGTTAAGCCCCAATGAATTCTGAATGGATAAGGATCAGTTCGACTCCGTTCCGCTTCTTTTCCGTTCTGGAGGCGGACACCAAAACGCAGCATGCAGCATTTTGGTGTCCGTCTGAAGAGGCGTTGCCTAACGGATCAGTTTTTTTTCCAATGGAAGTCAATGGGGACGGATCCGTTTTTAATGACACAATATGGTGCATTTGAAAACGGATCCGTTCCCCATTGACTTTCAATGTAATTCAAAACGGATCCGTTTTGGACTTTGTCATTTTTCTTTAAACCTAATGCAAACGGATCCGTTCTGAACGGATACAAACGTTTGCATT
Source organism: Bufotes viridis (assembly GCA_033119425.1). NCBI lineage: Eukaryota > Metazoa > Chordata > Amphibia > Anura > Bufonidae > Bufotes > Bufotes viridis. The sequence continues at coordinate 77,662,604 of CM065593.1, forward strand.
ATAGGTGCGGATCCGTCTGTGCAAATAAACAGATGGATCTGCACCAACGCAAGTGTGAAAGTACCCGAACGCTGGGTTCACACTTGAGCGTAATTGATACGCGCGGTGATTGACATCACATGTACACACATGTGACACGCAACAAAACGCCCCAAAGAAGCTCCTGTACTTCTTTGGGCGTAGGGTGTTGAACGCGCTGTAAAATGCTCAAATGAGAACCATGCCCATAGGGAAACATGGGTTTTCGCCTGTTGAGCGTTTTACAGCGCGTAGGAACGCTCAGGTGTGAACCTAGGCTAAAAGGGACAGAAATCTCCAGACTAATCTGAACTTCGTCAGAACCAAGGGTCCGGCCACATTCCAGATCTCCATCTAGGGGGCCGTAATCTGCAGTTCCATTAAAGGGTTACTCCAGTCTCTGACATTTGTGGCATATCCACATAGATGCGGGTCCTGCGTCTAGGGCTCACATCTGTCTCCATATTGGGGGTCCCCTGATGCCCCCCTCACACATGGTAAGGCAGCGTCCAGTCAGGAACTGAGCAGAGCGGTGGATGCCATGCTTTTGCACAGCTCACTCCATTCATGTCTATGGGAGAAACAGCTGAGCTCGGAGCATGCACGGCCTCCTCTCTGTTCTTTGTTGCTCTGGATGCAGACAAGGGGGACTGGGGAGACCTCATCACATCACATACTCTGATCTGTGGTATGACAGATACCACTGGCAACAAAGTGACCGACATTTTAATGGTATGAATACCGCTGCCTAAACTGCTGTTTTTCCTGTCAAATATGACAAAATCCGAGCTTCAAAAGCAGATGTGAGCAGAGCCTAAGGGTGATGACCGAACCACTATTCCTCCTGACTTCCCATAGACATGCCTACTTACCTAATAGGGCGAGGGGTAGAAGTCGCTGGCAGCTGCTTATCTCCCACCTGAATAAAGGATCGGGCATGTTGGAATCCAACTAGATGATCCTTTCTCCTTTTCCACTGTTTAAAGGGGTTTTCCAGGCTTTTAATATTGATGACCTATCTTCACAGTATGTCATCGGTATCAGATTGGCGGCGGTCCGACACCCGTCACCCCTGCCGATCAGCTGTATGAAGAGAAGGCACACGCTGCCTCCTGTCTCTCTTCCTGCTCGCTACTGCTATGTCTATAGCAAACGGGAAGAGAGACGGGAGAGGGCGCGTGCCTTCTCTTCATACAGCTGATCGGCAGGGGTGACGGGTGTCGGACCCCCTCCAAGCTGATATTGATGACCTCTGAATTAGGGGTGGGACGATATGGCGATATAGACGATATGCGATATGAATTTGTGCCACGATATCGATTTTGTCTATATCGCCATATCGCGGTAGAACATGGTATGCGCCGCTCTCGGCGCATACCATGTTCTCCTGAGCCGGCACAGTGGAGAAGGAGGGAGTCCCTCCCTCCCCACTGAGAGCCGCCAATGAGAGCGGAGGAGGGGAGGGACTGTAGCCACTGCTACCAATGAGAGCGGAGGAGGGGAGGGACTGTGGCCTGTGGCAGAACGTCACAGGCAGGGAGAAGGAACGCCCAGGGAGAGAAGCTGATGTCTCCTCCCTGGTGTTCCCACCATGTGACGGGGGCCAGAGCGGGCGAACGGAGCCCCGCACAGACATAATAGTAAGTGCCCCCTAATTAAAGGTCCTATATGCCTGCATGTGCCGGCCATATCCCATACCCGGCCTCTATGACTGCCTGCTGCGATCCGCCACAATTAACCCCTCAGAACCTGAGGGGTTAATTGCGGTGAATCGCAGAGTGCAGTCACAGAGGCCCAGTATGGTATATGGCCGGCACATGCAGGCTACGTTTCTATTCACTCACTGGTGGCACAGTGCCCCCCCCCCCCCATCATTGGTGGCAGTGGCAGTTGTGATCGGAGCCCCAGCAGTGTAATGCTGGGGCTCCGATCGGTTACCATGGCAGCCAGGACACTACTGATGTCCTGGCTGCTATGGTCAGCTCCCTGCTGCTGTGTGCACAGAGCACTGGGCAGCAGGGTCAGTGTCAAGTCCTATTTACCCTGACAGAGATCTATCAGGGTGAATAGAACAAGAGTTCTAGCCCCTAAAGGAGGCTAAATAGTTATTAAATAAAAAGTTGAAGGAAAAAAAAAAAAAAAAAAGTTTAACAACCCCCCCTCCAATATAGAAAATTTATATTGCGATATATATCGCATATCGCACATGCTTCATATTATATCGCAATATAAATTTTAGGCCATATCGCCCACCCCTACTCTGAACCAAAGCCGAGTTCTGCTTCAAGTTTTAAAGTGGTTTTCCATATTAAAAATCAACTACCAAAGTTATTCAACAAAGTTACGCGCAGCTTTGTGAATAATGACTTTGGCTCATCGGAGCCCATATATTCTAATACCGTACGGTCTACAGTATTCATCCGAAGTTTTGAACGAAACGACTGCGGATGAAGCATCTGATGCTCGCTTTGCTCAACACTATTGACTATCCTGAGGACATCAATATTAAAAGCCTGGAAAATCCCTTGAAGATCCACTCCTGGTTTTGCCTCAAAGGAAAGCATTAAAACCTTCAGCAGTGCTGCTCTATGCGGACCGGCCCGGGCGAGCAATTTACAGTAAAGCGGTTTTCCCTCAGTTAACGTTTCTGTACAATTTATGTGACGTATCTGATTGGTGGAGTCTGACTGCTAGGATTTCCCACAATCCCAAGAACTTCGGGTGCCACGTTTTTGTTAGAGAGGTGGCTTTGCGTGCACTGCCCCCCTGCTGTATATTGTATGAAGAAACTGAAACCATCAAGGGGCCATCCCGCCATCAGCTGCAAAAACCAAATACATGTGAACAAGCGCCAATGTGGAGGCTGAAGTGACAGTAATAGCTGAATGTGAAGTGAAATTTCATGATGTGACCCCTACAGATGTATTTATTGAACATTTTACAATGTTAATTCTCTCCTCAGCTGCTCTGTGCCGCCGAGCCGCTCCTTTGGGCCCTCTTCCCAATGACCAGTTTAGGGGTAAGGATTTGGAATCACTGAAGAAGTATCGCAGCTTCATAAAGTATTACCGACAAGCTGACCAAGAGAACAAGAAGACAAACTGGTGGAGGACGTACAGACAGTTCCTGTACCCGAGCAAAGGTAAAGTGTCCTGATCGGCCTATACACCCAGTGTACCGGGCTGCTGTCAGTATGGGTATAGAAAATGCTATTGGCTAAAATGGTTCATACTAAATTGCTAGGATCAGTATTGTGCAGCCTGAAGGTGGTAAAACTGAGTTCTGGCTGATGCTTGGCTCTACTCATGTGAAGGGACTGGATCTGGACACTGATGCATACTGGACTGTGCAATCCATGTGGCTGTTGGGAGAGAATAGAGGGTTCAGAAAAAACTATACTGTCAGGGGCTCCTAGGATGGGGCATCACTATTAGGTTACTTTCACACTAGCGTTTTTAGGGTTCAGCAAAAACGCTTTAGTTACTGATAATAACAACCATCTGCATCCGTTATAAACGGATCCGGTTGTATTATCTTTAACATAGCCAAGACATTGAAAGTCAATGGGGGACGGATCTGTTTTCTATTGTGTCAGAGAAAAAGGATCCATCCCTATTGACTTGCAATGTGGGTCATGACTGTTCCGTCTTGCGCCGCATCCTATGGAGGATAGAAGCTGCGGTTTGCTCTCCTGTATGAGAATGCAACCAATCGGAACAGAATGCATTTTGGAGCGTTCTGTTAAGTTCTGTTTTGTCCCCATTGACAATAAATGGGGACAAGACAGAAGCAATTTTTTCTGGTATTGAGACCCCATGACGGATCTCAATACCGGAAAATAGAAACGCTAGTGTGGATGTAGACTTAGTGCTAATCAGCCTTTGAGGGTTCGGTACATTCTGTAATGGCTGTATCTGGTACTGCAGCCCCGTCCCAGTGAGCTACGTGCAGTAACACACACAGTCACTACAAAACTATGAAGAGGCTGCAGCCCCCCTCCGATTATGAGTCAGTCCCCCACCGATGTGATAATGGTGGCCTATCCTAATGGACATGAAATGTGAAAACCAGCACTGGGTACAGAAACCAGTCATCTTCATCCTCTTGGATTTTCCGCTGCTCTTTTCCTGGTTCAAAGGAAATAATCCACTTTTTATGTCTTCTAGGTGAAGGTGTGCAGAAGGTTGACATTGGCTTCCCACGGGTGTCCTCTTCTGTGGCAGAAGGACTAAAGGCCCAAAAGGAAGTGCTGAAAGCAAATCACAAAAACCCAGAGCTCGAAAAAGCCTCACGTCAGCGCACATGTATGGCATCTGGTTTGGTGTTTCTTTCCCCTTTGTCTGAATGTACGCCTGATCTCTCCAGAAACAGGGCTCTTCATAGAGGTCAAAGGAAAAGTCATGGTGGTGTTTGATCCAGTTACTACGCAGAAATGTGATCACCGAGGAATCTTGTTACAGTTTCCATACTGTGCTCACGCTATTTTATATCTGTAAGAAGAGGGTGACTGCATACATCACTGACAGGTTACATAGCGGGGGACACTTCTCAAAACTAGTGTAAAAAAAAAAGCAGGGCCTTTTAAAACTTTGCAAACGCTTCCTTTGCATCTGTTTTGATAACTCAGGCCCAGTGTAAGTTTTATATAACAGTATCAACCCAAATACTATATCCCCTAGGTCTGATCAGGGCCAGTTTGCTCTTCTTGATGCGAAAGGGACTGTTAATTTCAGAAGCGCAAAGGGAGAGATTTATTCTCTCCCTTGCACCAGAAAAATGGCTTCAAAAAGTCGCAAGCTGTGTGTCTAAAAGTCGCAAGTGCCTCGTTTTACACCGTCCTCGCCACTTTTGCAAAAGGAGGCCTGGCAAGGACAGCAAAGGGTGTGGCCAACAGCGATTACAAATCTATCTTCATTTACCCTAGTTTTCCTTTGTGAAGTGAAGGCAACTCTGAGCTGTCGTATATTTCTGTTTAGGGCACGGGCTGCCTGAGGATGCGTTTAATAATGATTAGGCCTGAGCCTCGTCATAAGTTAGGTGGATCCAGCGCAGAAATCATCGGACTTGATAAATCCACCCCCCAAGGTGTATATGACGGGTGTGGAAATTAAAAAAAAAACTACTTGTCGAAGGACTAAAGCGGGGGCTCAATCTACTTGTCCCTCATGACCATCTACTTGTCCTGAACTTATACTAACGTTATACTGGGGGCGGGGGCCACAAGGAGATGTTATACTGTATGGGGCGGGGGCCACAAGGAGATGTTATACTGTATGGGGCGGGGGCCACAAGGAGATGTTATACTGTATGGGGCGGGGGCCACAAGGAGATGTTATGCTGTATGGGGCGGGGGCCACAGGGAGACATTATACTGTATGGGGCGGGGGCCACAGGGTGATGTTATACTGTATGTGGGCAGGGGCCACAGGGTGACGTTATACTGTGCGGGGCAGCCGCTTGGTGACGTTATACTGTTTGGGGGCACAAGGTGACGTTATACTGTATGGGGGCAGCCGCTGGTGACATTATACTGTGCGGGGCAGCCGCTGGTGACATTATACTGTATGGGGGCAGCCGCTGGTGACGTTATACTGTATGGGGCACTAGGGCAGCCCCAAGGAGACGTTATACTGTATGTGGGCAGCCCCAAGGTGATGTTATACTGTATGGGGGCAGGGGCCACAGGGTGACGTTATACTGTGCAGGGGCCACAGGGTGACGTTATACTGTGCGGGGGCAGCCGCTTGGTGACGGTATACTGTATGGGGGCAGCCGCTTGGTGACGTAATACTGTATGGGGGCAAGAGGGAGACGTTATACTGTATGGGGGCCACAAGGAGATGTTATGCTGTATGGGGGCCACAAGGAGACGTTATGCTGTATGGGGGCAACAGGGAGACATTATAGTTTATTAAGTGCCACGTTAAGTGCAGATTGCAGGCAGGGCCAGAGCCTCAGAAGACAGACAGCACAACCTTTATTTCTGACACCCCTGCAGATGAGCGTTCCTCCCAGAGTCTGTCAACGGAGCTCCCAGCCTGACCTGCAAGCGCTGACTGGGGTCACATAGCATTATACTGATTTATGATGCTATGTAACCCTTACAGTTCTGGAATGTATTAGATGACACTGACATAATGCTGTCAGTGTTATCCAACACATTCCAGAACTGTAAGGGTTACATAGCATCATAAATCAGTATAATGCTATGTAAGCCCAGTCAGCGCTTGCAGGTCAGGCCGGGAGCTGCGATGTGGACAGGCTCTGGGAGGAACGCTCATCTGCAGGGGGCCGTGGGGTCTCACTCCTCTTCTCCCGTCTTGGCTTGTAATTACTCACTCTCTGGAGACGGTGTGCTGTTACTGTGCGCTCCGTGCTGGCAGGTGGGCGGAGACTTCAATACAGGAGCCGGGAGGAGCGGGGGCAGCCTTCAGGAAGTTATATGTACGGTACTCACGATGCAGGGGCAGGCTGGCATAGATGTAGGAGTGGTCAGCTCGCGGCTAGCATATGACCGCTCCTATTACTGCCCAACCGACATGTCCCTGCTAAGCAACTGTTCAAACTACTTGCCCGGCGCCCGGAACTGCATGTCCCGGGCGTCGGGCGATAGGAATTCCACACCCCTGATATGATCATACAGAATTTCATGCAATAATTTAATGCTGCTGAGAAAATCTGCCCTGAAATCTACATATAACAACAGATTTGTGACTGTCAATCATATTGTGCGAAATACACTTCAGTTCCCTAAATGGACAGGGCAGGAAGCTATATTGTCTTTCATTCTACAGAATGAGTTACGATAGGCTGTTTAAGGGGGTTTTACTTTGTTTTTTAACCTGATCACAGCCAAGTGCTGGAGTGCCTTACATGAATGGTACAGGATTAGAGCTCCTACAGTGTAGCAGAAGCAGGTCAGGTCCTCTGCTGTCTGTCAGTGAAGAGAAGACAGAAGTAATTTATTACGGCTTCTGCCTTCTCTCCTATACACCTCAATGAGCACTATGCAGTAAACGGAGGAAGCAGCGATGACCTATTATGCACTTCACCGTCTGCAACGAACTGCAGTATTAGTTGACTTCCATCTCCACTCCAGACAGAAGTAAAGTAATAATATTGCTTTCTTATGGAAGTATACCAGTGAGCGCGCCAAGTATTACTAGATTGTACTGTGGAGAATTTAGGATGTTTCCATTTGTCTGTGCCACCTGATATTGAAATTTTATGACTGTAAACGCAGTTTTATTGAATATAATGTGACGCTGATTTACTATGTTAATCATTCTGCTTGTAGGGTACTGATTCTTTGTTTCTCATCCCAGTGCGTATTCCCTTGGATGAAGTTCGAGCAGAGTGGGAAAGGACAAGTGGCCCCAGTCACATACAGAGAGTGGCAGAGCATTATGGAGTGTACCAGGATCTTTTTGGAGAAGCCACATTTGTTCCTAGGGTCACATTAAGAGTCCAGTACAATACAGAAGAGGATGCAGTGATGCCTGTTTACAATGGCAATCTAGTTACTCCGAAAGAGGTTGGCTTCCATATATCATGCTCTAATATTAGACTCCTAAGGCTGGGTTCACGTCTGCAACAGAGGTTCTGGCAGGAGCCTCCACTGCAAACTGGTAAAAGAAAGGACAAAATACTGCTGCATGTGTCAGTGTGTTGTCCAGCAGAATGCCTGTGTTCATGCTGGAAACTCAATAGACCCCATTATAGAAAATGAGATCCATCAGGTGACGGCGGTGCCCGGCGAATGCCGTATCTGGTGATTCCGTTATTTTGTGGCTATGCTGGAACAGAATACCAAATTTGGCCGCAGATGTGAACCTAGCTTAACTTGGAGAAGTACCTGACTGATGGCTCATCTTTTTGTAGGCTGCAGCCACCCCAGAGGTTTCATTTGAGGCAGAAGAAGGTTCCCTGTGGACCCTATTACTAACCAATCCAGGTTTGTGGGGAAAAAAAGCTTTGTGTACTACACAATCCGTTTCTTCGTTGTGAACAAAAAAGTACTTTTAATCCACATGGAAATGAACAGTTAAAGGGGTTTTCCGAGATTTTACTACTGATAACATATCTTCTAGACAGGTCATCAGTATCTGATCGTTGGGGGTCCGACACTCAGGACCCCCACCAATTAGATACTGGTGACCTATCTGCCATATTGGAACACACTGGCAGAAGCAAGAGCCATGCAATCAGTGGGTCCTTGCATGCCTCCAACTGCAGAATCAGGGTAATCAATATTGAGGTTTGTTTTGCTGTTAACCCTTGCTGTGTTACAGCATGGACCCTTGACAAGAATTCTATGGTACCGTTGTGCTCCTCTACATGTGACAAGTCAATCTCCCTAGCAATTTTTCTGGTGAAGTTTAGTGGAAATTACATGAACATCCACAGATTGTTTCAGGGTCTTCCGTTCTCAGCAGCTACTTATATAAGACTTTTATGCATCCAGAGCTCTGTGTGACTTTAGTATTTCCTAAAGGTCTAGTGATGAGATTCATGATGAACACACTTTAATTCTGTGCTGTACTTCCAGATGGCCACTTGAGGGAGACAGACTCCGAATATGTGCACTGGTTGGTGTGAGTATCTGTCTCGTGTGCTCCGTATATTGCACTCTGCCGCTTCTATTCTTACGTCGTGTTTGGTTTTCTGTAGAGGAAACATTCCTGGTAACCAGGTATTTTCTGGAGACGAGGTGTGTCACTACTTCCCCGCATTTCCTGCTAAAGGCACAGGATACCATAGATACATATTCATCCTGTTCAAGCAAGAACAACGCGTTGATTTCAAGGATGAGTTGCGTCCAAACCCTTGGTAAAACATTTTTTTTTTTTAATTTTAAGGTGATGCTCCCGGTTTTATGTAGATGCAGATTGTTTAGGTGTAAATGTCTTACAGTCACAGCCTGAAGTTGAGAACGTTCAAGACTTTGGATTTCTACAGAAAGTACGAGGACAGGATCACCCCAGCAGGCCTGGCTTTCTTCCAGTGTGCATGGGATGACAGCGTGACCAATGTGTTCCACAATATACTCGGTAAGTGCAATGTGCCGAACCCAGAACTTCTCTCGCGTTCTCTGCTTTCTGAAGGGAATTGCAAATTGTTTCTAGTCCAGTAGGTACTGCATCAAAAAGGTTGTCTTCCTTTCACACAGCTGGAGTTGGTACAGTGTATTGGTCTAGGCAGAGAGCAATTGGTCTGCAGTGAGTACAGGAGAGCTTTGTGCTGCTGCTGTATTATTTCCTGTAGCTCCAGTTGAATTTTCTGCAAGCAGTAGTGAGAGTAGTAGTAGAAAAGGTTATAACCAATCATTGTACATTTAGTTAAAGGGAGTGTGTAATTTTGCAACCATGACCATTGTCTCATCGGTTACAGACTACTAACTAAACCAGAGTGTAGCCTGAGTAACATATGACTGTAGAATTAGTTGTAAGCCAAGTATGAGCTGCAGGCATCAGGATGAGCGAAGTGGTGCTGCTATTCCACTGGCACAACAGCTGTGCCAGTGCAGTCAGGAGTGAGGCAATGACTGTAATATTCGGCCATAGCCCGCACTAATGGCAGAGGTCAGAAAAACCTCCAGTCATCATCATTTAAGCCCTTAGATGCCATGGTCAATAAAGACCGCTGCATCTAAGGTGTTTCACAGATTTACAGAGAGGGGGGGGACTCACTCTGTCAGCCCACCACAACGTGGTTGAATGGTGCTGATGGCAGCCTACCAACAACTCTGCATGTCTGCCCTTAGTAAGCGCCTATTAGGCCAGGGCTGAGATCTATTACGTTGTTATACAGTACATTTTAACAAAAAGTATACCCCCATGAAAAACAAAATACACAAAGCCTTTTTTTTTTTCAGATTTTTTTTAAAATAGTTCACCATAAAAAAAATACAAATTTGGTACTGCCGCAATCGTAAGGATTCATAGAATAGAGTTAACTTATTAATATTTTGTTCCTCTCCAAAACAATTCTAGAGATCTATCAATATATTAGATATACCCCAAACTGGTCCTGCAACAAACAAACCCTCACACGATTACATTGACGGAAAAGTAAGAGTTATAAACATTCCCTTGGAATGCAGCGACCCAAAAGTAGTTTATTTTTATTTTTTTATGGTAAAGTTTTTTATTGTACCAAAGTAGTAACATTTAGGCTACTTTCACACTGGCGTTAGATGCGGATCCGTCTGGTATTTGCACAGACGGATCCGCACCTATAATGCAAACGTTTGTATCCGTTCAGAACGGATCCGTTTGCATTAGCTTTAAAAAAAAATTGGCAAAGTCAAAACAGATACGTTTTGAATTACATTGAAAGTCAATGGGGGACGGATCCGTTTTCAAATGTACCATATTGTGTCATTGAAAACGGATTCGTCCCCATTGACTTACATTGTAAGTCAAAACGGATCCGCTTCGTCAGACGGACACCAAAACGCTGCAAGCTGCGTTTTGGTGTCCGCCTCCAGAATGGAATGGAGGCGGAACGGAGCCGAACTGATGCATTCTGAGCGGATCCTTGTCCATTCAGAATGCATTGGGGCTGAACTGATCCGTTTTGGACCGTTTGTGAGAGCCCTGAAACTGATCTCACAAACGGAATTCAAAACGCCAGTGTGAAAGTAGCCTTAGTAATATCATACATACACTCCTCAATATTGAAATTGCAACACCAAGAAGGAAAAGCCATGGAATTATGAAAATCACAGGATCGATAGACATGCTAATGATTTGCAAATTATAAAAAATACACGCAGTCACACGCCTTGGCATGTTATCAATGAGGTTATTAATGGTTGTCTCAGGAATATTCTCCCATGCTGAATGCACTTGGGCACTCAAATCATCAAGATCTGCTGCTGACAGCTCCCTTTGCAATTTCCGACCTATGGTGTCCTAAATGTGCTTGATGAGACTGGAGTCTGGAGATGCTGCAGGCCATGTAGCAGGTTTAGTTCACGCAGGCTGCTCACAGTACCATGTGGTCTGGGGTTGTCTTTTTGAAAAACGGCTTCTGGGTTACTGGACAAATGGTCATACCACTGATTCCATGACCAAAGCAATGTAACGTCTAGCTCTTAATGTACCTGAAATGAAGACTAGAGGGGTAAAGTAGCCCACGTGATCTCCAGACCAATATCCGGCTATCATTGCATCCAAGACAAAAGCAGGATCATCACTGAAGAGGATAGACCTCCTTTCCAGCCTCTATTGCCATCTTGCTGTGCACTATGATAGCCTTTAAGAGCGGTGGCATGAGTAAGTGGAGCACCTGTAGCTAGACGTCTGGCTCGTAGCTCAGTGATGTGCAAACGCCTTCTGATGGTTTGTGTAGACATTGTTTGCCGCCTTAGGCTTGGGATGTGATGTCTAATTTCACTTGCAGTACAGAATAGATCACTACGCGCTATTCTTCTAATCAAGACGATCTGTCTGTACAAAGGTTCACCTCTGTGCCCTTCTTGCTGTCATTCCAGTTCATTGTCGTTCTCCGAACCACAGGACACACAATGTTGAACAGTGCTGACATCTCACCCTAGGAACATAGCGATCTAATGGAGTGATAAGCCAAGGTCTCTTCCTCGATCTGCATGATCGTACGGCTTGTCCTTGCAATTTCAGTTTTGAGGAGTGTATTTGGTATAGACATTCATACCGACCTGTAGAAATATATACTGAAAAAACCGAACTCGGCTTATACTCGAGTCATAAATTTAAAATCTGAAGAGCGGAGTGGGAGGAGGAGCTGGGGGCGGGCATTTGCGGCAGGGACGATGCGCTCACTGCGCTCCGGCCCCACCGCTCATGTATAGTTTTTAAATTTGATTATACTATACAGTTATTCTTACTATAATTCTTGCCCCCTCTGTACTTCATCACATGCGGCAGTCGGGCAGTGAATACTTCAGGCCGGACGGACGAGAGCAGCGTGACTTGCTGATGTCATGTGCCTGCCCGGCCTGCTTTATGAATGAAGCAGGCGGCGCAGGCACATGACGTCAGTCACACTGCGCTCGCTCTCCCGCCCGGCCTGAAGTATTCACTGCCCGACTGCCGCATGTGATGAGGTACAGAGGGGGCAAGATTATAGTAAGAATAACTGTATAGAATAATCAAATTTAAAAACTATACATGAGCGGTAATGAGAGATGGGGGGATGTGGATGGCACTGTTATGGGATGAGGGGATGTGGATGGCACTGTTATGGGATGAGGGGATGTGGATGGCACTTATGGGATGGGGATGGATGGCACTGTTATGGGATGGGGGGATGTGGATGGCACTGTTATAGGATGGGGGATCTGTGGATGCCATCCACAGCCCCCATCCCATAAGTGCCATCCACAGCCCCCATCCCATAACAGTGTCATCCACATCCCCTCATCCCATAAGTGCCATCAACATCCCCCTTCCCATAACAGTGTCATCCACATCCCCCTCATCCCATAAGTGCCATCCACATCCCCCCATTCCCATAACAGTGTCATCGACATCCCCCTCATCCCATAAGTGCCATCCACATCCCCCCATCCCATAACAGTGTCATCCTCATCCCCCTCATCCCATAAGTGCCATCCACAGCCCCCCCATCCCATAACAGTGTCATCCACAGATCCCGCATAACAGTGCGTCATCCACAGATCCTCCCATAACAGTGCGTCATCCACAGATCCCGCATAACAGTGCGTCATCCACAGATCCTCCCATAACAGTGCGTCATCCACAGATCCCCCCCATAACAGTGCGTCATCCACAGATCCCCCCATAACAGTGCGTCATCCATAGATCCTCCCATAACAGTGCGTCATCCACAGATCCCCCCCATAACAGTGCGTCATCCACAGATCCCCCATAACAGTGCGTCATCCACAGATCCCCCATAACAGTGCGTCATCCACAGATCCCCCATAACAGTGCGTCATCCACAGATCCCCCATAACAGTGCGTCATCCACAGATCCCCCATAACAGTGCGTCATCCACAGATCCCCCCCATAACAGTGCGTCATCCACAGATCCCCCCCATTAACAGTGCGTCATCCACAGATCCCCCATAACAGTGACATCCATTTCCACCTCGGCTTATACTCGAGTCACTACATTTCTCAGTTTTTTTTGGGGTCGGCTTATACTCGAGTATATACGGTGTGTATATGTATATGTATATATGTATATATATATATATATATATATATATATCCGGAGATGAGCAGCAGCACGTCCAAAGGGCTTGGCTGGTGCAAAATCCTCAGGAGGACGGACAATCCTCCACACATATATAGATCCCAGAGAAGAGGCAGCACTCCTGAGTTGAATGGTGATGACCCAATTTATTCCAAGGCAACGTTTCAGCCTACTCCATGAGGCCTTTGTCAAGCGGCTATATATATATATATATATATATATATATATATATATATATATATATATATATATATATATTTTTTTTTTTTTTACTGTACAGTAAAAAAGATTAAAAACAATGGCGGAATTTTTTTTTTATTATTATTAATTTATCCTCAGAGTTTGGGCCCCTTTTACATAAGCGAGTTTTCCAGCGCGGGTGCAATGCGTGACGTGAACGCATAGCACCCTAACTGAATCCTGACCCATTCATTTCAATGGGTTTGTGTACATGAGCGGTTTTTTTCACGCATCAGTTCTGCGTTGCATGAAAAACGCAGCCTATTCTATACTCTGCGTTTTTCCCGCAGCCCTGGCCCCATATAAGTGAATGGGGCTTCAGTGAAAAACGCATTGCATCCGGAAGCAAGTGCTAAGAGATGTTGTTTGTAAACCTTAAGTTCTTTTATCACGCGCGTGAAAAACGCGCCAAAACGCATTGCACCCGGGCGGAAAAAACTGAACGCAATCACAGACTGAACTTGCTTGCAAAATGGAGCGAGTTTTACGGAACGCACCGCACCCTGAACGCATCCTTACCTAATCCATCACGCTAGTGTGAAAGGGGCCTTATGGATAGGGGAGTGTTTGTCAAGGCACTAGAGGGCAGTTTTCTTTCTTTCATTGTCCTAGACCAGGGATGGGCAAACTGCGGCTATCCAGCTGTTGCAAAACTACAATTCCCAGCATGCGAAGACTGCTTACAGCTATCCGCCTACAGCAGAGAATGGTGGGAATTGTAGTTTTACAACATCTGGAGAGCCGCAGTTTGCCCATCCCTGTCCTAGACCAAGGGAGAATCATTACCTTATGACAGTATCACATTGGGACACCATTTACCAAAGTAATTTACTGCTGCTGAAAATACAATGCAATTGAATGACCAGCTTTTCTTCTGTCCTCCTAGATATGAAGGAACCCATCTTCGATCACCAGTTCCCTCCAGTTTATCATACACCACAAGTGAAATTTCCTCATCTTCAGCCGCTAAGATATTTGGACCGATACCGGGACTCTGATGAGCCGACATATGGCATTTACTAATACAGAGATGATTACCTGACTAATGGACTTTCTGCCTGTGCTCAGGTCACACAGGGCCGCCATCGTTATGAAACTTCCTGTGAATGAAGATCTGTAAATGTCTGTACACAGGCATGTACTAATGACGCACAGTAGAACAAGAGAACCATCTTTCACAGACATATGTCTGCTGCCCCGGGAAGAAAATGGTTACCTCAGAAATTTTTGTATTAAAAAGGTTGATTAAAATTTCTGTTCCTTGGTTATAAACTTCAGTTGTGGATAGGTCACTAGCTATATGCCCTTTTCTCCTGTTTTAAAACAGCATGTGTTTCCTAAGGAGAAGAAAGTCACATTTGGTGAAGTTAAGATTTTCTGACTATAAAAGTGCAGAATTTCATGTCATTTTTTGTCTTACAAGTCTCATATATACAATATTGTGTATGTTATATCAGATGCAGACCAAACATACAGTTGTGTGCATGAGCCCTGAGAGTGCTTTTCCTGGACATGGAATACAGACACAAAGGGCACAGAGGTATGCCTGGAAAGTGTTTGCAATCTTCTGTGGGGCAGTGTTGTTATATTGGTGAAAATGACATGACAGACTCCTTTTAAGTAACTTATGGGGGAGACATTGCTATAACTTATATTATACAGGTGCTTGTGGTAAAAAACTGTTAAAGGGGTTATCTAGGATTTTGATACTGATTGCCTATCCCCAGGATAGGTCATAAATATCAGATCAGTGAGGGCTCAACTCCTGGCATGCCACCAATTAACTGGAGAGGCTGCTGTGCTAAGGAACCTACCAAGCACAGAGCCATCCAATGTATAGCAGCTGTGCTCGGTATTGCAGCTCAGCCCCTTTCACTTGAATGGAACTGATCAGCAACCTTCGGCACTTCAGCTGCCGTGAAACTACAACTCCCAGCATGCATACATACTTGGCTATTCTTGTAACTCCTATAGAAGTGAAAAGAGGATTGTGGGAGTTGTAGTTTCTGGAGGTTGCTGATCCCTGACCTAGTCCATGAAACCGATGTATGGTGACTAGAGTTGAGCGAACACCTGGAAGTTCGGGTTCGGCCGAAATTCGTCGCAAAGTTCGAGTTTGGGACCCGAACTTGACCCTGAACCCCATTGAAGTCAATGGGGACCTGAACTTTTGGGCACTAAAATGGCTGTAAAAAAAAGTCCTGGAAAGGGCTAGAGGGCTGCAAATGGCAGCAAAATGTGCTTACGAGCATGGCAAGTGCTCTAAACAAAGGAGGATAGG
The DNA here is from genome assembly GCA_033119425.1 of Bufotes viridis. Lineage (NCBI taxonomy): Eukaryota > Metazoa > Chordata > Amphibia > Anura > Bufonidae > Bufotes > Bufotes viridis. The sequence continues at coordinate 77,678,347 of CM065593.1, forward strand.
GAAATAACTTAAAATAAATAAAAATTATTAACCTGCAACTCAGAGGAGGTTGTGAATGTGGTGGTGTAGGTGAAAGCGGCGATGGAGGAGGATGAGGAGGTAGCCAACATTTTTATTTTTTTAAATTGGGGTAGCCCCCAAAATAATGGGACAAATAAAAAAAGAAAACAAAGAATAAGTGCACTTGAGTATACAAGAATGTATGGTTGAGCCCGGTATAAATGTTTATTCTGCACAACGTGCACATGAGTCTTTTGGGATCCAAGTCTGGTTCATTTTTGTAAACGTCAGCTTGTCCACGTTGGCTGTGGACAGGCGGCTGATTTTGTCTATAATGACGCTCCCTGCCGTGATAAATACACGTTCAGACAATACACGGGCTGCAGGGCAGGCCAGCACCTCCAAGGCATAAAGGGCAAGCTCAGGCCATGCGGACAATTTGGAGACCCAGCAGTTGAATGGGGCAGAACCATCAGTCAGTACGTGTAGGCGTGTGTACACGTACTGTTCCACCATGTTGTACAAATGCTGCCTCCTGCTAAGACGTTCCATATCAGCTGGTGGTGCCAGTTGCTGTGGCGTGGTGACAAAGCTTTTCCACATGTCGACCATGCTAACCCTGCCTTCTGAGGTGCTTGCCGTGACCCAGCTGCGTTGGCCACCTCTTCTTCCTCCTCCTCTGCCTTGTACTTCCACCTGTCCACCGGTGTCAGTTGGGAATGCCCTCCGGAGCGCATCTACCAGCGTGCGCTTGTAGTCGCACATCTTCCTATCACCCAAAACTCACTCACATCTTGTTCCAATTCCCCATGCCGAACTGCCACGGAACCGTTCGGAGCCAAAAACCTACCCACTGAATGATTCACCTTGATTCTTTATATCCCTCAAAAAATGCAATTGGCGTCCCTCAGGGCGAACCGCCGCCATAAAGCTCCCCAAAACACATACGAGTGGCCTAAGATCCATATAAGAGCCAATGAGGAACCTGAAAGAAACACTAAGAAGAACACACTAGCACCACCAACAGCAGATACCACCAAAAAATAACCTAAACAGAAACCCCAACCTGCGGACTTTGCCCAGCCAGACGTAAGAACAGAATCTCCTTGATTCCCAACGGCCAATCTTACGAATGACCTCTCCCAAACCTCAACGAGCCGCCTCTGTAGCTGCCCCTATCCGGAAAGAATGACCCGTATAATTCCTAGGATCCACCCCCACAAACATATCCCGTCTGCGTGAACCAACAACAGGGAACTCACCTGACACCCAACAACCCCATAATCCACTTCACCGGACCTACATCACAACCTGGAACAGAAAAAAGAACTACACGACAACCTCTACCTTCCACATCAGTTTTTGACCTCCTAATCCGAAATTCCACCATAAAGGATGACATCATCTCCAAACAACCCACCCGGACGATTAATACTCCCACTAACTAATTCCCCAAGCCGAAAGAGCCCCGAAAAAGGCCAATGCAACTGCTAAGCGAAAAAGCTTAACCGTGAATTCTGAATGACACACTTCCCCAAAAGAGCCCCCAACTCCAGAAAGTGCTGAAACGAAACCGGTCTACGGCGGTCCTTACCTGAATGTAAACGCCTCCATCCTTTAATGCCTGTGACACTAAAAACGATTTTGTGACATCCGGCAACCCACGCAACTTAAAACCGAATGCCAGATCCGCCACACACCTATTTAGCTTTGCCACGGACCACCCCTCATCCTTACAATTTACCAAAAACAGCAACAATGGCACTTCGAAATCCTCCCTTGACACCCCTAACTCATCGCACCAAACATTCCAGCGATGCCAAGCTGAGGCATACGCTGCCCACGTCCCCAGTGCCAAAGATGACTTAATCAACTTAGCTACTGTTCTTCTAGTAGATCCCAAAGAAAACTCGGGCATGCCAAACCCTTGTTGTCTGCCTCCGGCACCAGTTGCCTGAACCACTCCCATTGCAAACAAGAGAGGGCATCAGCAATGCAATTTTGAACACCCGGTACATGTACTGCCACCACCCAAGCATTCAACGACAAACAGGCCAACACTAACTGCTGTAACAATTGAACAACTGGCAGGGACGAAGCGGACAAGCTATTAATAGCTTGCACCACACCCAAATTGTCACAGTAAAAAGGCACTTTTTTGTCCTGGAAAAAATCCCCTCCAAAGAGCCACTGCCACCACAATTGTTTCAGGTCTGTGTTCTCTTTTTGCCGATTTTCTGCAGAAAGAGAACACTAGCGCGCCATCTGGTGTATGGGTTAACCAGCCAGTGGCGTCGCGTCCAAGTGTTTTTACTTCAAATGTTAATGTTCCTAATTTAGACAAGGGTTTAGGGGCTTCTGAGGCCTGCGTTAAGGAGGCGTTACCCTGTGAGGTGTCACCGTTAGGCTATCACTTACCCCTAAACAAGAAGGAAAGGATTTGGCGCATGGAATTTATAGATCTTATGTCTTTATTGCCATCTAGTAAGGAGCAGATTGTTTTAGAAAAGAAAGAAGAAAAATCAGAAGAGGCTAGGAAGCGTAGTATGCCACGGTCATTTAATAACTGGCTGCAGACCTTTTGCATCTATGCGTCAGTCCTAGGTGAGAAGTTTCCAATCAAGTGTTGTGGACTTTTCCAGCACTTGGACATAGTCTTGGAAGCTTATAGGAACTTTGGGGGGATGGCCTAGTTTAGCTACGATGAGACATTCAGACAGAAATTGGCCATCCACCCCGCGTTGAAATGGGATTCAAAGGACATTGGGTTGTGGATCAATTTGATGCTCCCTCAGAGAACGAAGGTGGTCAAACAGGCTCCTTCTCAGAGTTTGAGGAAAGGAGTCTGTTTCGCCTTTAATGAAAGTACTTGTAAATGGTTGACAAATTGTAGGTATAAGCACGAGTGTTCTTTTGTGGTGGCGCACACCAAATGTCCAAATGTTGTAAATGCAGCGGTAACTTTCCTTCAACCAGGGAGCAACTTTCAAAAAGCCTCGACGCCAGTGAGGCTGGAAAGAATGCTCCCATGGTTAAAGGAGTCCCAGACAGGGAGACAGCTAGGTTGATTTTTGCTGGTTTTTCTGAGGGTTTTCCTGTTCCTGAGTTTAAAGGCGAGGGCTGTCTAATGGTTAAAAATTTAAAGTCGGTTGAGACGTTTCCAGATGTGGTTCGTGCTAGAATTGCTAAGGAATTACCTAGTGGAAGGATTGCGGGGCCATTTAAATGTGTGCCTTTTGAGAATTTTAGGGTATCACCACTGGGTGTAGTCCCAAAGAAGGAAGCTGGTGAATTTAGATTGATTCACCACTTGTATTTCCTAAGAATAAGTCCCTTAATGACGAAATTAGTAAGGAGGAGGCGTCTGTGGAGTACGCTTCCTTTGACCAGGCAGTGGATTTATTGAGGAAATACGGTCAGGGTTCTTTATTGGCAAAGGCCGATATCAAAGCGGCTTTCAGGTTATTGCCAGTCAGTCCAGTGGGTTTTAATTCTTTGGGGTTTTGTTTTGAGAATGAGTTTTATTTTGATAAATGTTTGCCCATGGGTTTTTCCAAGTCATGTTCTTATTTTGAATCGTTTGCTTCTTTTCTGCATTGGGTTGTTTAAGTTTCAGTACCTGAGGGAGGGGTGTTACATTATTTGGACGATTTTTGTTTGTTAGTTATGCTGGTTCTGGTTTGTGTTTGGATTTGTTAGATTGTTTTATTGATATGTCCTCATTTTTCGGTATCCCTATAGCGGTTGAGAAAACAGTTTTTCCATGTTCTTTGTTAGAAATTTTAGGTATCGTTATTGATAGTGTTAGGATAAAATTTTGGTTATCTGAAGATAAGCTAGAATCACTAAGGTTTAGTTTAGTGTCGTTGTTAGCTAAAGTTAAATGTACGTTAAAAGAACTGCAGTCAGTGTTAGGGTCTTTAAAGTTTGCATGTAGAATAATTCCAATGGGGTAGGTTTTCTCTAAGAGGCTATATTTTGCAACTAGAGGTTTGAAGTCACCATGGGCGCATATTAGATTGACCAGGCCTTTGAAGGATGATTTAGCAATGTGGTTGGAGTTTTTATCAAAGTTTAATGGTAGGAGCTGCTGGCAAGAGGAATTTCAGGATTCGGATGCTCTTAGATTATATACAGATGCGGCAGGTAGCTGCGGTTTTGGCGCATTTTGGGATAACAGATGGTGTGCGGAGAAATGGCCGTCCTTTTGCATAGAAGGTGGTCTCACAAGAAATATAGTGTTGTTGGAGTTGTTTCCCCTTGTAGTGGCTATGGTTGTCTGGGGTAGTTTTTTCAGGAACAAGCGAATACTTCTGTTTTCTCATAATAAAGGAGTTGTGTTTGCAATCAATAAATTGTCGTCAAAATGTGAGAGGATTGTTCGTTTATTAAGGCACTTAGTGTTATGTTGTCTATGATTTAATATCTGGTCGAAAGCTAAATATATAGAGGGTAAGTCTAATGTCATCGCGGACTCTCTGTCTCGATTTCAGTGGTCCAGGTTTCGGGAATTGGCTCCAGCTGCAGAAGAAGTGGGTGTTTCTTGTCCCCCGCATTTATGGGACCTGGTGCTGAATTAATTGTAGACAGTATCCGTAATTCCTTGGCGCTCAGGACATGGGCGGCCTATGCGTCGGCCTGGGATAACTGGTTGAGATTTGTTAATTCTGTGAATCAGTGGGATAATTTTGATTTGGAAAGTATTGGGCTTAGATTTGTTTCTTCTCTGTTAACTAAGGACGTCTCTTCGTCCCATATCTCTAAGTTGTTAGAGGGAGTATCCTTTTTTCAGAAGCTATGTGACCAACCCCCTTTGTCTTCATTGTTTTCCATTAAGCAGGTGTCAAAGGGTTATCGTAAGTCCAAATTCAGTACTGATGTTCGTCGCCCTTATTTCTTGTGATCTGTTACAACAGTTGATAGAGGTGTTGTCATAGCTAAGGATCAATTTGAGTTGGTATTATTTAGAACAGCATTTATTTTAGCATTTTTTGTTGCTTTTAGAATTGGGGAATTGGTTGCTGTCAAGAAGTCGGAGGGTGCGGGCTTATTATTTTCGGATGTAGCTGTACATGAGGATAAGATTTTATTTAAAATTAGGCGTTTTAAGACGGATCAGTTGGGGAGAGGGCAAATGATATTGCTGAATAGTTGGGCTCATTCTAGTCTTTGTCTGGTCAGAGCTGTCAAAGCTTGGCTGCAGATTAGACCAGCAGTTCAGGGTTCCTTTTTGTTACATAAAGATCTAAGTCCTTTAACTAGGTTCCAGTTTAATGCGGTGCTCAAAAAGAGTCTTGTTACGCTGGGGTTGGGGCATTTGAAAATATCTTCACATTAATTTCGTATGGGAGCAGCTACAGAGGCAGCGGGGTTGGGATTAGAGGAGGCTGTTATAAAAAGATTGGGTCGCTGGAGTTCTAATCGTTTTAAAGTTTACATAAGGCTGGATTTATTGGAGCTTATGTTCCTTATATTTTTCAGATGTCCAGTTTATAGTTTGGGTGGTTGGGCATTCCCTATGTGTATTGGGCCCAGAAGAGAGCCAGTAAGAGGTATTACTCAGAAAATGTGTCATTTGACTCTAATCAGTTTAAGATATTTTGGTGGGGAGTCAGAGGTCTATATTGGAACGATTTTCTGTCTTTGCTTAAGAAATTGATGGTTAAATCGCCTCTGCCTCATTTAGTGATTATTGACTTGGGTGGTAATGACATAGGCAAAATTAGAACATTGGAGTTGCTGTGGAGAATGAAACATGATTTGGCTTTTATAAAAAGCCTTTTGCCAGATGCTGTGCTAATCTTCTCTGAAATTGTCCAAAGATTTGTTTGGTCGTCTGTTGAAGATCGACCTTTTGAGAAAAAAGGAAAAAGAATAAACAGGGCAATGTTCACATTTTTGCCTATCTTGGGGGGGATTAGTTATCGGCACGCTGATCTTGAGGGTTTTGTGCCTGGACTGTACAGGTCTGATGATGTACATTTATCCGAAGTAGGCCTGAATATTTTTAATTTAGGATTGCATAATGCGTTGGAGAAATGCCTGTGTTGCTTTTTTATTTTGGGGGGGGGGGGGGGGGGCTCGGCTTTTTGAGCCTCGGCCTTGTGGGGAAAAAGTCACCCAGCTAATGCTTGATGGACTTGATGGTCATTGGTTTAATTGGTTTAATACTTGATCTTGATTCATGGTTTATTTATTAAAGATTGATTGGTTCCTTTAATTTGGTAACCCCATAATAAAGCAACACGGCCTAATTTTTCCAATATTATTGGCGTGGTGTCTGTAACGGATCGACAGGCACCCCGACTGGGTACCTTCGTTGAAGGATGCTCCTAGCGCTTCTTGAGGATTCCAAGCACTCTAGCCGACACCACAACCACCAAATCGGAGAAGCATATGAATGCGGTAAACAGCCGAATAGGAAAACCATACGAATAGGTTTACACTCCTAGCAGTCAAACTGAAACAGCATACAATAAATCCCCCCCAATAACGAGACGACACTTCGTTTTGAGGGTCAAGCAGGAACTGACTGTACTGGCACATACAGCCTCTTTTATTTACAAACCACAAACATAGTACGGCCCACAGGGTTTTGAAATACAACCAATCAATCCGTACAATACACACAGACACTCCCAGACAAAATCCTCACCTCTGCCTGTGATATGATTACTGAACACAATGGTTAATATAATCATCACAGGCAGAGTTAAACAGGTGAGTTAAATGGCTGCCATCCATTGTTCTCACCATGTGTCTCTGATACATGAAATGGTGGCCACCCAGTAACTCCACAGTATGTCCCCAGATGGTTCTTAAAAGGCCAGCAGCAGCAGCATAATAAAATACAATATGCCCAAATGCTGGTTTAAAAGGGTACAATCACCCAGGGGCCATAGTCACAGGGGAAGAGGCAGGCAATCAGTCTTCTCCAATGCTAAATGGCGAGGTTGGTTTTGTCACATTTCTCCCCTTTCCCAAACAGACTAACAAGGTATCTGACCTCCTGTCGGTCAGTGCCTTGGTTAGTCCAGCAACCCACCCACAAAACATAATCAACAGAGTGGCCCACCCACAAGAATATCGGTGGGTTGCTGAGTGGGGAGATGCCAGCGCTACCACGGGAGTAGCCTGGTTGGAGCCCAGCTGAGGAGAAGGGTTAGTACACTCCTCCCTCTGGACCTGGTGTTGCTGCTGGAGGGGAAGGCAGGCTGTCTCCCCTTTGGATATACAGCCCTGCTGCTGATGGACAGGGCCGACCGTCCCTACCCCTGTGGCTTGGGCACAGAGACCACGGTCCCATCTGCACCGGTGTGGGGCTTATCATCTCCCCTGGGTGGGCTAGGCTGCCGCTGGGGAGGGGGAACGAGGCTCTCCCCTCCCGGTCGAATGCTCTGCTGCTGGGGAGCCGGACCGACTGTCCGTACTCCCTGTAGCTTGGGCGCAGAGACCACGGTCCCATCTGCGCTGGTGGGGGGCTTAGTGTCTCCCCTTGGTAGGCTAGGCTGCCGCTGGGGAGGGGGAATGAGGCTCTCCCTTCCCGGTAGAATGCTCTGCTGCTGGGGAGCAGGACCAACTGTCCGTACTCCCTGTAGCTTGGGCGCAGAGACCACGGTCCCATCTGCGCTGGTGGGGGGCTTAGTGTCTCCCCTTGGTGGGATATGCTGCCACTGGGGAGAAGGGGTAATGAGCTCCTCTCCCTTACACACCTTCAGCTGCTGGGGAGAGGGGGTAACAGGCTCCTCTCCCTGACACCCTCTCTGCTGGTGGAGAGGGGAACCGACTGTCTCCCCTTCCAATAATGCGCTCTGCCGCTGGGGAGTGAAACCGGTGGTCTCTCCTTCCTATAATGTACTCTGCCGCTGGGGATCTGGACCGACTGCCCAGCATCCCTGTAGGGCCGGTAGCGAGACTGCAGTCCCATCTCCACCTGCCATCTGTGGGTCTTTCCAGGACCAGTCTATTAGGTCCCTCAACATTTGAGAGTAGGGACCACCTGCTTCTGCACCCGGTAACTTCGGCTGCTGCTGGGGATCTGGGCCAGCTTCCCAGCATCCCGGTGGGCCCGGTGGAGAGACCTCGGTCCCATCTCCACCTGCCTGTTGTGGTTCCTCACAGGACCAGTCTATGAGGACCCCTACTTCGGGTTCCTCTGGCCACCTCCGGGGAAGATGGTTAACCTCCTCGAATGCAGCCTCTCTTTGGCTGCTATAACGCTCCTTCTGCTGAGCATACTCCCTCTCTTTCGCCAGCCGGAATTCTCGGTCCAGCCTTGTGTTTCGCTCGGCCATGACCTGGTTCCAGATCACCCGGCGTGTCTCCATGGGTACATCATCCCTATACTGGACCACTCGCTGCCTTACTTCGGCCAGCCAATTATCTCCAGAGCCTTCCATACTTGTCTGCTCCAAGTCGCTGGATACCTCTGCTCCCTGGGGCGCTGCATGAGTGCTAGCGTTGCCCTCAATTTGTAATTCCACGAACGGTGTCTCCGAGCTGCTTTACCTCGCACTAGGACGCCATCCCACCGCTTGCCACCAATGTAACGGATCGACGGGCACCCTGACTGGGTACCTCCGTTGAAGGATGCTCCTAGCGCTTCTTGAGGATTCCAAGCACTCTAGCCGACACCACAACCACCAAATCGGAGGAGCATATGAACGCGGTAAACAGCCGGATAGGAAAAACCATACAAATAGGTTTACACTCCTAGCAGTCAAACTGGAACAGCATACAATAAATCCCCCCCAATAACGAGACGACACTTCGTTTTGAGGGTCAAGCAGGAACTGACTGTACTGGCACATACAGCCTCTTTTATTCACAAACCACAAACATAGTACTGCCCACAGGGTTTTGAAATACAACCAATCAATCCATACAATACACACAGACACTGAAGAAAGAGTAAGGCAGCTCTCATTTTGTCTGGGAGTGTCTGTGTGTATTCAATCAGGCAAGAAGAAAAATCCAGCTCAGCTCGGGTGATTCATATTCTAAGACTTTATTCCAGCGGTAAAAACTTCATACAAGATGCGAAAAAATCTGTTACGCGTTTCAGACCTCTCTAGTATCTGGGTCCTTCCTCATGACAAACATACAAATAGACTGGAAGCTACCCCTGATATACACCCTCCAAAATCAGGCTGACAAACAGCACCTGAAAAAGAAGGAGGTGCCAGAGGGAGGTTCCATACAAGCCTCAAGAAAAAATACATAGACAAGCAAAAACATAAAAAATCCTAATATAATATATTTTCTCAGAAAAAACTACCACATTATCCACATGTAAATAAACTAATTCCAACTATAGCGGTATTCAAGAAGGGTTGATTAGAAATGTAATATCCAGCTAGTACAAAAACCCTATTTAAAACGTAACATTTAATAATTTATTAGAAAAAGGAAACACCCCTACTTCCCCATAACAGACCAAAATACATTTAAATGAGGATATTCAGAGTAAATAGATGCGACAAATTCATACTCTAAGTCCATTGATAATTCATCACAGGTCTATACAAAATATACATTGTTGGTCACTCAGTGCCAATGATCCACCACACACTGCGTAAAAGTCAGAGTTGGAGTGGGGTGATTTATCCCTACTGTGGGTCCTAGGATACGCCTGTGCCCAGGGATATCCCTGGTGGTGGGGACTCCCTGTCCTCGTGCCTAAGGCTCACTGCCCCTACTTTTAGGTGTTAATGGATAAACATGAGCACTGGTATTTGACCAATCAAAAAAAAAAAACAAAAAAAAAATGTTTTTTTTTTTGATTGGTCAAATACCCAGTGCTCATGTTTATCCATTAACACCTAGCGTCCTGATTAGGGACAGAAGTAGGGGCAGTGAGCCTTAGGCACGAGGACAGGGAGTCCCCACCACCAGGGGATATCCCTGGGCACAGGCGTATCCTAGGACCCACAGTAGGGATAAATTACCCCACTCCAACTCTGACTTTTACGCAGTGTGTGGTGGATCATTGGCACTGAGTGACCAACAATGTATATTTTGTATAGACCTGTGATGAATTATCAATGGACTTAGAGTATGAATTTGTCGCATCTATTTACTCTGAATATCCTCATTTAAATGTATTTTGGTCTGTTATGGGGAAGTAGGGGTGTTTCCTTTTTCTAATAAATTATTAAATGTTACGTTTTAAATAGGGTTTTTGTACTAGCTGGATATTACATTATCCACATGGCTCCATTCAGGGCTGGGACAAGGTCCACCACCAACAGAGGCTGAGCTGCCTAGGTGCGCCCCCAACTTGTGGAGTCTTTACTAAATACTGTTGTAATCACACATAAATATGCGCAGTTTAATGTATCAATTAATGACGCACTGTTATGGAGGATCTGTGGATGACACACTTATGGGGGATCTGTGGACGACAGTGTTATGGAGGATCTGTGGATGACACTGTTATGGGAGATCTATGGATGACAGTGTTATGGGGGGGATCTATGGATGACAGTGTTATGGGGGGGATCTATGGATGACAGTGTTATGGGGGGATCTGTGGATGACATTGTTATGGAGGATCTGTGGATAGTACAATGTTATGGGGGATCTGTGGATGACATTGTTATGGGGGGATCTATAGTTGACACTGTTATGGGGCGGATCTATGGATGAAACTGTTATGGGGTGGATCTATGGATGACACTGTTATGGGGTAATCTGTGGATGACACTGTTATGGGGGATCTGTGGATGACACTGTTATGAAGGATCTGTGGATGACAATGCTATGGGGATCTGTGGATGACACACTATGGGGATCTGTGGACGACACTTATGGGAGAGTCTATGGATGACAGTGTTATGGGGATCTATGGATGACAGTGTTATGGGGGATCTATGGATGACACTGTTATGGAGGATCTGTGGATAGCACAATGTTAAGGTGGGATCTGTGGATTGCACTGTTATGGGGGATCTGTGGATGACAGTGTTATGGGGATCTGTGGATGACAATGTTATGGGAGATCTGTGGATGACCCACTGTTATGGGGATCTGTGGATGACAGTGCTATGGGGGATCTGTGGATGACACACTGTTATGGGGGATCTGTGGATGACGCGCATTGTTATGGGGGATCTGTGGATGACACTGTTATGGGGGATCTGTGGCGGTCACTGTTATGGAGGGATCTCTGGATGACGCATTGTTATGGGGGGATCTGTGGATGGCACTGTTATGGATTGTGACTCACAATGAATATTGGGGGCCAGCAAATTACAAGGAAGGCGGGGGTGGGGGATGATTGATAACGTACATATGTAAATGGCTGGGGGGGTGAGGGCTTGACTTGAGCCATCTACTGATTAGAGCATTAGAATAGCAGGAATAAATAACATCTAAATGTCTGGTGGGGTAGATGGGGGTAGGACAAGGGCTGATGGGGGAAGGGGGACTGGGTTAGATAATCTATACTGACATACATATGACACACACATATATACTGACATACATATGACACACATATACATACTGACATACATATGACACACACATATATACAGACATACATATGACACACACATATATACTGACATACATATGACACACACATATATAATGACATACATATGACACACACATATATAATGACATACATATGACACACACATATATACTGACATACATATGACACACATATATACTGGCATACATATGACACACATACATATATACTGACATACATATGACACACACATACATACTGACATACATATGACACACATACATATAGACAGACATACATATGACACACATACATAAAAACACACAATATGCACATTGCATTACTGCCATTCCATTCCCTTTAACCCCTTACATTTTCTGCACATACAGTCTCTGGTGACTTGGAGGGAGAGGCAGGATGCAGAGTATTCCTCCTCCTCCTCCTTCTCTGTCCCGACGCTGCTCTTCTCTCTGTGCTGGGGGAGGGGGTTGTGAATCTCTGGTGCACACACAGGCAGGAAGTCAGGGGCTGGGGAAGGTACGGAGCTGCAGCACACTGCACTAGACTGAGGGAGGGAGGAAGAACACCACTAGGGGGCGCAGGACCGGCTGTTACAGCAGCAGAGTGCAGAAATGCATGCTCTGCGACTGCTGCTAATACAGCTACACGGCAGCAGCAGGGACTTGGTGAGAGTGGCCTGGGCCTGCGCCCTGAGGCTTGAGCGCCCTGAGGCTGGAGCCTCCTCAGCCTCTGTGTCGGCCCGGCCCTGCTCCATTACACAGGTAGCCATAAATGTGGCCACAAAAAATGTATTTGTTGCAAACATATGGTTACAGACAAAACATTTAGATCGACTGCACACTGCAAACAATATGATATACGATCATACATAAACTGTAACACTAAACATGTTATATATCTCTATGCAATATAATCGAAATGCTTCTGTGGCGCTCAGTGTGTACCACTGCGGTTTGGCAGCGGTACCGCAGCAGGGCCGCAAAAAACTGCTGCAAATGGGAAGGTAAAATGAATATAATCAAAAGGTACTGCGCACAAGTAAGGGTAATTTTGATCGAAGAGAGCGGGTTTTTAACGATACCAATGTCCACCACCAAACACACAGGTATGCAGTGTAGGAGTAAAACTCATGTATGCATTATACCTGTTTGTGCTGTGGTCCGGTCCTGCAGTCTACCAAAGTAGCGTCTTTGCCGGAGTCTTGGGTAATAGTATCGCGGGTCCCGAACTTCAAATACTGTCTTTGGTAGTCGAGTTCACTGTGGTAGCGTGCAGCTTCGTGCCCGGCCGGTGGCACGATGCTACAAACAGATAGGAGTAAGGCAGAGTATTGCGCTCACTAGGAGCAGCGAGTGACGTCACTTCCGTGGTTCCCACAAACCACCGGTGCCAGGAAAAAAGCCTCCAACGCGTTTCTAACAGACGCTGTTCTTCTTCAGGGAGTGTTACATGGCTCCAAGCGCTGTCTCTATTTATGCGCTCACTGCCTGACGTCAGAAATTGAAATTAACTCCTTCTGTGCCTAAAGATGTAATGAGCCTTCACAGTTACTGTCACTCAAATGCAAAAAGCTCTATTTCTGCATTCAAGCCATTTGGCATTAGCGAATCCATATTAAATATCCATTTGGCCTCTGCCCGCGACATTTCTTTGATGAAGTCACCACCCATGTTAAATCTCTTTATACTGTGATAGAAAATAATAAAGGTGTTGAGGCGGTTAAACACTTCCTAAAAAATGGAGGGAACATGCCAGAAGCCCAAATTAACTATTTGGGGGAGTGCATCATGTTTATCTTAACTAAAAATTATTTTTTATACGATGGAAATTTTTACCTCCAGACGTGGGGGACCGCGATGGGGACGAGATTCGCACCGGGGTTCGCAAATGTATCCACCCCAACAGCGAGCCCCGGGCGGGTCTCGTCCTCTGGCGGCGTTTTATCGACTATATTCTTTTTATATGGGATGGGGAAACAAAATTATTGGAATTTTAAAAGAAATTAATAAAAATGATTTTTATTTGGAATTTGTCTCCACATACAGCAAGAAGGAAATTAACTTTTTAGATTTAACCATCTACACGGAGGGAAAAAATTATCAACTAAGACTTATAATAAACCTACAGGCGCAATAGCTTTATCGCTATGGAGAGCTGCCACCTACCACGGTGGCTAGAAAATATAGCAAAAGCCAATTCCTGCGATTAAAAAGAAATTGTACGGAAGCAAATGAATATGAAAGGAAGCGGCGCTTCTACAGAGAAAATTTGAATATAAGGGATATGACAAAGCAAAGCTGATAGAACAGAAAATGGAAATAAATCAATTAAATAGACAAACCCTGATAATGGAGGGTAAAACCAAAAAGAAAACAATGGAAACAGAAGTGGAAATGACAGTTCCACCGATCATTACACCATACAACTATCAGGTGTCCCATTTCAAGAAAATCGTAAAGAGATACTGGGACATCCTCAAGGAAGATAAAGTTATAGGCGAAATGATCCCAAAAGAACCCAAATTTGTATTTAGAAAGGCGCAAAATGTAGGTAACATAATTGCCCCCACAAGTAAATGTATAGAAATGAATGTAAACAGTGGGTCAATGAATAATAATAATAACAAAAAAATAGAAGACAGGGGGGGGTTTTATCCGTGTAGGATGTGCAGAGGCTGTAAAAAATCGTATAATCAGAAAATTAAAAAGCAAATAATGAATACGGATGAGTCATACAAACATACCATAAAACATTTCATAACTTGCAACAGTGTAGGGGTAATATATATAATAATGTGCCCCTGCAAAAAGTTTTACATTGGTCGTACTAAAAGACCCCTGGGAACCACGGAAGTGACGTCACTCGCTGCTCCTAGTGAGCGCAATACTCTGCCTTACTCCTATCTGTTTGTAGCATCGTGCCACCGGCCGGGGCACGAAGCTGCACGCTACCACAGTGAACTCGACTACCAAAGACAGTATTTGAAGTTCGGGACCCGCGATACTATTACCCAAGACTCCGGCAAAGACGCTACTTTGGTAGACTGCAGGACCGGACCACAGCACAAACAGGTATAACGCATACATGAGTTTTACTCCTACACTGCATACCTGTGTGTTTGGTGGTGGACATTGGTATCGTTAAAAACCCGCTCTCTTCGATCAAAATTACCCTTACTTGTGCGCAGTACCTTTTGATTATATTCATGTTATATATCTCATCACCTGTGACATATGTTCTTTGCAATATGTGGGTTGCACCATTAATCCCCTAAAAAATAGGATCCGCAAGCATATATCTGATATACCACACCATGAGAACCGCAATATTTCTGCTGCAAGTTTGCACTTTGCGGTTGTTCATGCGGGTGATATCTCTGGATTAAAGGTACAGGGTATTGAAAGGGTCTCTCTACCACCCAGAGGTGGAGATCACAGGAGAAAACTTCTGAATAGAGAGGCCTTTTGGATCTTCCAATTGGGATCCCGACAGCCAGAGGGTCTCAATAAGCGACATGATTTGATTCTACATTACTGATTATACTATGTTTGTTTTGATATTATGTTTGTTTTGAATACATCAGTATATTGATTACCTTTTTATATTAGGATTTTTAATGTTTTTGCTTGTCTATGTATTTTTTCTTGAGGCTTGTATGGAACCTCCCTCTGGCACCTCCTTCTTTTTCAGGTGCTGTTTGTCAGCCTGATTTTGGAGGGTGTATATCAGGGGTAGCTTCCAGTCTATGTATGTTTGTCATGAGGAAGGACCCAGATACTAGAGAGGTCTGAAACGCGTAACAGTTTTTTCGCATCTTGTATGAAGTTTTTACCGCTGGAATAAAGTCTTAGAATATGAATCACCCGAGCTGGATTTTTCTTCTTGTCTGATTGAATACACACAGACACTCCCAGACAAAATCCTCACCTCTGCCTGTGATATGATTACTGAACACAATGGTTAATATAATCATCACAGGCAGAGTTAAACAGGTGAGTTAAATGGCCGCCATCCATTGTTCTCACCATGTGTCTCTGATACATGAAATGGTGGCCACCCAGTAACTCCACAGTATGTCCCCAGATGGTTCTTAAAGGGCCAGCAGCAGCAGCATAATAAAATACAATATGCCCTGGTTTAAAAGGGTACAATCTCCCAGGGGCCATAGTCGCAGGGGAGGAGGCGGGCAATCAGTCTACTCCAATGCCCAGTGGCGAGGTTGGTTTCGCCACAGTGTCTTATTTATTAGTTAATAGTTAAGGTTGGGTTATTATGTGATCTATGTCCTCCATGCAGGGCCCCCCCAGAGCGGATAGCTTGGGGGACACATGGGGACATGAGCACTTTTTCCTGTCAGGTGGTTTTGGTCGGTTAGTTTGGTTTTGTGTTTATGTTCTCCCCCCCCCCCCTTCTATTTTGTCAGGTCTTACCTGTTTTATCCGGTTCCAGCTGGTCCTGTCATCTGAGGGATGTTTGACAGCTGACAGATGGCTTGATATCTATTGCCCAGTTGTCCAGTGGCGGGAGAATTCAAGTCGGCTGATTGGCAGAGCAGGACTACGGCGGGAACCCCTGTGAAGATAAAAGAAGAGAAATTGGTGTCATCTGCTGCAGTGTTAAGAAGATCCGACCTGAGCCCCGCCCACCCTCCCTTTTTCAGTCGTGTTGCTCATTAGGGGGAAAAAGTCACCCAGCTAATGCTGGGTGGACTTGGTGGTCATTGGTTTTATTGGTTTAATACTTGAGGGGGCTCAGTTTCCTTTAGTGGTACAGTCTAAGTTATTAAATGAGTTGTCAATGGATAGAATTGCTGGTCCTTTCCATTCCCCTCCTTTTGCTAATTTTCGTCTTTCTCCGCTAGGTGTGGTTCCAAAAAAGGAGCCTATTGCCTACCGATTAATTCAGCATTTGTCTTTTCCCTACGGGGCATCGCTGAATGATGATATTGAGAGGTCATTATGCTCAGTCAGGTACGCTACATTTGATTCCGCAGTGGATCTGGTGCGTGACTACGGCAAAGGGGCCTTAATGGCGAAAGCTAACATTCAATCGGCTTTTCGCCTTTTGCCAGTGCATCCTGCGGCGTTTAGTTCACTTGGTTTTCATTTTCAGGGCTTTTACTTTATAAATGTTTACCAATGGGTTATTCTGTATCTTGTTTTTATCACTGGGGACCCATCCCTCATTGACCAGGAAATCCATCACTGTATGGATCGTCGGCCATTTATTTGTGCACTGGGCCCAACAGAGAGCGTCTAAAAGATCATACGGTGAAAACCTTTCTTTGTCCACAAATGCAGTTCGTATCTACTAGAACGGAGTGAGAGGACTGCGTTGGGAAGGTTTGATGGATGTTATTATCCGGATAGGGATGTCATTATTTTTCATGCGGGTGGTAATGATGTGGGTAAGATAGGAACTATTGAATTGGCATACTGCATGAAGCGAACCATGGTTAGAACGAGGCGGTTGTTTCCCGATTCACGCCTCGTTTTCTCCAAAATGGTTCCTCAATTGCTGTGGTTATCCTACGCAAACTTTAAGTATCTGGATAAAATTAGAATTAAAGTAAACAGGATTATGGCGCGTTTTATGCCGTTGGTTTGAAGATTTTGATTTAGACACGTGGACCTGGAAGGTGGTTTGCCCGGCCTGTATTTTGCTGATAAAATTCACTTGTCGGATATTGGGCTAGATATATTTAATTTCGATTTGCAAGCTATGATTAAAATAGCGTTGGGTGGGGTGGGGCCCATGCCGCCTGTTTAGTTGGCATGGTCCGGTGGGTAAAGTCGCTCACCGTCAAGTGGCGAGTGGATGAGTTGATTATGGTAGTTAGGCCGAGCTTATGGCTGGTCTATTCTGTGGTTTTAAAGTTATTTTATTATTATACATCTATGGTGTGTAAGCTATTCTTTAATAAAGTTGGCCGTGTCCTTAATTTATCCATGCATTTATGTGTCCACGTGTCTTATTCTAAATGTTAGCTATGGGTTAAGTTATTTGATTGCGAGATTGTATGATCTATAATCCCATGTCAAAATCCCGTACATAACGCCAAAAGTGAATGGTCAAGATGGCTAAAAATAGCCTAGTATTCAGGGCAGGGAAGATTATTATTAATTGGGATAGGAAGATTAGGAGCCCCAGCAACAGTTAGGCATTGGCTTAGGGTTAAGGGTGTTTTGGGTCCAAGTAGTATATAATTGCAGTGGCTGGCGGCTTTGTGCTGTCAGCCGGACTGCAATCTGAGGAGCTGCGGCCCACCCGCCCTCCATGTTATGTATTGTTGTCACGGTCACTTTATTAGAAGGAGGGGTAAAGTCGCTCGCTGTCAAGTGGCGAGTGGATGTGTTGATTATGGTAGTTAGGCCGAGTTTATGGCTGGTCTATTCTGTGGTTTTAAAGTTATTTGATTATTATTAGTGTTGAGCGAACAGTTCGCGCATCGTTCGGGTTCGTACCGAATTTTGGGGTGTCCGGGACCCGGACCCGAACCCGGACATTTTCAAAAAAGTTCGGGTTCAGGTTCGGTGTTCGCCGATTTCTTCCCGCTTTCTGAAGGGCTGC